>JAWDJE010000004.1:188595000-189195000 GCA_035047345.1 Bradypodion ventrale | reverse complement strand
AAAAAATCAGATTTTCCTGATACCGTGTGTAATAAAAAGTCCAGGTTAAAAAAATCCGATTTACCTGATACCGTGTGTAATACTCCAGGTTAAAATAATCAGATTTTCCTGTTACCGTGAGAAAAGTCCAGGTTAAAAAAAATCAGATTTTCTTTGATACCGTGTGTAATAGTCCAGGTGAAAAAAATGAGATTTTCCTGTTACCGTGAGAAAAGTCCAGGTTGTACAAAATCAGATTTTCCTGAAACCGTGTGTAATAGTCCAGGTGAAAAAAATCAGATTTTCCTGATAGCGTGAGTAATGTCCAGGGTGAAAAGAGATCCGATGTTCCTGATACCGTGTGTAATAAATAATAAAGGTTAAAAAAAATCCAATTTACCAGATACCGTGTGTTATAGTCCAGGCAAAAAAAATCTGATTTTCCTGTTACCGTGAGAAAAGTCCAGGTTGAAAAAAATTCGATTTTCCTGATACCGTCAATAAAGTCCAGGGTGAAAACTATCCAATATTCCTGATACTGTGGGTAATAGTACAGCTGAAAAAAATCAGATTTTCCTGTTACCCTGGGTAATATTCAAGGTGAAAAAAATCTGATTTACCTGATACCGTGTGTTATAGTCCAGGCGAAAAAAATCCGATTTTCCTGATACCGTGAGAAAAGTCCAGGTTGAAAAAAATTCGATTTTCCTGATACCGTCAATAAAGTCCAGGGTGAAAACTATCCAATGTTCCTGATAATGTGGGTAATAGTACAGCTGAAAAAAATCAGATTTTCCTGTTACCCTGGGTAATAGTCAAGGTGAAAATAATCTGATTTACCTGATACCGTGTGTAATAGTCCAGGTGAAAAAAAATCAGATTTTCCTGATACCGTGTGTAATAAAAAGTCCAGGTTAAAAAAATCCGATTTACCTGATACCGTGTGTAATACTCCAGGTGAAAAAAATGAGATTTTCCTGTTACCGTGAGAAAAGTCCAGGTGAAAAAAATCAGATTTTCCTGATAGCGTGAGTAATGTCCAGGGTGAAAAAAGTTCCGATGTTCCTGATACCGTGTGTAATAAATAATAAAAGTTTAAAAAATCCGATTTACCGGATACCGTGTGTTATAGTCCAGGCGAAAAAAATTCTATTTTCCTGATACCGTCAATAAAGTCCAGGGTGAAAACTATCCAATATTCCTGATAATGTGGGTAATAGTACAGCTGAAAAAAATCAGATTTTCCTGTTACCCTGGGTAATAGTCAAGGTGAAAAAAATCTGATTTTCCTGATACCGTGGGTAATAGTCCAGGTGAAAAAAATCAGATTTTCATGACACCGTGGGTTATAGTCCAGGTGAAAAAAATCAGATTTTCCTGTTACCGTGAGAAAAGTCCAGGATGGACAAAATCAGATTTTCCTGATACCGTGTGTAATAAAAAGTCCAGGTTAAAAAAATCAGATTTTCCTGTTACCATGAGAAAAGTCCAGGTTGAAAAAAATCAGATTTTCCTGATACCGAGGGTTATAGTCCAGGTGAAAAACATCAGATTTTCCAGATACCGAGGTTTATAGTCCAGTGGAAAAAAATGAGATTTTCCTAATGCCGTAGTTATTAGTCCAGGTGGAAAAAAATGAGATTTTCCTGACACAGTGTGTAATACTCCAGGTTAAAAAAATCAGATTTTCCTGTTACTCTGGGTAATAGTCAAGGTGAAAAAAAATCTGATTTACCTGATACCGTGTGTAATAGTCCAGGTGAAAAAAATCAGATTTTCCTGATACCGTGTGTAATAAAAAGTCCAGGTTAAAAAAAATCCGATTTACTTGATACCGTGTGTAATACTCCAGGTTAAAATAATCAGATTTTCCTGTTACCGTGAGAAAAGTCCAGGTTAAAAAAATCAGATTTTCTTTGATACCGTGTGTAGTAGTCCAGGTGAAAAAAATGAGATTTTCCTGTTACCGTGAGAAAAGTCCAGGTTGTACAAAATCAGATTTTCCTGAAACCGTGTGTAATAGTCCAGGTGAAAAAAATCAGATTTTCCTGATAGCGTGAGTAATGTCCAGGGTGAAAAAAGATCCGATGTTCCTGATACCGTGTGTAATAAATAATAAAGGTTAAAAAAAAAAATCCAATTTACCGGATACCGTGTGTTATACTCCAGGCAAAAAAAATCCGATTTTCCTGATACCGTGAGAAAAGTCCAGGTTGAAAAAAATTCGATTTTCCTGATACCGTCAATAAAGTCCAGGGTGAAAACTATCCAATATTCCTGATACTGTGGGTAATAGTACAGCTGAAAAAAAAAACAGATTTTCCTGTTACCCTGGGTAATATTCAAGGTGAAAAAAATCTGATTTACCTGATACCGTGTGTTATAGTCCAGGCGAAAAAAAATCCGATTTTCCTGATACCGTGAGAAAAGTCCAGGTTGAAAAAAATTCGATTTTCCTGATACCGTCAATAAAGTCCAGGGTGAAAACTATCCAATATTCCTGATACTGTGGGTAATAGTACAGATGAAAAAAATCAGATTTTCCTGTTACCCTGGGTAATAGTCAAGGTGAAAAAAATCTGATTTACCTGATGCCGTGTGTAATAGTCCAGGTGAAAAAAATCAGATTTTCCTGATACCGTGTGTAATAAAAAGTCCAGGTTAAAAAAAAATCCAATTTACCTGATACCGTGTGTAATAGGCCAGGTGAAAGAAATCAGATTTACCTGATACTGTGTATAATAGGTCAGGTGAAAAAAATTAGATTTTCCTGACACCGTGGGTAATAGTACAGGTGAAAAAAAATCAAATTTTCCTGATACCGTGTTTAATAGTGTAGGTGAAAAAAATTAGATTTTCCTGACAACGTGGGTAATAGTCCAGGTTGAAAAAAATCTGATTTACCTGATACCGTGTGTTATAGTCCAGGCGAAAAAAATCCGATTTTCCTGATACCGTGAGAAAAGTCCAGGTTGAAAAAAATTCGATTTTCCTGATACCGTCAATAAAGTCCAGGGTGGAAACTATCCAATGTTCCTGATAATGTGGGTAATAGTACAGCTGAAAAAAAATCAGATTTTCCTGTTACCCTGGGTAATAGTCAAGGTGAAAATAATCTGATTTACCTGATACCGTGTGTAATAGTCCAGGTGAAAAAAAATCAGATTTTCCTGATACCGTGTGTAATAAAAAGTCCAGGTTAAAAAAATCCGATTTACCTGATACCGTGTGTAATACTCCAGGTTAAAATAATCAGATTTTCCTATTACCGTGAGAAAAGTCCAGGTTAAAAAAAAATCAGATTTTCTTTGATACCGTGTGTAATAGTCCAGGTGAAAAAATGAGATTTTCCTGTTACCGTGAGAAAAGTCCAGGTTGTACAAAATCAGATTTTCCTGAAACCGTGTGTAATAGTCCAGGTGAAAAAAATCAGATTTTCCTGATAGCGTGAGTAATGTCCAGGGTGAAAAAAGTTCCGATGTTCCTGATACCGTGTGTAATAAATAATAAAAGTTAAAAAAATCCGATTTACCGGATACCGTGTGTTATAGTCCAGGCGAAAAAAATCCGATTTTCCTGATACCGTCAATAAAGTCCAGGGTGAAAACTATCCAATATTCCTGATAATGTGGGTAATAGTACAGCTGAAAAAAATCAGATTTTCCTGTTACCCTGGGTAATAGTCAAGGTGAAAAAAATCTGATTTTCCTGATACTGTGGGTAATAGTCCAGGTGAAAAAAATCAGATTTTCATGACACCGTGGGTTATAGTCCAGGTGAAAAAAATCAGATTTTCCTGTTACCGTGAGAAAAGTCCAGGATGGACAAAATCAGATTTTCCTGATACCGTGTGTAATAAAAAGTCCAGGTTAAAAAAATCCGATTTACTTGATACCGTGTGTAATACTCCAGGTTAAAATAATCAGATTTTCCTGTTACCGTGAGAAAAGTCCAGGTTAAAAAAAATCAGATTTTCTTTGATACCGTGTGTAATAGTCCAGGTGAAAAAAATGAGATTTTCCTGTTACCGTGAGAAAAGTCCAGGTTGTACAAAATCAGATTTTCCTGAAACCGTGTGTAATAGTCCAGGTGAAAAAAATCAGATTTTCCTGATAGCGTGAGTAATGTCCAGGGTGAAAAGAGATCCGATGTTCCTGATACCGTGTGTAATAAATAATAAAGGTTAAAAAAAATCCAATTTACCAGATACCGTGTGTTATAGTCCAGGCAAAAAAAATCTGATTTTCCTGTTACCGTGAGAAAAGTCCAGGTTGAAAAAAATTCGATTTTCCTGATACCGTCAATAAAGTCCAGGGTGAAAACTATCCAATATTCCTGATACTGTGGGTAATAGTACAGCTGAAAAAAATCAGATTTTCCTGTTACCCTGGGTAATATTCAAGGTGAAAAAAATCTGATTTACCTGATACCGTGTGTTATAGTCCAGGCGAAAAAAATCCGATTTTCCTGATACCGTGAGAAAAGTCCAGGTTGAAAAAAATTCGATTTTCCTGATACCGTCAATAAAGTCCAGGGTGAAAACTATCCAATGTTCCTGATAATGTGGGTAATAGTACAGCTGAAAAAAATCAGATTTTCCTGTTACCCTGGGTAATAGTCAAGGTGAAAATAATCTGATTTACCTGATACCGTGTGTAATAGTCCAGGTGAAAAAAAATCAGATTTTCCTGATACCGTGTGTAATAAAAAGTCCAGGTTAAAAAAATCCGATTTACCTGATACCGTGTGTAATACTCCAGGTGAAAAAAATGAGATTTTCCTGTTACCGTGAGAAAAGTCCAGGTGAAAAAAATCAGATTTTCCTGATAGCGTGAGTAATGTCCAGGGTGAAAAAAGTTCCGATGTTCCTGATACCGTGTGTAATAAATAATAAAAGTTTAAAAAATCCGATTTACCGGATACCGTGTGTTATAGTCCAGGCGAAAAAAATTCTATTTTCCTGATACCGTCAATAAAGTCCAGGGTGAAAACTATCCAATATTCCTGATAATGTGGGTAATAGTACAGCTGAAAAAAATCAGATTTTCCTGTTACCCTGGGTAATAGTCAAGGTGAAAAAAATCTGATTTTCCTGATACCGTGGGTAATAGTCCAGGTGAAAAAAATCAGATTTTCATGACACCGTGGGTTATAGTCCAGGTGAAAAAAATCAGATTTTCCTGTTACCGTGAGAAAAGTCCAGGATGGACAAAATCAGATTTTCCTGATACCGTGTGTAATAAAAAGTCCAGGTTAAAAAAATCAGATTTTCCTGTTACCATGAGAAAAGTCCAGGTTGAAAAAAATCAGATTTTCCTGATACCGAGGGTTATAGTCCAGGTGAAAAACATCAGATTTTCCAGATACCGAGGTTTATAGTCCAGTGGAAAAAAATGAGATTTTCCTGATGCCGTAGTTATTAGTCCAGGTGGAAAAAAATGAGATTTTCCTGACACAGTGTGTAATACTCCAGGTTAAAAAAATCAGATTTTCCTGTTACTCTGGGTAATAGTCAAGGTGAAAAAAAATCTGATTTACCTGATACCGTGTGTAATAGTCCAGGTGAAAAAAATCAGATTTTCCTGATACCGTGTGTAATAAAAAGTCCAGGTTAAAAAAAATCCGATTTACTTGATACCGTGTGTAATACTCCAGGTTAAAATAATCAGATTTTCCTGTTACCGTGAGAAAAGTCCAGGTTAAAAAAATCAGATTTTCTTTGATACCGTGTGTAGTAGTCCAGGTGAAAAAAATGAGATTTTCCTGTTACCGTGAGAAAAGTCCAGGTTGTACAAAATCAGATTTTCCTGAAACCGTGTGTAATAGTCCAGGTGAAAAAAATCAGATTTTCCTGATAGCGTGAGTAATGTCCAGGGTGAAAAAAGATCCGATGTTCCTGATACCGTGTGTAATAAATAATAAAGGTTAAAAAAAAAATCCAATTTACCGGATACCGTGTGTTATACTCCAGGCAAAAAAAATCCGATTTTCCTGATACCGTGAGAAAAGTCCAGGTTGAAAAAAATTCGATTTTCCTGATACCGTCAATAAAGTCCAGGGTGAAAACTATCCAATATTCCTGATACTGTGGGTAATAGTACAGCTGAAAAAAAAACAGATTTTCCTGTTACCCTGGGTAATATTCAAGGTGAAAAAAATCTGATTTACCTGATACCGTGTGTTATAGTCCAGGCGAAAAAAAATCCGATTTTCCTGATACCGTGAGAAAAGTCCAGGTTGAAAAAAATTCGATTTTCCTGATACCGTCAATAAAGACCAGGGTGAAAACTATCCAATATTCCTGATACTGTGGGTAATAGTACAGATGAAAAAAATCAGATTTTCCTGTTACCCTGGGTAATAGTCAAGGTGAAAAAAATCTGATTTACCTGATGCCGTGTGTAATAGTCCAGGTGAAAAAAATCAGATTTTCCTGATACCGTGTGTAATAAAAAGTCCAGGTTAAAAAAAAATCCAATTTACCTGATACCGTGTGTAATAGGCCAGGTGAAAGAAATCAGATTTACCTGATACTGTGTATAATAGGTCAGGTGAAAAAAATTAGATTTTCCTGACACCGTGGGTAATAGTACAGGTGAAAAAAAATCAAATTTTCCTGATACCGTGTTTAATAGTGTAGGTGAAAAAAATTAGATTTTCCTGACAACGTGGGTAATAGTCCAGGTTGAAAAAAATCTGATTTACCTGATACCGTGTGTTATAGTCCAGGCGAAAAAAATCCGATTTTCCTGATACCGTGAGAAAAGTCCAGGTTGAAAAAAATTCGATTTTCCTGATACCGTCAATAAAGTCCAGGGTGGAAACTATCCAATGTTCCTGATAATGTGGGTAATAGTACAGCTGAAAAAAAATCAGATTTTCCTGTTACCCTGGGTAATAGTCAAGGTGAAAATAATCTGATTTACCTGATACCGTGTGTAATAGTCCAGGTGAAAAAAAATCAGATTTTCCTGATACCGTGTGTAATAAAAAGTCCAGGTTAAAAAAATCCGATTTACCTGATACCGTGTGTAATACTCCAGGTTAAAATAATCAGATTTTCCTATTACCGTGAGAAAAGTCCAGGTTAAAAAAAAATCAGATTTTCTTTGATACCGTGTGTAATAGTCCAGGTGAAAAAATGAGATTTTCCTGTTACCGTGAGAAAAGTCCAGGTTGTACAAAATCAGATTTTCCTGAAACCGTGTGTAATAGTCCAGGTGAAAAAAATCAGATTTTCCTGATAGCGTGAGTAATGTCCAGGGTGAAAAAAGTTCCGATGTTCCTGATACCGTGTGTAATAAATAATAAAAGTTAAAAAAATCCGATTTACCGGATACCGTGTGTTATAGTCCAGGCGAAAAAAATCCGATTTTCCTGATACCGTCAATAAAGTCCAGGGTGAAAACTATCCAATATTCCTGATAATGTGGGTAATAGTACAGCTGAAAAAAATCAGATTTTCCTGTTACCCTGGGTAATAGTCAAGGTGAAAAAAATCTGATTTTCCTGATACTGTGGGTAATAGTCCAGGTGAAAAAAATCAGATTTTCATGACACCGTGGGTTATAGTCCAGGTGAAAAAAATCAGATTTTCCTGTTACCGTGAGAAAAGTCCAGGATGGACAAAATCAGATTTTCCTGATACCGTGTGTAATAAAAAGTCCAGGTTAAAAAAATCAGATTTTCCTGTTACCATGAGAAAAGTCCAGGTTGAAAAAAATCAGATTTTCCTGATACCGAGGGTTATAGTCCAGGTGAAAAACATCAGATTTTCCAGATACCGAGGTTTATAGTCCAGTGGAAAAAAATGAGATTTTCCTGATGCCGTAGTTATTAGTCCAGGTGGAAAAAAATGAGATTTTCCTGACACAGTGTGTAATACTCCAGGTTAAAAAAATCAGATTTTCCTGTTACCCTGGATAATAGTCAAGGTGAAAAAAAATCTGGTTTACCTGATACCGTGTGTAATAGTCCAGGTGAAAAAAATCAGATTTTCCTGATACCGTGTGTAATAAAAAGTCGAGGTTAAAAAAATCCGATTTACTTGATACCGTGTGTAATACTCCAGGTTAAAATAATCAGATTTTCCTGTTACCGTGAGAAAAGTCCAGGTTAAAAAAATCAGATTTTCTTTGATACCGTGTGTAGTAGTCCAGGTGAAAAAAATGAGATTTTCCTGTTACCGTGAGAAAAGTCCAGGTTGTACAAAATCAGATTTTCCTGAAACCGTGTGTAATAGTCCAGGTGAAAAAAATCAGATTTTCCTGATAGCGTGAGTAATGTCCAGGGTGAAAAAAGATCTGATGTTCCTGATACCGTGTGTAATAAATAATAAAGGTTAAAAAAAATCCAATTTACCGGATACCGTGTGTTATACTCCAGGCAAAAAAAATCCGATTTTCCTGATACCGTGAGAAAAGTCCAGGTTGAAAAAAATTCGATTTTCCTGATACCGTCAATAAAGTCCAGGGTGAAAACTATCCAGTATTCCTGATACTGTGGGTAATAGTACAGCTGAAAAAAATCAGATTTTCCTGTTACCCTGGGTAATATTCAAGGTGAAAAAAATCTGATTTACCTGATACCGTGTGTTATAGTCCAGGCGAAAAAAATCCGATTTTCCTGATACCGTGAGAAAAGTCCAGGTTGAAAAAAATTCGATTTTCCTGATACCGTCAATAAAGTCCAGGGTGAAAACTATCCAATATTCCTGATACTGTGGGTAATAGTACAGATGAAAAAAATCAGATTTTCCTGTTACCCTGGGTAATAGTCAAGGTGAAAAAAATCTGATTTACCTGATACCGTGTGTAATAGGCCAGGTGAAAAAAAATCAGATTTTCCTGATACCGTGTTTAATAGTGTAGGTGAAAAAAATTAGATTTTCCTGACAACGTGGGTAATAGTCCAGGTTGAAAAAAATCTGATTTACCTGATACCGTGTGTAATAGTCCAGGCGAAAATAATCCGATTTTCCTGACACCGTGGGTAATAAAAAGTCCAGGTTAAAAAAAATCCGATTTACCTGATACCGTGTGTAATACTCCAGGTTAAAATAATCAGATTTTCCTGTTACTGTGAGAAAAGTCCAGGTTAAAAAAAATCAGATTTTCTTTGATACCGTGTGTAATAGTCCAGGTGAAAAAAAATGAGATTTTCCTGTTACCGTGAGAAAAGTCCAGGTTGTACAAAATCAGATTTTCCTGAAACCGTATGTAATAGTCCAGGTGAAAAAAATCAGATTTTCCTGATAGCGTGAGTAATGTCCAGGGTGAAAAAAGATCCGATGTTCCTGATACCGTGTGTAATAAATAATAAAAGTTAAAAAAATCCGATTTACCGGATACCGTGTGTTATAGTCCAGCCGAAAAAAATCCGATTTTCCTGATACCATCAATAAAGTCCAGGGTGAAAACTATACAATATTCCTGATAATGTGGGTAATAGTACAGCTGAAAAAAATCAGATTTTCCTGTTACCCTGGGTAATAGTCAAGGTGAAAAAAATCAGATTTTCCAGATACCGTGTGTAATAGTCCAGGTGAAAAAAATCTGATTTTCCTGAAACCGTGTGTAATAGTCCAGGTGAAAAAAATCAGATTTTCCTGTTACCGTGAGAAAAGTCCAGGATGGACAAAATCAGATTTTCCTGATACCGTGTGTAATAAAAAGTCCAGGTTGAAAAAAATCAGATTTTCCTGATACCGAGGGTTATAGTCCAGGTGAAAAACATCAGTTTTTCCAGATACCGAGGTTTATAGTCCAGTGGAAAAAAATGAGATTTTCCTGATGCCGTAGTTATTAGTCCAGGTGGAAAAAAATGAGATTTTCCTGACACAGTGTGTAATACTCCAGGTTAAAAAAATCAGATTTTCCTGTTACCCTGGGTAATAGTCAAGGTGAAAAAAAATCTGATTTACCTGATACCGTGTGTAATAGTCCAGGTGAAAAAAATCAGATTTTCCTGATTCCGTGGGTAATAGTCCAGGTGAAAAAAAATCAAATTTTCCTGATACCGTGTTTAATAGTGTAGGTGAAAAAAATTAGATTTTCCTGACACCGTGGGTAATAGTCCAGGTTGAAAAAAATCTGATTTACCTGATACCGTGGGTAATAGTCCAGGTGAAAAAAATCAGATTTTCATGACACCGTGGGTTATAGTCCAGGTGAAAAAAATCAGATTTTCCTGTTACCGTGAGAAAAGTCCAGGATGGACAAAATCAGATTTTCCTGATACCGTGTGTAATAAAAAGTCCACGTTAAAAAAAATCAGATTTTCCTGTTACCATGAGAAAAGTCCAGGTTGAAAAAAATCAGATTTTCCTGATACCGAGGGTTATAGTCCAGGTGAAAAAAATTCAGATTTTCCTGATACCATGTGTAATAAAAAGTCGAGGTTAAAAAAATCCGATTTACCTGATACCGTGTGTAATACTCCAGGTTAAAAAAATCAGATTTTCCTGATACCGTGGGTAATAGTCCAGGTGAAAAAAAACCAGATTTTCCTGATAGCGTGAGTAATGTCCAGGGTGAGAAAAAATCCGTTGTACATGATACCGTGTGTAATAAATCATAAAGGTTAAAAAAAATCCGATTTACCGGATACCGTATGTTATAGTCCAAGCGAAAAATATCTGATTTTCCTGATACCGTGAGAAAAGTCCAGGTTGAAAAAAATTCGATTGTCCTGATACCGTCAATAAAGTCCAGGGTGAAAACTATCCAATATTCCTGATACTGTGGGTAATAGTCCAGGTGAAAAAAAATCAGATTTTCCTGTTACCCTGGGTAATAATCAAGGTTAGAATAATCTGATTTACCTGATACCGTGTGTAATAGTCCAGGTGAATAAAAATCAGATTTTCCTGTTACCCTGGGTAATAGTCAAGGTTAGAATAATCTGATTTACCTGATACCGTGTGTAATACTCCAGGTGAAAAAAAAATCAGATTTTCCTGATACCGTGGGTAATAATCCAGGTGAAAAAAATAAGATTTTCCTGATACCGTGTGTAATAGGCCAGGTGAAAAAAATCAGATTTTCATGACACCGTGGGTTATAGTCCAGGTGAAAAAAAATCAGATTTTCCTGTTACCGTGAGAAAAGTCCAGGTTGAAAAAAATCAGATTTTCCTGAAACCGTGTGTAATAGTCCAGGTGAAAAAAATCAGATTTTCCTGATAGCGTGAGTAATGTCCAGGGTGAAAAAAGATCCGATGTTCCTGATACTGTATGTAATAAATAATAAAGGTTTAAAAAATCCGATTTACCGGATACCGTGTGTTATAGTCCAGGCGAAAAAAATCCGATTTTCCTGATACCGTGAGAAAAGTCCAGGTTGAAAAAAATTCGATTTTCCTGATACCGTCAATAAAGTCCAGGGTGAAAACTATCCAATGTTCCTGATAATGTGGGTAATAGTACATCTGAAAAAAATCAGATTTTCCTGTTACCCTGGGTAATAGTCAAGGTGAAAATAATCTGATTTACCTGATACCGTGTGTAATAGTCCAGGTGAAAAAAAATCAGATTTTCCTGATACCGTGTGTAATAAAAAGTCCAGGTTAAAAAAATCCGATTTACCTGATACCGTGTGTAATACTCCAGGTTAAAATAATCAGATTTTCCTGTTACCGTGAGAAAAGTCCAGGTTAAAAAAAATCAGATTTTCTTTGATACCGTGTGTAATAGTCCAGGTGAAAAAAATGAGATTTTCCTGTTACCGTGAGAAAAGTCCAGGTTGTACAAAATCAGATTTTCCTGAAACCGTGTGTAATAGTCCAGGTGAAAAAAATCAGATTTTCCTGATAGCGTGAGTAATGTCCAGGGTGAAAAGAGATCCGATGTTCCTGATACCGTGTGTAATAAATAATAAAGGTTAAAAAAAATCCAATTTACCGGATACCGTGTGTTATAGTCCAGGCAAAAAAAATCCGATTTTCCTGTTACCGTGAGAAAAGTCCAGGTTGAAAAAAATTCGATTTTCCTGATACCGTCAATAAAGTCCAGGGTGAAAACTATCCAATATTCCTGATACTGTGGGTAATAGTACAGCTGAAAAAAATCAGATTTTCCTGTTACCCTGGGTAATATTCAAGGTGAAAAAAATCTGATTTACCTGATACCGTGTGTTATAGTCCAGGCGAAAAAAATCCGATTTTCCTGATACCGTGAGAAAAGTCCAGGTTGAAAAAAATTCGATTTTCCTGATACCGTCAATAAAGTCCAGGGTGAAAACTATCCAATGTTCCTGATAATGTGGGTAATAGTACAGCTGAAAAAAATCAGATTTTCCTGTTACCCTGGGTAATAGTCAAGGTGAAAATAATCTGATTTACCTGATACCGTGTGTAATAGTCCAGGTGAAAAAAAATCAGATTTTCCTGATACCGTGTGTAATAAAAAGTCCAGGTTAAAAAAATCCGATTTACCTGATACCGTGTGTAATACTCCAGGTGAAAAAAATGAGATTTTCCTGTTACCGTGAGAAAAGTCCAGGTGAAAAAAATCAGATTTTCCTGATAGCGTGAGTAATGTCCAGGGTGAAAAAAGATCCGATGTTCCTGATACCGTGTGTAATAAATAATAAAAGTTAAAAAAATCCGATTTACCGGATACCGTGTGTTATAGTCCAGGCGAAAAAAATCCGATTTTCCTGATACCGTCAATAAAGTCCAGGGTGAAAACTATCCAATATTCCTGATAATGTGGGTAATAGTACAGCTGAAAAAAATCAGATTTTCCTGTTACCCTGGGTAATAGTCAAGGTGAAAAAAATCTGATTTTCCAGATACCGTGTGTAATAGTCCAGGTGAAAAAAATCAGATTTTCCTGATACCGTGGGTAATAGTCCAGGTGAAAAAAATCAGATTTTCATGACACCGTGGGTTATAGTCCAGGTGAAAAAAATCAGATTTTCCTGTTACCGTGAGAAAAGTCCAGGATGGACAAAATCAGATTTTCCTGATACCGTGTGAAATAAAAAGTCCAGGTTAAAAAAATCAGATTTTCCTGTTACCGTGAGAAAAGTCCAGGTTGAAAAAAATCAGATTTTCCTGATACCGAGGGTTATAGTCCAGGTGAAAAACATCAGATTTTCCAGATACCGAGGTTTATAGTCTAGTGGGAAAAAAATGAGATTTTCCTGATGCCGTAGTTATTAGTCCAGGTGGAAAAAAATGAGATTTTCCTGACACAGTGTGTAATACTCCAGGTTAAAAAAATCAGATTTTCCTGTTACCCTGGGTAATAGTCCAGGTGAAAAAAATCAGATTTTCCTGATACCGTGGGTAATAGTCCAGGTGAAAAAAAATCAGATTTTCCTGATACCATGTGTAATAAAAAGTCGAGGTTAAAAAAATCCGATTTACCTGATACCGTGTGTATTACTCCAGGTTAAATAAATCAGATTTTCCTAATAGCGTGAAAAAAGGTCAGGGTGAAAAAATCCGATTTTCAAGATCCGATGTTCCTGATACCATGTGTAATAAATAATAAAAGTTAAAAAAATCCGATTTACCGGATACCGTGTGTTATAGTCCAGGTGAAAAAAAATCTGATTTACCTGATACCGTGTGTAATAGTTCAGGTGAAAAAAATCAGATTTTCCTGATACCGTGGGTAATAGTCCAGGTGAAAAAAAAAATCAGATTTTCCTTAGACCGTGTGTAATAAAAAGTCAAGGTTAAAAAAATCCAATTTACCAGATACCGTGTGTAATAGTCCAGGTGAAAAAAAAGATTTTCCTGATACCGTGGGTAATAGTCCAGGTGAAAAAAAATCAGATTTTCCATATACCGTGTGTAATAAAAAGTCCAGGTTAAAAAAATCCGATTTACCTGATACCCTGGGTAATAGTCCAGGTGAAAAATATCAGATTTTCCTGATACCGTGTGTAATAGGCCAGGTGAAAAAAATCAGATTTTCCTGATACCGTGGGTAATAGTCCAGGTGAAAAAAAAATCAGATTTTCCTTAGACCGTGTGTAATAAAAAGTCAAGGTTAAAAAAATCCAATTTACCAGATACCGTGTGTAATAGTCCAGGTGAAAAAAAGATTTTCCTGATACCGTGGGTAATAGTCCAGGTGAAAAAAAATCAGATTTTCCATATACCGTGTGTAATAAAAAGTCCAGGTTAAAAAAATCCGATTTACCTGATACCCTGGGTAATAGTCCAGGTGAAAAATATCAGATTTTCCTGATACCGTGTGTAATAGGCCAGGTGAAAAAAATCAGATTTTCATGACACCGTGGGTTATAGTCCAGGTGAAAAAAATCAGATTTTCCTGTTACCGTGAGAAAAGTCCAGGTTGAAAAAAATCAGATTTTCCTGAAACCGTGTGTAATAGTCCAGGTGAAAAAAAATCAGATTTTCCTGATAGCGTGAGTAATGTCCAGGGTGAAAAAAATCCGATGTTCCTGATACTGTATGTAATAAATAATAAAGGTTAAAAAAAATCCGATTTACTGGATACCATGTGTTATAGTCCAGTAGAAAAAAATCCAATTTTCCTGATACCGTGAGAAAAGTCCAGGTTGAAAAAATTCGATTTTCCTGATACCGTCAATAAAGTCCAGGGTGAAAACTATCCAATATTCCTGATAATGTGGGTAATAGTACAGCTGAAAAAAACCAGATTTTCCTGTTACCCTGGGTAATAGTCAAGGTGAAAAAAATCTGATTTACCTGATACCGTGTGTAATAGTCCAGGTGAAAAAAATCAGATTTTCCTAATACCGTGTGTAATAAAAAGTCCAGGTTAAAAAAATCCGATTTACCTGATACCGTGTGTAATACTCCAGGTTAAAATAATCAGATTTTCCTGTTACCGTGAGAAAAGTCCAGGTTAAAAAAATCAGATTTTCTTTGATACCGTGTGTAATAGTCCAGGTGAAAAAAATGAGATTTTCCTGTTACCGTGAGAAAAGTCCAGGTTGTACAAAATCAGATTTTCCTGAAACCGTGTGTAATAGTCCAGGTGAAAAAAATCAGATTTTCCTGATAGCGTGAGTAATGTCCAGGGTGAAAAAAGATCCGATGTTCCTGATACCGTGTGTAATAAATAATAAAAGTTAAAAAAATCAGATTTTCCAGATACCGTGGGTAATAGTCCAGGTGAAAAAAATCAGATTTTCCTGATACCGTGGGTAATAGTCCAGGTGAAAAAAATCAGATTTTCATGACACCGTGGGTTATAGTCCAGGTGAAAAAAATCAGATTTTCCTGTTACCGTGAGAAAAGTCCAGGATGGACAAAATCAGATTTTCCTGATACCGTGTGTAATAAAAAGTCCAGGTGAAAAAAATCAGATTTTCCTGTTACCGTGAGAAAAGTCCAGGTTGAAAAAAATCAGATTTTCCTGATACCGAGGGTTATAGTCCAGGTGAAAAACATCAGATTTTCCAGATACCGAGGTTTATAGTCCAGTGGAAAAAAATGAGATTTTCCTGATGCCGTAGTTATTAGTCCAGGTGGAAAAAAATGAGATTTTCCTGACACAGTGTGTAATACTCCAGGTTAAAAAAATCAGATTTTCCTGTTACCCTGGGTAATAGTCAATGTGAAAAAAAATCTGATTTACCTGATACCGTGTGTAATAGTCCAGGTGAAAAAAATCAGATTTTCCTGATACCGTGGGTAATAGTCCAGGTGAAAAAAACTCAGATTTTCCTGATACCATGTGTAATAAAAAGTCGAGGTTAAAAAAATCCGATTTACCTGATACCGTGTGTATTACTCCAGGTTAAATAAATCAGATTTTCCTAATAGCGTGAATAAAGGTCAGGGTGAAAAAAATCCGATTTTCAAGATACCCTGGGTAATAGTCCAGGTGAAAAAAATCTGATTTACCTGATACCGTGTGTAATAGTTCAGGTGAAAAAAATCAGATTTTCCTGATACCGTGGGTAATAGTCCAGGTGAAAAAAAATCAGATTTTCCTTAGACTGTGTGTAATAAAAAGTCAAAGTTAAAAAAAGCCAATTTACCAGATACCGTGTGTAATAGTCCAGGTGAAAAAAAAAGATTTTCCTGATGCCGGGGGTAATAGTCCAGGTGAAAAAAAATCAGATTTTCCTTATACCGTGTGTAATAAAATGTCCAGGTTAAAAAAATCAGATTTACCTGATACCGTGGGTAATAGTCTAGGTGAAAAAAATCAGATTTTCCTGATTCCGTGTGGAATAAAAAGTCCAGGTGAAAAAAATCCGATTTACCTGATACCGTGTGTAATACTCCAGGTTAAAAAACAATCAGATTTTCCTGATAGCGTGAATAAAGGTCAGGGTGAAAAAAATCCGATTTTCCAGATACCCTGGATAATAGGCCAGGTTAAAAAAATCAGATTTTCCTGACACCGTGGGTTATAGTCCAGGTGAAAAAAATCTGATTTTCTTGTTACCTTGAGAAAAGTCCAAGTTGAAAAAAATCAGATTTTCCTGAAACCGTGTGTAATAGTCCAGGTGAAAAAAATGAGATTTTCCTGTTACCGTGAGAAAAGTCCAGGTTGTACAAAATCAGATTTTCCTGAAACCGTGTGTAATAGTCCAGGTGAAAAAAATCAGATTTTCCTGATAGCGTGAGTAATGTCCAGGGTGAAAAAAGATCCGATGTTCCTGATACCGTGTGTAATAAATAATAAAGGTTAAAAAAAATCCGATTTACCGGACACCGTTTGTTATAGTCGAGGCGAAAAAAATCCGATTTTCCTGATACCGTGAGAAAAGTCCAGGTTGAAAAAAAATCGATTTTCCTGATACCGTCAATAAAGTCCACCGTGAAAACTATCCAATATTCCTGATACTGTGGGTAATAGTACAGCTGAAAAAAATCAGATTTTCCTGTTACCCTGGGTAATAGGCCAGGTGAAAAAAATCAGATTTTCATGACACCGTGGGTTATAGTCCAGGTGAAAAAAATCAGATTTTCCTGTTACCGCGAGAAAAGTCCAGGTGGAAAAAAATCAGATTTTCCTGAATCCGTGTGTAATAGTCCAGGTGAAAAAAAATCAGATTTTCCTGATAGCGTGAGTAACGTCCAGGGTGAAAAAAGATCCGATGTTCCTGATACCGTATGTAATAAATAATAAAGGTTAAAAAAATCCGATTTACTGGATACCATGTGTTATAGTCCAGTAGAAAAAAATCCAATTTTTCTGATACCGTGAGAAAAGTCCAGGTTGAAAAAATTCCAATTTTCCTGATACCGTCAATAAAGTCCAGGGTGAAAACTATCCAATATTCCTGATAATGTGGGTAATAATACAGCTGAAAAAAACCAGATTTTCCTGTTACCCTGGGTAATAGTCAAGGTGAAAAAAAATCTGATTTACCTGATACCGTGTGTAATAGTCCAGGTGAAAAAAATCAGATTTTCCTGATACCGTGGGTAATAGTCCAGGTGAAAAAAAATCAGATTTTACTTATACCGAGTGTAATAAAAAGTCCAGGTTAAAAAAATCAAATTTACCTGATACCGTGTGTAATAGTCCAGGTGATAGAAATCAGATTTACCTGATACCGTGGGTAATAGTCTAGGTGAAAAAAATCTGATTTACCTGATACCGTGTGTAATAGTCCAGGTGAAAAAAATCAAATTTACCTGATACCGTGTGTAATAGTCCAGGTGATAGAAATCAGATTTACCTGATACCGTGGGTAATAGTCTAGGTGAAAAAAATCTGATTTACCTGATACCGTGTGTAATAGTCCAGGTGAAAAAAATCAGATTTTCCTGATACCGTGGGTAATAGTCTAGGTGAAAAAAATCAGATTTTCCTGATTCCGTGTGTAATAAAAAGTCCAGGTGAAAAAAATCCGATTTACCTGATACCGTGTGTAATACTCCAGGTTAAAAAAAATCAGATTTTCCTGATAGCGTGAATAAAGGTCAGGGTGAAAAAAATCCGATTTTCCAGATACCCTAGGTAATAGGCCAGGTTAAAAAAATCAGATTTTCCTGACACCGTGGGTTATAGTCCAGGTGAAAAAAATCTGATTTTCTTGTTACCTTGAGAAAAGTCCAGGTTGAAAAAAATCAGATTTTCCTGAAACCGTGTGTAATAGTCCAGGTGAAAAAAATCAGATTTTCCTGATAGCGTGAGTAATGTCCAGGGTGAAAAAAGATCCGATGTTCCTGATACCGTGTGTAATAAATAATAAAGGTTAAAAAAAATCCGATTTACCGGACACCGTGTGTTATAGTCGATGCGAAAAAAATCCGATTTTCCTGATACCGTGAGAAAAGTCCAGGTTGAAAAAAATTCGATTTTCCTGATACCGTCAATAAAGTCCACCGTGAAAACTATCCAATATTCCTGATACTGTGGGTAATAGTACAGCTGAAAAAAATCAGATTTTCCTGTTACCCTGGGTAATAGTCAAGGTGAAAATAATCTGATTTACCTGATACCGTGTGTTATAGTCCAGGCGAAAAAAATCCGATTTTCCTGATACCGTGAGAAAAGTCCAGGTTGAAAAAAATTCGATTTTCCTGATACCGTCAATAAAGTCCAGGGTGAAAACTATCCAATGTTCCTGATAATGTGGGTAATAGTACAGCTGAAAAAAATCAGATTTTCCTGTTACCTTGGGTAATAGTCAAGGTGAAAATAATCTGATTTACCTGATACCGTGTGTAATAGTCCAGGTGAAAAAAAATCAGATTTTCCTGATACCGTGTGTAATAAAAAGTCCAGGTTAAAAAAATCCGATTTACCTGATACCGTGTGTAATACTCCAGGTGAAAAAAATGAGATTTTCCTGTTACCGTGAGAAAAGTCCAGGTGAAAAAAATCAGATTTTCCTGATAGCGTGAGTAATGTCCAGGGTTGAAAAAAGATCCGATGTTCCTGATACCGTGTGTAATAAATAATAAAAGTTAAAAAAATCCGATTTACCGGATACCGTGTGTTATAGTCCAGGCGAAAAAAATCCGATTTTCCTGATACCGTCAATAAAGTCCAGGGTGAAAACTATCCAATATTCCTGATAATGTGGGTAATAGTACAGCTGAAAAAAATCAGATTTTCCTGTTACCCTGGGTAATAGTCAAGGTGAAAAAAATCTGATTTTCCAGATACCGTGTGTAATAGTCCAGGTGAAAAAAATCAGATTTTCCTGATACCGTGGGTAATAGTCCAGGTGAAAAAAATCAGATTTTCATGACACCGTGGGTTATAGTCCAGGTGAAAAAAATCAGATTTTCCTGTTACCGTGAGAAAAGTCCAGGATGGACAAAATCAGATTTTCCTGATACCGTGTGAAATAAAAAGTCCAGGTTAAAAAAATCAGATTTTCCTGTTACCGTGAGAAAAGTCCAGGTTGAAAAAAATCAGATTTTCCTGATACCGAGGGTTATAGTCCAGGTGAAAAACATCAGATTTTCCAGATACCGAGGTTTATAGTCTAGTGGAAAAAAAATGAGATTTTCCTGATGCCGTAGTTATTAGTCCAGGTGGAAAAAAATGAGATTTTCCTGACACAGTGTGTAATACTCCAGGTTAAAAAAATCAGATTTTCCTGTTACCCTGGGTAATAGTCCAGGTGAAAAAAATCAGATTTTCCTGATACCGTGGGTAATAGTCCAGGTGAAAAAAAATCAGATTTTCCTGATACCATGTGTAATAAAAAGTCGAGGTTAAAAAAATCCGATTTACCTGATACCGTGTGTATTACTCCAGGTTAAATAAATCAGATTTTCCTAATAGCGTGAAAAAAGGTCAGGGTGAAAAAATCCGATTTTCAAGATCCGATGTTCCTGATACCGTGTGTAATAAATAATAAAAGTTAAAAAAATCCGATTTACCGGATACCGTGTGTTATAGTCCAGGTGAAAAAAAATCTGATTTACCTGATACCGTGTGTAATAGTTCAGGTGAAAAAAATCAGATTTTCCTGATACCGTGGGTAATAGTCCAGGTGAAAAAAAAATCAGATTTTCCTTAGACCGTGTGTAATAAAAAGTCAAGGTTAAAAAAATCCAATTTACCAGATACCGTGTGTAATAGTCCAGGTGAAAAAAAAGATTTTCCTGATACCGTGGGTAATAGTCCAGGTGAAAAAAAATCAGATTTTCCATATACCGTGTGTAATAAAAAGTCCACGTTAAAAAAAATCAGATTTTCCTGTTACCATGAGAAAAGTCCAGGTTGAAAAAAATCAGATTTTCCTGATACCGAGGGTTATAGTCCAGGTGAAAAAAATTCAGATTTTCCTGATACCATGTGTAATAAAAAGTCGAGGTTAAAAAAATCCGATTTACCTGATACCGTGTGTAATACTCCAGGTTAAAAAAATCAGATTTTCCTGATACCGTGGGTAATAGTCCAGGTGAAAAAAAAACAGATTTTCCTGATAGCGTGAGTAATGTCCAGGGTGAGAAAAAATCCGTTGTACATGATACCGTGTGTAATAAATCATAAAGGTTAAAAAAAATCCGATTTACCGGATACCGTATGTTATAGTCCAAGCGAAAAATATCTGATTTTCCTGATACCGTGAGAAAAGTCCAGGTTGAAAAAAATTCGATTGTCCTGATACCGTCAATAAAGTCCAGGGTGAAAACTATCCAATATTCCTGATACTGTGGGTAATAGTCCAGCTGAAAAAAAATCAGATTTTCCTGTTACCCTGGGTAATAATCAAGGTTAGAATAATCTGATTTACCTGATACCGTGTGTAATAGTCCAGGTGAATAAAAATCAGATTTTCCTGTTACCCTGGGTAATAGTCAAGGTTAGAATAATCTGATTTACCTGATACCGTGTGTAATACTCCAGGTGAAAAAAAAATCAGATTTTCCTGATACCGTGGGTAATAATCCAGGTGAAAAAAATAAGATTTTCCTGATACCGTGTGTAATAGGCCAGGTGAAAAAAATCAGATTTTCATGACACCGTGGGTTATAGTCCAGGTGAAAAAAAATCAGATTTTCCTGTTACCGTGAGAAAAGTCCAGGTTGAAAAAAATCAGATTTTCCTGAAACCGTGTGTAATAGTCCAGGTGAAAAAAATCAGATTTTCCTTATAGCGTGAGTAATGTCCAGGGTGAAAAAAGATCCGATGTTCCTGATACTATATGTAATAAATAATAAAGGTTTAAAAAATCCGATTTACCGGATACCGTGTGTTATAGTCCAGGCGAAAAAAATCCGATTTTCCTGATACCGTGAGAAAAGTCCAGGTTGAAAAAAATTCGATTTTCCTGATACCGTCAATAAAGTCCAGGGTGAAAACTATCCAATGTTCCTGATAATGTGGGTAATAGTACATCTGAAAAAAATCAGATTTTCCTGTTACCCTGGGTAATAGTCAAGGTGAAAATAATCTGATTTACCTGATACCGTGTGTAATAGTCCAGGTGAAAAAAAATCAGATTTTCCTGATACCGTGTGTAATAAAAAGTCCAGGTTAAAAAAATCCGATTTACCTGATACCGTGTGTAATACTCCAGGTTAAAATAATCAGATTTTCCTGTTACCGTGAGAAAAGTCCAGGTTAAAAAAAATCAGATTTTCTTTGATACCGTGTGTAATAGTCCAGGTGAAAAAAATGAGATTTTCCTGTTACCGTGAGAAAAGTCCAGGTTGTACAAAATCAGATTTTCCTGAAACCGTGTGTAATAGTCCAGGTGAAAAAAATCAGATTTTCCTGATAGCGTGAGTAATGTCCAGGGTGAAAAGAGATCCGATGTTCCTGATACCGTGTGTAATAAATAATAAAGGTTAAAAAAAATCCAATTTACCGGATACCGTGTGTTATAGTCCAGGCAAAAAAAATCCGATTTTCCTGTTACCGTGAGAAAAGTCCAGGTTGAAAAAAATTCGATTTTCCTGATACCGTCAATAAAGTCCAGGGTGAAAACTATCCAATATTCCTGATACTGTGGGTAATAGTACAGCTGAAAAAAATCAGATTTTCCTGTTACCCTGGGTAATATTCAAGGTAAAAAAAATCTGATTTACCTGATACCGTGTGTTATAGTCCAGGCGAAAAAAATCCGATTTTCCTGATACCGTGAGAAAAGTCCAGGTTGAAAAAAATTCGATTTTCCTGATACCGTCAATAAAGTCCAGGGTGAAAACTATCCAATGTTCCTGATAATGTGGGTAATAGTACAGCTGAAAAAAATCAGATTTTCCTGTTACCCTGGGTAATAGTCAAGGTGAAAATAATCTGATTTACCTGATACCGTGTGTAATAGTCCAGGTGAAAAAAAATCAGATTTTCCTGATACCGTGTGTAATAAAAAGTCCAGGTTAAAAAAATCCGATTTACCTGATACCGTGTGTAATACTCCAGGTGAAAAAAATGAGATTTTCCTGTTACCGTGAGAAAAGTCCAGGTGAAAAAAATCAGATTTTCCTGATAGCGTGAGAAATGTCCAGGGTGAAAAAAGATCCGATGTTCCTGATACCGTGTGTAATAAATAATAAAAGTTTAAAAAATCCGATTTACCGGATACCGTGTGTTATAGTCCAGGCGAAAAAAATCCGATTTTCCTGATACCGTCAATAAAGTCCAGGGTGAAAACTATCCAATATTCCTGATAATGTGGGTAATAGTACAGCTGAAAAAAATCAGATTTTCCTGTTACCCTGGGTAATAGTCAAGGTGAAAAAAATCTGATTTTCCAGATACCGTGTGTAATAGTCCAGGTGAAAAAAATCAGATTTTCCTGATACCGTGGGTAATAGTCCAGGTGAAAAAAATCAGATTTTCATGACACCGTGGGTTATAGTCCAGGTGAAAAAAATCAGATTTTCCTGTTACCGTGAGAAAAGTCCAGGATGGACAAAATCAGATTTTCCTGATACCGTGTGAAATAAAAAGTCCAGGTTAAAAAAATCAGATTTTCCTGTTACCGTGAGAAAAGTCCAGGTTGAAAAAAATCAGATTTTCCTGATACCGAGGGTTATAGTCCAGGTGAAAAACATCAGATTTTCCAGATACCGAGGTTTATAGTCTAGTGGAAAAAAAATGAGATTTTCCTGATGCCGTAGTTATTAGTCCAGGTGGAAAAAAATGAGATTTTCCTGACACAGTGTGTAATACTCCAGGTTAAAAAAATCAGATTTTCCTGTTACCCTGGGTAATAGTCCAGGTGAAAAAAATCAGATTTTCCTGATACCGTGGGTAATAGTCCAGGTGAAAAAAATCAGATTTTCCTGATACCATGTGTAATAAAAAGTCGAGGTTAAAAAAATCCGATTTACCTGATACCGTGTGTATTACTCCAGGTTAAATAAATCAGATTTTCCTAATAGCGTGAAAAAAGGTCAGGGTGAAAAAATCCGATTTTCAAGATCCGATGTTCCTGATACCGTGTGTAATAAATAATAAAAGTTAAAAAAATCCGATTTACCGGATACCGTGTGTTATAATCCAGGTGAAAAAAATCTGATTTACCTGATACCGTGTGTAATAGTTCAGGTGAAAAAAATCAGATTTTCCTGATACCGTGGGTAATAGTCCAGGTGAAAAAAAAATCAGATTTTCCTTAGACAGTGTGTAATAAAAAGTCAAGGTTAAAAAAATCCAATTTACCAGATACCGTGTGTAATAGTCCAGGTGAAAAAAAAGATTTTCCTGATACCGTGGGTAATAGTCCAGGTGAAAAAAAATCAGATTTTCCATATACCGTGTGTAATAAAATGTCCAGGTTAAAAAAATCCGATTTACCTGATACCCTGGGTAATAGTCCAGGTGAAAAATATCAGATTTTCCTGATACCGTGTGTAATAGGCCAGGTGAAAAAAATCAGATTTTCATGACACCGTGGGTTATAGTCCAGGTGAAAAAAATGAGATTTTCCTGTTACCGTGAGAAAAGTCCAGGTTGAAAAAAATCAGATTTTCCTGAAACCGTGTGTAATAGTCCAGGTAAAAAAAAATCAGATTTTCCTGATAGCGTGAGTAATGTCCAGGGTGAAAAAAATCCGATGTTCCTGATACTGTATGTAATAAATAATAAAGGTTAAAAAAAATCCGATTTACTGGATACCATGTGTTATAGTCCAGTAGAAAAAAAATCCAATTTTCCTGATACCGTGAGAAAAGTCCAGGTTGAAAAAATTCGATTTTCCTGATACCGTCAATAAAGTCCAGGGTGAAAACTATCCAATATTCCTGATAATGTGGGTAATAGTACAGCTGAAAAAAACCAGATTTTCCTGTTACCCTGGGTAATAGTCAAGGTGAAAAAAATCTGATTTACCTGATACCGTGTGTAATAGTCCAGGTGAAAAAAATCAGATTTTCCTAATACCGTGTGTAATAAAAAGTCCAGGTTAAAAAAATCCGATTTACCTGATACCGTGTGTAATACTCCAGGTTAAAATAATCAGATTTTCCTGTTACCGTGAGAAAAGTCCAGGTTAAAAAAAATCAGATTTTCTTTGATACCGTGTGTAATAGTCCAGGTGAAAAAAATGAGATTTTCCTGTTACCGTGAGAAAAGTCCAGGTTGTACAAAATCAGATTTTCCTGAAACCGTGTGTAATAGTCCAGGTGAAAAAAATCAGATTTTCCTGATAGCGTGAGTAATGTCCAGGGTGAAAAAAGATCCGATGTTCCTGATACCGTGTGTAATAAATAATAAAAGTTAAAAAAATCAGATTTTCCAGATACCGTGGGTAATAGTCCAGGTGAAAAAAATCAGATTTTCCTGATACCGTGGGTAATAGTCCAGGTGAAAAAAATCAGATTTTCATGACACCGTGGGTTATAGTCCAGGTGAAAAAAATCAGATTTTCCTGTTACCGTGAGAAAAGTCCAGGATGGACAAAATCAGATTTTCCTGATACCGTGTGTAATAAAAAGTCCAGGTTAAAAAAATCAGATTTTCCTGTTACCGTGAGAAAAGTCCAGGTTGAAAAAAATCAGATTTTCCTGATACCGTGGGTTATAGTCCAGGTGAAAAACATCAGATTTTCCAGATACCGAGGTTTATAGTCCAGTGGAAAAAAATGAGATTTTCCTGATGCCGTAGTTATTAGTCCAGGTGGAAAAAAATGAGATTTTCCTGACACAGTGTGTAATACTCCAGGTTAAATAAATCAGATTTTCCTAATAGCGTGAATAAAGGTCAGGGTGAAAAAAATCCGATTTTCAAGATACCCTGGGTAATAGTCCAGGTGAAAAAAATCTGATTTACCTGATACCGTGTGTAATAGTTCAGGTGAAAAAAATCAGATTTTCCTGATACCGTGGGTAATAGTCCAGGTGAAAAAAAATCAGATTTTCCTTAGACCGTGTGTAATAAAAAGTCAAAGTTAAAAAAAGCCAATTTACCAGATACCGTGTGTAATAGTCCAGGTGAAAAAAAAAGATTTTCCTGATGCCGGGGGTAATAGTCCAGGTGAAAAAAAATCAGATTTTCCTTATACCGTGTGTAATAAAATGTCCAGGTTAAAAAAATCAGATTTACCTGATACCGTGGGTAATAGTCTAGGTGAAAAAAATCAGATTTTCCTGATTCCGTGTGTAATAAAAAGTCCAGGTGAAAAAAATCCGATTTTCCAGATACCCTGGGTAATAGGCCAGGTTAAAAAAATCAGATTTTCCTGACACCGTGGGTTATAGTCCAGGTGAAAAAAAATCTGATTTTCTTGTTACCTTGAGAAAAGTCCAAGTTGAAAAAAATCAGATTTTCCTGAAACCGTGTGTAATAGTCCAGGTGAAAAAAATGAGATTTTCCTGTTACCGTGAGAAAAGTCCAGGTTGTACAAAATCAGATTTTCCTGAAACCGTGTGTAATAGTCCAGGTGAAAAAAATCAGATTTTCCTGATAGCGTGAGTAATGTCCAGGGTGAAAAAAGATCCGATGTTCCTGATACCGTGTGTAATAAATAATAAAGGTTAAAAAAAATCCGATTTACCGGACACCGTTTGTTATAGTCGAGGCGAAAAAAATCCGATTTTCCTGATACCGTGAGAAAAGTCCAGGTTGAAAAAAATTCGATTTTCCTGATACCGTCAATAAAGTCCACCGTGAAAACTATCCAATATTCCTGATACTGTGGGTAATAGTACAGCTGAAAAAAATCAGATTTTCCTGTTACCCTGGGTAATAGGCCAGGTGAAAAAAATCAGATTTTCATGACACCGTGGGTTATAGTCCAGGTGAAAAAAATCAGATTTTCCTGTTACCGCGAGAAAAGTCCAGGTGGAAAAAAAATCAGATTTTCCTGAATCCGTGTGTAATAGTCCAGGTGAAAAAAAATCAGATTTTCCTGATAGCGTGAGTAATGTCCAGGGTGAAAAAAGATCCGATGTTCCTGATACCGTATGTAATAAAAAATAAAGGTTAAAAAAATCCGATTTACTGGATACCATGTGTTATAGTCCAGTAGAAAAAAATCCAATTTTCCTGATACCGTGAGAAAAGTCCAGGTTGAAAAAATTCCAATTTTCCTGATACCGTCAATAAAGTCCAGGGTGAAAACTATCCAATATTCCTGATAATGTGGGTAATAATACAGCTGAAAAAAATCAGATTTTCCTGTTACCTTGGGTAATAGTCAAGGTGAAAATAATCTGATTTACCTGATACCGTGTGTAATAGTCCAGGTGAAAAAAAATCAGATTTTCCTGATACCGTGTGTAATAAAAAGTCCAGGTTAAAAAAATCCGATTTACCTGATACCGTGTGTAATACTCCAGGTGAAAAAAATGAGATTTTCCTGTTACCGTGAGAAAAGTCCAGGTGAAAAAAATCAGATTTTCCTGATAGCGTGAGTAATGTCCAGGGTTGAAAAAAGATCCGATGTTCCTGATACCGTGTGTAATAAATAATAAAAGTTAAAAAAATCCGATTTACCGGATACCGTGTGTTATAGTCCAGGCGAAAAAAATCCGATTTTCCTGATACCGTCAATAAAGTCCAGGGTGAAAACTATCCAATATTCCTGATAATGTGGGTAATAGTACAGCTGAAAAAAATCAGATTTTCCTGTTACCCTGGGTAATAGTCAAGGTGAAAAAAATCTGATTTTCCAGATACCGTGTGTAATAGTCCAGGTGAAAAAAATCAGATTTTCCTGATACCGTGGGTAATAGTCCAGGTGAAAAAAATCAGATTTTCATGACACCGTGGGTTATAGTCCAGGTGAAAAAAATCAGATTTTCCTGTTACCGTGAGAAAAGTCCAGGATGGACAAAATCAGATTTTCCTGATACCGTGTGAAATAAAAAGTCCAGGTTAAAAAAATCAGATTTTCCTGTTACCGTGAGAAAAGTCCAGGTTGAAAAAAATCAGATTTTCCTGATACCGAGGGTTATAGTCCAGGTGAAAAACATCAGATTTTCCAGATACCGAGGTTTATAGTCTAGTGGAAAAAAAATGAGATTTTCCTGATGCCGTAGTTATTAGTCCAGGTGGAAAAAAATGAGATTTTCCTGACACAGTGTGTAATACTCCAGGTTAAAAAAATCAGATTTTCCTGTTACCCTGGGTAATAGTCCAGGTGAAAAAAATCAGATTTTCCTGATACCGTGGGTAATAGTCCAGGTGAAAAAAAATCAGATTTTCCTGATACCATGTGTAATAAAAAGTCGAGGTTAAATAAATCCGATTTACCTGATACCGTGTGTATTACTCCAGGTTAAATAAATCAGATTTTCCTAATAGCGTGAAAAAAGGTCAGGGTGAAAAAATCCGATTTTCAAGATCCGATGTTCCTGATACCGTGTGTAATAAATAATAAAAGTTAAAAAAATCCGATTTACCGGATACCGTGTGTTATAGTCCAGGTGAAAAAAAATCTGATTTACCTGATACCGTGTGTAATAGTTCAGGTGAAAAAAATCAGATTTTCCTGATACCGTGGGTAATAGTCCAGGTGAAAAAAAAATCAGATTTTCCTTAGACCGTGTGTAATAAAAAGTCAAGGTTAAAAAAATCCAATTTACCAGATACCGTGTGTAATAGTCCAGGTGAAAAAAAAGATTTTCCTGATACCGTGGGTAATAGTCCAGGTGAAAAAAAATCAGATTTTCCATATACCGTGTGTAATAAAAAGTCCACGTTAAAAAAAATCAGATTTTCCTGTTACCATGAGAAAAGTCCAGGTTGAAAAAAATCAGATTTTCCTGATACCGAGGGTTATAGTCCAGGTGAAAAAAATTCAGATTTTCCTGATACCATGTGTAATAAAAAGTCGAGGTTAAAAAAATCCGATTTACCTGATACCGTGTGTAATACTCCAGGTTAAAAAAATCAGATTTTCCTGATACCGTGGGTAATAGTCCAGGTGAAAAAAAAACAGATTTTCCTGATAGCGTGAGTAATGTCCAGGGTGAGAAAAAATCCGTTGTACATGATACCGTGTGTAATAAATCATAAAGGTTAAAAAAAATCCGATTTACCGGATACCGTATGTTATAGTCCAAGCGAAAAATATCTGATTTTCCTGATACCGTGAGAAAAGTCCAGGTTGAAAAAAATTCGATTGTCCTGATACCGTCAATAAAGTCCAGGGTGAAAACTATCCAATATTCCTGATACTGTGGGTAATAGTCCAGCTGAAAAAAAATCAGATTTTCCTGTTACCCTGGGTAATAATCAAGGTTAGAATAATCTGATTTACCTGATACCGTGTGTAATAGTCCAGGTGAATAAAAATCAGATTTTCCTGTTACCCTGGGTAATAGTCAAGGTTAGAATAATCTGATTTACCTGATACCGTGTGTAATACTCCAGGTGAAAAAAAAATCAGATTTTTCTGATACCGTGGGTAATAATCCAGGTGAAAAAAATAAGATTTTCCTGATACCGTGTGTAATAGGCCAGGTGAAAAAAATCAGATTTTCATGACACCGTGGGTTATAGTCCAGGTGAAAAAAAATCAGATTTTCCTGTTACCGTGAGAAAAGTCCAGGTTGAAAAAAATCAGATTTTCCTGAAACCGTGTGTAATAGTCCAGGTGAAAAAAATCAGATTTTCCTTATAGCGTGAGTAATGTCCAGGGTGAAAAAAGATCCGATGTTCCTGATACTATATGTAATAAATAATAAAGGTTTAAAAAATCCGATTTACCGGATACCGTGTGTTATAGTCCAGGCGAAAAAAATCCGATTTTCCTGATACCGTGAGAAAAGTCCAGGTTGAAAAAAATTCGATTTTCCTGATACCGTCAATAAAGTCCAGGGTGAAAACTATCCAATGTTCCTGATAATGTGGGTAATAGTACATCTGAAAAAAATCAGATTTTCCTGTTACCCTGGGTAATAGTCAAGGTGAAAATAATCTGATTTACCTGATACCGTGTGTAATAGTCCAGGTGAAAAAAAATCAGATTTTCCTGATACCGTGTGTAATAAAAAGTCCAGGTTAAAAAAATCCGATTTACCTGATACCGTGTGTAATACTCCAGGTTAAAATAATCAGATTTTCCTGTTACCGTGAGAAAAGTCCAGGTTAAAAAAAATCAGATTTTCTTTGATACCGTGTGTAATAGTCCAGGTGAAAAAAATGAGATTTTCCTGTTACCGTGAGAAAAGTCCAGGTTGTACAAAATCAGATTTTCCTGAAACCGTGTGTAATAGTCCAGGTGAAAAAAATCAGATTTTCCTGATAGCGTGAGTAATGTCCAGGGTGAAAAGAGATCCGATGTTCCTGATACCGTGTGTAATAAATAATAAAGGTTAAAAAAAATCCAATTTACCGGATACCGTGTGTTATAGTCCAGGCAAAAAAAATCCGATTTTCCTGTTACCGTGAGAAAAGTCCAGGTTGAAAAAAATTCGATTTTCCTGATACCGTCAATAAAGTCCAGGGTGAAAACTATCCAATATTCCTGATACTGTGGGTAATAGTACAGCTGAAAAAAATCAGATTTTCCTGTTACCCTGGGTAATATTCAAGGTGAAAAAAATCTGATTTACCTGATACCGTGTGTTATAGTCCAGGCGAAAAAAATCCGATTTTCCTGATACCGTGAGAAAAGTCCAGGTTGAAAAAAATTCGATTTTCCTGATACCGTCAATAAAGTCCAGGGTGAAAACTATCCAATGTTCCTGATAATGTGGGTAATAGTACAGCTGAAAAAAATCAGATTTTCCTGTTACCCTGGGTAATAGTCAAGGTGAAAATAATCTGATTTACCTGATACCGTGTGTAATAGTCCAGGTGAAAAAAAATCAGATTTTCCTGATACCGTGTGTAATAAAAAGTCCAGGTTAAAAAAATCCGATTTACCTGATACCGTGTGTAATACTCCAGGTGAAAAAAATGAGATTTTCCTGTTACCGTGAGAAAAGTCCAGGTGAAAAAAATCAGATTTTCCTGATAGCGTGAGAAATGTCCAGGGTGAAAAAAGATCCGATGTTCCTGATACCGTGTGTAATAAATAATAAAAGTTTAAAAAATCCGATTTACCGGATACCGTGTGTTATAGTCCAGGCGAAAAAAATCCGATTTTCCTGATACCGTCAATAAAGTCCAGGGTGAAAACTATCCAATATTCCTGATAATGTGGGTAATAGTACAGCTGAAAAAAATCAGATTTTCCTGTTACCCTGGGTAATAGTCAAGGTGAAAAAAATCTGATTTTCCAGATACCGTGTGTAATAGTCCAGGTGAAAAAAATCAGATTTTCCTGATACCGTGGGTAATAGTCCAGGTGAAAAAAATCAGATTTTCATGACACCGTGGGTTATAGTCCAGGTGAAAAAAATCAGATTTTCCTGTTACCGTGAGAAAAGTCCAGGATGGACAAAATCAGATTTTCCTGATACCGTGTGAAATAAAAAGTCCAGGTTAAAAAAATCAGATTTTCCTGTTACCGTGAGAAAAGTCCAGGTTGAAAAAAATCAGATTTTCCTGATACCGAGGGTTATAGTCCAGGTGAAAAACATCAGATTTTCCAGATACCGAGGTTTATAGTCTAGTGGAAAAAAAATGAGATTTTCCTGATGCCGTAGTTATTAGTCCAGGTGGAAAAAAATGAGATTTTCCTGACACAGTGTGTAATACTCCAGGTTAAAAAAATCAGATTTTCCTGTTACCCTGGGTAATAGTCCAGGTGAAAAAAATCAGATTTTCCTGATACCGTGGGTAATAGTCCAGGTGAAAAAAAATCAGATTTTCCTGATACCATGTGTAATAAAAAGTCGAGGTTAAAAAAATCCGATTTACCTGATACCGTGTGTATTACTCCAGGTTAAATAAATCAGATTTTCCTAATAGCGTGAAAAAAGGTCAGGGTGAAAAAATCCGATTTTCAAGATCCGATGTTCCTGATACCGTGTGTAATAAATAATAAAAGTTAAAAAAATCCGATTTACCGGATACCGTGTGTTATAATCCAGGTGAAAAAAATCTGATTTACCTGATACCGTGTGTAATAGTTCAGGTGAAAAAAATCAGATTTTCCTGATACCGTCAATAAAGTCCAGGGTGAAAACTATCCAATATTCCTGATACTGTGGGTAATAGTACAGCTGAAAAAAATCAGATTTTCCTGTTACCCTGGGTAATATTCAAGGTGAAAAAAATCTGATTTACCTGATACCGTGTGTTATAGTCCAGGCGAAAAAAATCCGATTTTCCTGATACCGTGAGAAAAGTCCAGGTTGAAAAAAATTCGATTTTCCTGATACCGTCAATAAAGTCCAGGGTGAAAACTATCCAATGTTCCTGATAATGTGGGTAATAGTACAGCTGAAAAAAATCAGATTTTCCTGTTACCCTGGGTAATAGTCAAGGTGAAAATAATCTGATTTACCTGATACCGTGTGTAATAGTCCAGGTGAAAAAAAATCAGATTTTCCTGATACCGTGTGTAATAAAAAGTCCAGGTTAAAAAAATCCGATTTACCTGATACCGTGTGTAATACTCCAGGTGAAAAAAATGAGATTTTCCTGTTACCGTGAGAAAAGTCCAGGTGAAAAAAATCAGATTTTCCTGATAGCGTGAGAAATGTCCAGGGTGAAAAAAGATCCGATGTTCCTGATACCGTGTGTAATAAATAATAAAAGTTTAAAAAATCTGATTTACCGGATACCGTGTGTTATAGTCCAGGCGAAAAAAATCCGATTTTCCTGATACCGTCAATAAAGTCCAGGGTGAAAACTATCCAATATTCCTGATAATGTGGGTAATAGTACAGCTGAAAAAAATCAGATTTTCCTGTTACCCTGGGTAATAGTCAAGGTGAAAAAAATCTGATTTTCCAGATACCGTGTGTAATAGTCCAGGTGAAAAAAATCAGATTTTCCTGATACCGTGGGTAATAGTCCAGGTGAAAAAAATCAGATTTTCATGACACCGTGGGTTATAGTCCAGGTGAAAAAAATCAGATTTTCCTGTTACCGTGAGAAAAGTCCAGGATGGACAAAATCAGATTTTCCTGATACCGTGTGAAATAAAAAGTCCAGGTTAAAAAAATCAGATTTTCCTGTTACCGTGAGAAAAGTCCAGGTTGAAAAAAATCAGATTTTCCTGATACCGAGGGTTATAGTCCAGGTGAAAAACATCAGATTTTCCAGATACCGAGGTTTATAGTCTAGTGGAAAAAAAATGAGATTTTCCTGATGCCGTAGTTATTAGTCCAGGTGGAAAAAAATGAGATTTTCCTGACACAGTGTGTAATACTCCAGGTTAAAAAAATCAGATTTTCCTGTTACCCTGGGTAATAGTCCAGGTGAAAAAAATCAGATTTTCCTGATACCGTGGGTAATAGTCCAGGTGAAAAAAAATCAGATTTTCCTGATACCATGTGTAATAAAAAGTCGAGGTTAAAAAAATCCGATTTACCTGATACCGTGTGTATTACTCCAGGTTAAATAAATCAGATTTTCCTAATAGCGTGAAAAAAGGTCAGGGTGAAAAAATCCGATTTTCAAGATCCGATGTTCCTGATACCGTGTGTAATAAATAATAAAAGTTAAAAAAATCCGATTTACCGGATACCGTGTGTTATAATCCAGGTGAAAAAAATCTGATTTACCTGATACCGTGTGTAATAGTTCAGGTGAAAAAAATCAGATTTTCCTGATACCGTGGGTAATAGTCCAGGTGAAAAAAAAATCAGATTTTCCTTAGACAGTGTGTAATAAAAAGTCAAGGTTAAAAAAATCCAATTTACCAGATACCGTGTGTAATAGTCCAGGTGAAAAAAAAGATTTTCCTGATACCGTGGGTAATAGTCCAGGTGAAAAAAAATCAGATTTTCCATATACCGTGTGTAATAAAATGTCCAGGTTAAAAAAATCCGATTTACCTGATACCCTGGGTAATAGTCCAGGTGAAAAATATCAGATTTTCCTGATACCGTGTGTAATAGGCCAGGTGAAAAAAATCAGATTTTCATGACACCGTGGGTTATAGTCCAGGTGAAAAAAATGAGATTTTCCTGTTACCGTGAGAAAAGTCCAGGTTGAAAAAAATCAGATTTTCCTGAAACCGTGTGTAATAGTCCAGGTAAAAAAAAATCAGATTTTCCTGATAGCGTGAGTAATGTCCAGGGTGAAAAAAATCCGATGTTCCTGATACTGTATGTAATAAATAATAAAGGTTAAAAAAAATCCGATTTACTGGATACCACGTGTTATAGTCCAGTAGAAAAAAAATCCAATTTTCCTGATACCGTGAGAAAAGTCCAGGTTGAAAAAATTCGATTTTCCTGATACCGTCAATAAAGTCCAGGGTGAAAACTATCCAATATTCCTGATAATGTGGGTAATAGTACAGCTGAAAAAAACCAGATTTTCCTGTTACCCTGGGTAATAGTCAAGGTGAAAAAAATCTGATTTACCTGATACCGTGTGTAATAGTCCAGGTGAAAAAAATCAGATTTTCCTAATACCGTGTGTAATAAAAAGTCCAGGTTAAAAAAATCCGATTTACCTGATACCGTGTGTAATACTCCAGGTTAAAATAATCAGATTTTCCTGTTACCGTGAGAAAAGTCCAGGTTAAAAAAAATCAGATTTTCTTTGATACCGTGTGTAATAGTCCAGGTGAAAAAAATGAGATTTTCCTGTTACCGTGAGAAAAGTCCAGGTTGTACAAAATCAGATTTTCCTGAAACCGTGTGTAATAGTCCAGGTGAAAAAAATCAGATTTTCCTGATAGCGTGAGTAATGTCCAGGGTGAAAAAAGATCCGATGTTCCTGATACCGTGTGTAATAAATAATAAAAGTTAAAAAAATCAGATTTTCCAGATACCGTGGGTAATAGTCCAGGTGAAAAAAATCAGATTTTCCTGATACCGTGGGTAATAGTCCAGGTGAAAAAAATCAGATTTTCATGACACCGTGGGTTATAGTCCAGGTGAAAAAAATCAGATTTTCCTGTTACCGTGAGAAAAGTCCAGGATGGACAAAATCAGATTTTCCTGATACCGTGTGTAATAAAAAGTCCAGGTTAAAAAAATCAGATTTTCCTGTTACCGTGAGAAAAGTCCAGGTTGAAAAAAATCAGATTTTCCTGATACCGTGGGTTATAGTCCAGGTGAAAAACATCAGATTTTCCAGATACCGAGGTTTATAGTCCAGTGGAAAAAAATGAGATTTTCCTGATGCCGTAGTTATTAGTCCAGGTGGAAAAAAATGAGATTTTCCTGACACAGTGTGTAATACTCCAGGTTAAATAAATCAGATTTTCCTAATAGCGTGAATAAAGGTCAGGGTGAAAAAAATCCGATTTTCAAGATACCCTGGGTAATAGTCCAGGTGAAAAAAATCTGATTTACCTGATACCGTGTGTAATAGTTCAGGTGAAAAAAATCAGATTTTCCTGATACCGTGGGTAATAGTCCAGGTGAAAAAAAATCAGATTTTCCTTAGACCGTGTGTAATAAAAAGTCAAAGTTAAAAAAAGCCAATTTACCAGATACCGTGTGTAATAGTCCAGGTGAAAAAAAAAGATTTTCCTGATGCCGGGGGTAATAGTCCAGGTGAAAAAAAATCAGATTTTCCTTATACCGTGTGTAATAAAATGTCCAGGTTAAAAAAATCAGATTTACCTGATACCGTGGGTAATAGTCTAGGTGAAAAAAATCAGATTTTCCTGATTCCGTGTGTAATAAAAAGTCCAGGTGAAAAAAATCCGATTTTCCAGATACCCTGGGTAATAGGCCAGGTTAAAAAAATCAGATTTTCCTGACACCGTGGGTTATAGTCCAGGTGAAAAAAAATCTGATTTTCTTGTTACCTTGAGAAAAGTCCAAGTTGAAAAAAATCAGATTTTCCTGAAACCGTGTGTAATAGTCCAGGTGAAAAAAATGAGATTTTCCTGTTACCGTGAGAAAAGTCCAGGTTGTACAAAATCAGATTTTCCTGAAACCGTGTGTAATAGTCCAGGTGAAAAAAATCAGATTTTCCTGATAGCGTGAGTAATGTCCAGGGTGAAAAAAGATCCGATGTTCCTGATACCGTGTGTAATAAATAATAAAGGTTAAAAAAAATCCGATTTACCGGACACCGTTTGTTATAGTCGAGGCGAAAAAAATCCGATTTTCCTGATACCGTGAGAAAAGTCCAGGTTGAAAAAAATTCGATTTTCCTGATACCGTCAATAAAGTCCACCGTGAAAACTATCCAATATTCCTGATACTGTGGGTAATAGTACAGCTGAAAAAAATCAGATTTTCCTGTTACCCTGGGTAATAGGCCAGGTGAAAAAAATCAGATTTTCATGACACCGTGGGTTATAGTCCAGGTGAAAAAAATCAGATTTTCCTGTTACCGCGAGAAAAGTCCAGGTGGAAAAAAATCAGATTTTCCTGAATCCGTGTGTAATAGTCCAGGTGAAAAAAAATCAGATTTTCCTGATAGCGTGAGTAATGTCCAGGGTGAAAAAAGATCCGATGTTCCTGATACCGTATGTAATAAAAAATAAAGGTTAAAAAAATCCGATTTACTGGATACCATGTGTTATAGTCCAGTAGAAAAAAATCCAATTTTCCTGATACCGTGAGAAAAGTCCAGGTTGAAAAAATTCCAATTTTCCTGATACCGTCAATAAAGTCCAGGGTGAAAACTATCCAATATTCCTGATAATGTGGGTAATAATACAGCTGAAAAAAACCAGATTTTCCTGTTACCCTGGGTAATAGTCAAGGTGAAAAAAATCTGATTTACCTGATACCGTGTGTAATAGTCCAGGTGAAAAAAATCAGATTTTCCTGATACCGTGGGTAATAGTCCAGGTGAAAAAAATCAGATTTTACTTATACCGAGTGTAATAAAAAGTCCAGGTTAAAAAAATCAAATTTACCTGATACCGTGTGTAATAGTCCAGGTGATAGAAATCAGATTTACCTGATACCGTGGGTAATAGTCTAGGTGAAAAAAATCTGATTTACCTGATACCGTGTGTAATAGTCCAGGTGAAAAAAATCAAATTTACCTGATACCGTGTGTAATAGTCCAGGTGATAGAAATCAGATTTACCTGATACCGTGGGTAATAGTCTAGGTGAAAAAAATCTGATTTACCTGATACCGTCAATAAAGTCCACCGTGAAAACTATCCAATATTCCTGATACTGTGGGTAATAGTACAGCTGAAAAAAATCAGATTTTCCTGTTACCCTGGGTAATAGGCCAGGTGAAAAAAATCAGATTTTCATGACACCGTGGGTTATAGTCCAGGTGAAAAAAATCAGATTTTCCTGTTACCGCGAGAAAAGTCCAGGTGGAAAAAAATCAGATTTTCCTGAATCCGTGTGTAATAGTCCAGGTGAAAAAAAATCAGATTTTCCTGATAGCGTGAGTAATGTCCAGGGTGAAAAAAGATCCGATGTTCCTGATACCGTATGTAATAAAAAATAAAGGTTAAAAAAATCCGATTTACTGGATACCATGTGTTATAGTCCAGTAGAAAAAAATCCAATTTTCCTGATACCGTGAGAAAAGTCCAGGTTGAAAAAATTCCAATTTTCCTGATACCGTCAATAAAGTCCAGGGTGAAAACTATCCAATATTCCTGATAATGTGGGTAATAATACAGCTGAAAAAAACCAGATTTTCCTGTTACCCTGGGTAATAGTCAAGGTGAAAAAAATCTGATTTACCTGATACCGTGTGTAATAGTCCAGGTGAAAAAAATCAGATTTTCCTGATACCGTGGGTAATAGTCCAGGTGAAAAAAAATCAGATTTTACTTATACCGAGTGTAATAAAAAGTCCAGGTTAAAAAAATCAAATTTACCTGATACCGTGTGTAATAGTCCAGGTGATAGAAATCAGATTTACCTGATACCGTGGGTAATAGTCTAGGTGAAAAAAATCTGATTTACCTGATACCGTGTGTAATAGTCCAGGTGAAAAAAATCAAATTTACCTGATACCGTGTGTAATAGTCCAGGTGATAGAAATCAGATTTACCTGATACCGTGGGTAATAGTCTAGGTGAAAAAAATCTGATTTACCTGATACCGTGTGTAATAGTCCAGGTGAAAAAAATCAGATTTTCCTGATACCGTGGGTAATAGTCTAGGTGAAAAAAATCAGATTTTCCTGATTCCGTGTGTAATAAAAAGTCCAGGTGAAAAAAATCCGATTTACCTGATACCGTGTGTAATACTCCAGGTTAAAAAAAATCAGATTTTCCTGATAGCGTGAATAAAGGTCAGGGTGAAAAAAATCCGATTTTCCAGATACCCTGGGTAATAGGCCAGGTTAAAAAAATCAGATTTTCCTGACACCGTGGGTTATAGTCCAGGTGAAAAAAATCTGATTTTCTTGTTACCTTGAGAAAAGTCCAGGTTGAAAAAAATCAGATTTTCCTGAAACCGTGTGTAATAGTCCAGGTGAAAAAAATCAGATTTTACTGATAGCGTGAGTAATGTCCAGGGTGAAAAAAGATCCGATGTTCCTGATACCGTGTGTAATAAATAATAAAGGTTAAAAAAAATCCGATTTACCGGACACCGTGTGTTATAGTCGATGCGAAAAAAATCCGATTTTCCTGATACCGTGAGAAAAGTCCAGGTTGAAAAAAATTCGATTTTCCTGATACCGTCAATAAAGTCCACCGTGAAAACTATCCAATATTCCTGATACTGTGGGTAATAGTACAGCTGAAAAAAATCAGATTTTCCTGTTACCCTGGGTAATAGGCAAGGTGAAAAAAATCTGATTTACCTGATGCCGTGTGTAATAGTCCAGGTGAAAAAAATCAGATTTTCCTGATACCGTGGGTAATAGTCCAGGTGAAAAAAAATCAGATTTTCCTTATACCATGTGTAAAAAAAAGTCCAGGTTAAAAAAATCCAATTTACCTGATACCGTGTGTAATAGTCCAGGTGAAAGAAATCAGATTTACCTGATACCATGGGTAATAGTCAAGGTGAAAAAAAATCCAATTTATCTGATACCGTGTGTAATAGTCCAGGTGAAAAAAAATCAGATTTTCCTGACACCGTGGGTAATAGTCCAGGTGAAAAAAATCTGATTTACCTGATACCATGGGTAATAGTCCAGGTGAAAAAAAATTCCAATTTATCTGATACCATGTGTAATAGTCCAGGTGAAAAAAAATCAGATTTTCCTGACACCGTGGGTAATAGTCTAGGTGAAAAAAATCAGATTTTCCTGATAGTGTGAGTAATGTCCAGGGTGAAAAAAGATCCGGTGTTCCTGATACCGTGTGTAATATATAATAAAGATTAAAAAAATTCCAATTTACCGGATACCGTGTGTAATACTCCAGGTGAAAAAAATCAGATGTTCCTGATACCGTGGGTAATAAAAAGTCCAGGTTAAAAAAATCCAATTTACCTGATACCGTATGTAATAGTCCAGGTGAAAAAAATCAGATTTTCCTGATACCGTGGGTAATAGTCCAGGTGAAAAAAAAAATCAGATTTCCTGATACCGTGTTTAATAAAAAGTCCAGGTTAAAAAAATCCGATTTACCTGATACCGTGTGTAATACTCCAGGTTAAAATAATCAGATTTTCCTATTACCGTGAGAAAAGTCCAGGTTAAAAAAAATCAGATTTTCTTTGATACCGTGTGTAATAGTCCAGGTGAAAAAAATGAGATTTTCCTGTTACCGTGAGAAAAGTCCAGGTTGTACAAAATCAGATTTTCCTGAAACCGTGTGTAATAGTCCAGGTGAAAAAAATCAGATTTTCCTGATAGCGTGAGTAATGTCCAGGGTGAAAAAAGTTCCGATGTTCCTGATACCGTGTGTAATAAATAATAAAAGTTAAAAAAATCCGATTTACCGGATACCGTGTGTTATAGTCCAGGCGAAAAAAATTCGATTTTCCTGATACCGTCAATAAAGTCCAGGGTGAAAACTATCCAATATTCCTGATAATGTGGGTAATAGTACAGCTGAAAAAAATCAGATTTTCCTGTTACCCTGGGTAATAGTCAAGGTGAAAAAAATCTGATTTTCCTGATACCGTGGGTAATAGTCCAGGTGAAAAAAATCAGATTTTCATGACACCGTGGGTTATAGTCCAGGTGAAAAAAATCAGATTTTCCTGTTACCGTGAGAAAAGTCCAGGATGGACAAAATCAGATTTTCCTGATACCGTGTGTAATAAAAAGTCCAGGTTAAAAAAATCAGATTTTCCTGTTACCATGAGAAAAGTCCAGGTTGAAAAAAATCAGATTTTCCTGATACCGAGGGTTATAGTCCAGGTGAAAAACATCAGATTTTCCAGATACCGAGGTTTATAGTCCAGTGGAAAAAAATGAGATTTTCCTGATGCCGTAGTTATTAGTCCAGGTGGAAAAAAATGAGATTTTCCTGACACAGTGTGTAATACTCCAGGTTAAAAAAATCAGATTTTCCTGTTACTCTGGGTAATAGTCAAGGTGAAAAAAAATCTGATTTACCTGATACCATGTGTAATAGTCCAGGTGAAAAAAATCAGATTTTCCTGATACCGTGTGTAATAAAAAGTCCAGGTTAAAAAAATCCGATTTACTTGATACCGTGTTTAATACTCCAGGTTAAAATAATCAGATTTTCCTGTTACCGTGAGAAAAGTCCAGGTTAAAAAAAATCAGATTTTCTTTGATACCGTGTGTAGTAGTCCAGGTGAAAAAAATGAGATTTTCCTGTTACCGTGAGAAAAGTCCAGGTTGTACAAAATCAGATTTTCCTCAAACCGTGTGTAATAGTCAAGGTGAAAAAAACAGATTTTCCTGATAGCGTGAGTAATGTCCAGGGTGAAAAAAGATCCGATGTTCCTGATACCGTGTGTAATAAATAATAAAGGTTAAAAAAAAATCCAATTTACCGGATACCGTGTGTTATACTCCAGGCAAAAAAAATCCGATTTTCCTGATACCGTGAGAAAAGTCCAGGTTGAAAAAAATTCGATTTTCCTGATACCGTCAATAAAGTCCAGGGTGAAAACTATCCAATATTCCTGATACTGTGGGTAATAGTACAGATGAAAAAAAATCAGATTTTCCTGTTACCCTGGGTAATAGTCAAGGTGAAAAAAATCTGATTTACCTGATACCGTGTGTAATAGGCCAGGTGAAAAAAATCAGATTTTCCTGATACCGTGTTTAATAGTGTAGGTGAAAAAAATTAGATTTTCCTGACAACGTGGGTAATAGTCCAGGTTGAAAAAAATCTGATTTACCTGATACCGTGTGTAATAGTCCAGGCGAAAAAAATCCGATTTTCCTGATACCGTGAGAAAAGTCCAGGTTGAAAAAAATTCGATTTTCCTGATACCGTCAATAAAGTCCAGGGTGAAAACTATCCAATGTTCCTGATAATGTGGGTAAAGGTACAGCTGAAAAAAAATCAGATTTTCCTGTTACCCTGGGTAATAGTCAAGGTGAAAATAATCTGATTTACCTGATACCGTGTGTAATAGTCCAGGTGAAAAAAAATCAGATTTTCCTGATACCGTGTGTAATAAAAAGTCCAGGTTAAAAAAATCCGATTTACCTGATACCGTGTGTAATACTCCAGGTTAAAATAATCAGATTTTCCTGTTACTGTGAGAAAAGTCCAGGTTAAAAAAAATCAGATTTTCTTTGATACCGTGTGTAATAGTCCAGGTGAAAAAAATGAGATTTTCCTGTTACCGTGAGAAAAGTCCAGGTTGTACAAAATCAGATTTTCCTGAAACCGTATGTAATAGTCCAGGTGAAAAAAATCAGATTTTCCTGATAGCGTGAGTAATGTCCAGGGTGAAAAAAGATCCGATGTTCCTGATACCGTGTGTAATAAATAATGAAAGTTAAAAAAATCCGATTTACCGGATACCGTGTGTTATAGTCCAGGCGAAAAAAATCCGATTTTCCTGATACCATCAATAAAGTCCAGGGTGAAAACTATACAATATTCCTGATAATGTGGGTAATAGTACAGCTGAAAAAAATCAGCTTTTCCTGTTACCCTGGGTAATAGTCAAGGTGAAAAAAATCTGATTTTCCAGATACCGTGTGTAATAGTCCAGGTGAAAAAAATCTGATTTTCCTGATACCGTGGGTAATAGTCCAGGTGAAAAAAATCAGATTTTCATGACACCGTGGGTTATAGTCCAGGTGAAAAAAATCAGATTTTCCTGTTACCGTGAGAAAAGTCCAGGATGGACAAAATCAGATTTTCCTGATACCGTGTGTAATAAAAAGTCCAGGTTAAAAAAATCAGATTTTCCTGTTACCGTGAGAAAAGTCCAGGTTGAAAAAAATCAGATTTTCCTGATACCGAGGGTTATAGTCCAGGTGAAAAACATCAGTTTTTCCAGATACCGAGGTTTATAGTCCAGTGGAAAAAAATGAGATTTTCCTGATGCCGTAGTTATTAGTCCAGGTGGGAAAAAATGAGATTTTCCTGACACAGTGTGTAATACTCCAGGTTAAAAAAATCAGATTTTCCTGTTACCCTGGGTAATAGTCAAGGTGAAAAAAAAATCTGATTTACCTGATACCGTGTGTAATAGTCCAGGTGAAAAAAATCAGATTTTCCTGATTCCGTGGGTAATAGTCCAGGTGAAAAAAAATCAAATTTTCCTGATACCGTGTTTAATAGTGTAGGTGAAAAAAATTAGATTTTCCAGACACCGTGGGTAATAGTCCAGGTTGAAAAAAATCTGATTTACCTGATACCGTGGGTAATAGTCCAGGTGAAAAAAATCAGATTTTCATGACACCGTGGGTTATAGTCCAGGTGAAAAAAATCAGATTTTCCTGTTACCGTGAGAAAAGTCCAGGATGGGCAAAATCAGATTTTCCTGATACCGTGTGTAATAAAAAGTCCACGTTAAAAAAATCAGATTTTCCTGTTACCATGAGAAAAGTCCAGGTTGAAAAAAATCAGATTTTCCTGATACCGAGGGTTATAGTCCAGGTGAAAAAAATTCAGATTTTCCTGATACCATGTGTAATAAAAAGTCGAGGTTAAAAAAATCCGATTTACCTGATACCGTGTGTAATACTCCAGGTTAAAAAAATCAGATTTTCCTGATACCGTGGGTAATAGTCCAGGTGAAAAAAAACCAGATTTTCCTGATAGCGTGAGTAATGTCCAGGGTGAGAAAAAATCCGTTGTACATGATACCGTGTGTAATAAATCATAAAGGTTAAAAAAAATCCGATTTACCGGATACCGTATGTTATAGTCCAAGCGAAAAATATCTGATTTTCCTGATACCGTGAGAAAAGTCCAGGTTGAAAAAAATTCGATTGTCCTGATACCGTCAATAAAGTCCAGGGTGAAAACTATCCAATATTCCTGATACTGTGGGTAATAGTCCAGGTGAAAAAAAATCAGATTTTCCTGTTACCCTGGGTAATATTCAAGGTTAGAATAATCTGATTTACCTGATACCGTGTGTAATAGTCCAGGTGAATAAAAATCAGATTTTCCTGTTACCCTGGGTAATAGTCAAGGTTAGAATAATCTGATTTACCTGATACCGTGTGTAATACTCCAGGTGAAAAAAAAATCAGATTTTCCTGATACCGTGGGTAATAATCCAGGTGAAAAAAATAAGATTTTCCTGATACCGTGTGTAATAGGCCAGGTGAAAAAAATCAGATTTTCATGACACCGTGGGTTATAGTCCAGGTGAAAAAAAATCAGATTTTCCTGTTACCGTGAGAAAAGTCCAGGTTGAAAAAAATCAGATTTTCCTGAAACCATGTGTAATAGTCCAGGTGAAAAAAATCAGATTTTCCTTATAGCGTGAGTAATGTCCAGGGTGAAAAAAGATCCGATGTTCCTGATACTGTATGTAATAAATAATAAAGGTTTAAAAAATCCGATTTACCGGATACCGTGTGTTATAGTCCAGGCGAAAAAAATCCGATTTTCCTGATACCGTGAGAAAAGTCCAGGTTGAAAAAAATTCGATTTTCCTGATACCGTCAATAAAGTCCAGGGTGAAAACTATCCAATGTTCCTGATAATGTGGGTAATAGTACATCTGAAAAAAATCAGATTTTCCTGTTACCCTGGGTAATAGTCAAGGTGAAAATAATCTGATTTACCTGATACCGTGTGTAATAGTCCAGGTGAAAAAAAATCAGATTTTCCTGATACCGTGTGTAATAAAAAGTCCAGGTTAAAAAAATCCGATTTACCTGATACCGTGTGTAATACTCCAGGTTAAAATAATCAGATTTTCCTGTTACCGTGAGAAAAGTCCAGGTTAAAAAAAATCAGATTTTCTTTGATACCGTGTGTAATAGTCCAGGTGAAAAAAATGAGATTTTCCTGTTACCGTGAGAAAAGTCCAGGTTGTACAAAATCAGATTTTCCTGAAACCGTGTGTAATAGTCCAGGTGAAAAAAATCAGATTTTCCTGATAGCGTGAGTAATGTCCAGGGTGAAAAGAGATCCGATGTTCCTGATACCGTGTGTAATAAATAATAAAGGTTAAAAAAAATCCAATTTACCGGATACCGTGTGTTATAGTCCAGGCAAAAAAAATCCGATTTTCCTGTTACCGTGAGAAAAGTCCAGGTTGAAAAAAATTCGATTTTCCTGATACCGTCAATAAAGTCCAGGGTGAAAACTATCCAATATTCCTGATACTGTGGGTAATAGTACAGCTGAAAAAAATCAGATTTTCCTGTTACCCTGGGTAATATTCAAGGTGAAAAAAATCTGATTTACCTGATACCGTGTGTTATAGTCCAGGCGAAAAAAATCCGATTTTCCTGATACCGTGAGAAAAGTCCAGGTTGAAAAAAATTCGATTTTCCTGATACCATCAATAAAGTCCAGGGTGAAAACTATCCAATGTTCCTGATAATGTGGGTAATAGTACAGCTGAAAAAAATCAGATTTTCCTGTTACCCTGGGTAATAGTCAAGGTGAAAATAATCTGATTTACCTGATACCGTGTGTAATAGTCCAGGTGAAAAAAAATCAGATTTTCCTGATACCGTGTTTAATAAAAAGTCCAGGTTAAAAAAATCCGATTTACCTGATACCGTGTGTAATACTCCAGGTGAAAAAAATGAGATTTTCCTGTTACCGTGAGAAAAGTCCAGGTGAAAAAAATCAGATTTTCCTGATAGCGTGAGTAATGTCCAGGGTGAAAAAAGATCCGATGTTCCTGATACCGTGTGTAATAAATAATAAAAGTTAAAAAAATCCGATTTACCGGATACCGTGTGTTATAGTCCAGGCGAAAAAAATCCGATTTTCCTGATACCGTCAATAAAGTCCAGGGTGAAAACTATCCAATATTCCTGATAATGTGGGTAATAGTACAGCTGAAAAAAATCAGATTTTCCTGTTACCCTGGGTAATAGTCAAGGTGAAAAAAATCTGATTTTCCAGATACCGTGTGTAATAGTCCAGGTGAAAAAAATCAGATTTTCCTGATACCGTGGGTAATAGTCCAGGTGAAAAAAATCAGATTTTCATGACACCGTGGGATATAGTCCAGGTGAAAAAAATCAGATTTTCCTGTTACCGTGAGAAAAGTCCAGGATGGACAAAATCAGATTTTCCTGATACCGTGTGAAATAAAAAGTCCAGGTTAAAAAAATCAGATTTTCCTGTTACCGTGAGAAAAGTCCAGGTTGAAAAAAATCAGATTTTCCTGATACCGAGGGTTATAGTCCAGGTGAAAAACATCAGATTTTCCAGATACCGAGGTTTATAGTCTAGTGGAAAAAAATGAGATTTTCCTGATGCCGTAGTTATTAGTCCAGGTGGAAAAAAATGAGATTTTCCTGACACAGTGTGTAATACTCCAGGTTAAAAAAATCAGATTTTCCTGTTACCCTGGGTAATAGTCCAGGTGAAAAAAATCAGATTTTCCTGATACCGTGGGTAATAGTCCAGGTGAAAAAAAATCAGATTTTCCTGATACCATGTGTAATAAAAAGTCGAGGTTAAAAAAATCCGATTTACCTGATACCGTGTGTATTACTCCAGGTTAAATAAATCAGATTTTCCTAATAGCGTGAAAAAAGGTCAGGGTGAAAAAAATCCGATTTTCAAGATCCGATGTTCCTGATACCATGTGTAATAAATAATAAAAGTTAAAAAAATCCGATTTACCGGATACCGTGTGTTATAGTCCAGGTGAAAAAAAATCTGATTTACCTGATACCGTGTGTAATAGTTCAGGTGAAAAAAATCAGATTTTCCTGATACCGTGGGTAATAGTCCAGGTGAAAAAAAAATCAGATTTTCCTTAGACCGTGTGTAATAAAAAGTCAAGGTTAAAAAAATCCAATTTACCAGATACCGTGTGTAATAGTCCAGGTGAAAAAAAAGATTTTCCTGATACCGTGGGTAATAGTCCAGGTGAAAAAAAATCAGATTTTCCATATACCGTGTGTAATAAAAAGTCCAGGTTAAAAAAATCCGATTTACCTGATACCCTGGGTAATAGTCCAGGTGAAAAATATCAGATTTTCCTGATACCGTGTGTAATAGGCCAGGTGAAAAAAATCAGATTTTCCTGATACCGTGGGTAATAGTCCAGGTGAAAAAAAAATCAGATTTTCCTTAGACCGTGTGTAATAAAAAGTCAAGGTTAAAAAAATCCAATTTACCAGATACCGTGTGTAATAGTCCAGGTGAAAAAAAAATTTTCCTGATACCGTGGGTAATAGTCCAGGTGAAAAAAAATCAGATTTTCCATATACCGTGTGTAATAAAAAGTCCAGGTTAAAAAAATCCGATTTACCTGATACCCTGGGTAATAGTCCAGGTGAAAAATATCAGATTTTCCTGATACCGTGTGTAATAGGCCAGGTGAAAAAAATCAGATTTTCATGACACCGTGGGTTATAGTCCAGGTGAAAAAAATCAGATTTTCCTGTTACCGTGAGAAAAGTCCAGGTTGAAAAAAATCAGATTTTCCTGAAACCGTGTGTAATAGTCCAGGTGAAAAAAAATCAGATTTTCCTGATAGCGTGAGTAATGTCCAGGGTGAAAAAAATCCGATGTTCCTGATACTGTATGTAATAAATAATAAAGGTTAAAAAAAATCCGATTTACTGGATACCATGTGTTATAGTCCAGTAGAAAAAAATCCAATTTTCCTGATACCGTGAGAAAAGTCCAGGTTGAAAAAATTCGATTTTCCTGATACCGTCAATAAAGTCCAGGGTGAAAACTATCCAATATTCCTGATAATGTGGGTAATAGTACAGCTGAAAAAAACCAGATTTTCCTGTTACCCTGGGTAATAGTCAAGGTGAAAAAAATCTGATTTACCTGATACCGTGTGTAATAGTCCAGGTGAAAAAAATCAGATTTTCCTAATACCGTGTGTAATAAAAAGTCCAGGTTAAAAAAATCCGATTTACCTGATACCGTGTGTAATACTCCAGGTTAAAATAATCAGATTTTCCTGTTACCGTGAGAAAAGTCCAGGTTAAAAAAAATCAGATTTTCTTTGATACCGTGTGTAATAGTCCAGGTGAAAAAAATGAGATTTTCCTGTTACCGTGAGAAAAGTCCAGGTTGTACAAAATCAGATTTTCCTGAAACCGTGTGTAATAGTCCAGGTGAAAAAAATCAGATTTTCCTGATAGCGTGAGTAATGTCCAGGGTGAAAAAAGATCCGATGTTCCTGATACCGTGTGTAATAAATAATAAAAGTTAAAAAAATCAGATTTTCCAGATACCGTGGGTAATAGTCCAGGTGAAAAAAATCAGATTTTCCTGATACCGTGGGTAATAGTCCAGGTGAAAAAAATCAGATTTTCATGACACCGTGGGTTATAGTCCAGGTGAAAAAAATCAGATTTTCCTGTTACCGTGAGAAAAGTCCAGGATGGACAAAATCAGATTTTCCTGATACCGTGTGTAATAAAAAGTCCAGGTGAAAAAAATCAGATTTTCCTGTTACCGTGAGAAAAGTCCAGGTTGAAAAAAATCAGATTTTCCTGATACCGAGGGTTATAGTCCAGGTGAAAAACATCAGATTTTCCAGATACCGAGGTTTATAGTCCAGTGGAAAAAAAATGAGATTTTCCTGATGCCGTAGTTATTAGTCCAGGTGGAAAAAATGAGATTTTCCTGACACAGTGTGTAATACTCCAGGTTACAAAAATCAGATTTTCCTGTTACCCAGGGTAATAGTCAATGTGAAAAAAAATCTGATTTACCTGATACCGTGTGTAATAGTCCAGGTGAAAAAAATCAGATTTTCCTGATACCGTGGGTAATAGTCCAGGTGAAAAAAACTCAGATTTTCCTGATACCATGTGTAATAAAAAGTCGAGGTTAAAAAAATCCGATTTACCTGATACCGTGTGTATTACTCCAGGTTAAATAAATCAGATTTTCCTAATAGCGTGAATAAAGGTCAGGGTGAAAAAAATCCGATTTTCAAGATACCCTGGGTAATAGTCCAGGTGAAAAAAATCTGATTTACCTGATACCGTGTGTAATAGTTCAGGTGAAAAAAATCAGATTTTCCTGATACCGTGGGTAATAGTCCAGGTGAAAAAAAATCAGATTTTCCTTAGACCGTGTGTAATAAAAAGTCAAAGTTAAAAAAAGCCAATTTACCAGATACCGTGTGTAATAGTCCAGGTGAAAAAAAAAGATTTTCCTGATGCCGGGGGTAATAGTCCAGGTGAAAAAAAATCAGATTTTCCTTATACCGTGTGTAATAAAATGTCCAGGTTAAAAAAATCAGATTTACCTGATACCGTGGGTAATAGTCTAGGTGAAAAAAATCAGATTTTCCTGATTCCGTGTGTAATAAAAAGTCCAGGTGAAAAAAATCCGATTTACCTGATACCGTGTGTAATACTCCAGGTTAAAAAACAATCAGATTTTCCTGATAGCGTGAATAAAGGTCAGGGTGAAAAAAATCCGATTTTCCAGATACCCTGGGTAATAGGCCAGGTTAAAAAAATCAGATTTTCCTGACACCGTGGGTTATAGTCCAGGTGAAAAAAATCTGATTTTCTTGTTACCTTGAGAAAAGTCCAAGTTGAAAAAAATCAGATTTTCCTGAAACCGTGTGTAATAGTCCAGGTGAAAAAATGAGATTTTCCTGTTACCGTGAGAAAAGTCCAGGTTGTACAAAATCAGATTTTCCTGAAACCGTGTGTAATAGTCCAGGTGAAAAAAATCAGATTTTCCTGATAGCGTGAGTAATGTCCAGGGTGAAAAAAGATCCGATGTTCCTGATACCGTGTGTAATAAATAATAAAGGTTAAAAAAAATCCGATTTACCGGACACCGTTTGTTATAGTCGAGGCGAAAAAAATCCGATTTTCCTGATACCGTGAGAAAAGTCCAGGTTGAAAAAAATTCGATTTTCCTGATACCGTCAATAAAGTCCACCGTGAAAACTATCCAATATTCCTGATACTGTGGGTAATAGTACAGCTGAAAAAAATCAGATTTTCCTGTTACCCTGGGTAATAGGCCAGGTGAAAAAAATCAGATTTTCATGACACCGTGGGTTATAGTCCAGGTGAAAAAAATCAGATTTTCCTGTTACCGCGAGAAAAGTCCAGGTGGAAAAAAATCAGATTTTCCTGAATCCGTGTGTAATAGTCCAGGTGAAAAAAAATCAGATTTTCCTGATAGCGTGAGTAACGTCCAGGGTGAAAAAAGATCCGATGTTCCTGATACCGTATGTAATAAATAATAAAGGTTAAAAAAATCCGATTTACTGGATACCATGTGTTATAGTCCAGTAGAAAAAAATCCAATTTTCCTGATACCGTGAGAAAAGTCCAGGTTGAAAAAATTCCAATTTTCCTGATACCGTCAATAAAGTCCAGGGTGAAAACTATCCAATATTCCTGATAATGTGGGTAATAATACAGCTGAAAAAAACCAGATTTTCCTGTTACCCTGGGTAATAGTCAAGGTGAAAAAAATCTGATTTACCTGATACCGTGTGTAATAGTCCAGGTGAAAAAAATCAGATTTTCCTGATACCGTGGGTAATAGTCCAGGTGAAAAAAAATCAGATTTTACTTATACCGAGTGTAATAAAAAGTCCAGGTTAAAAAAATCAAATTTACCTGATACCGTGTGTAATAGTCCAGGTGATAGAAATCAGATTTACCTGATACCGTGGGTAATAGTCTAGGTGAAAAAAATCTGATTTACCTGATACCGTGTGTAATAGTCCAGGTGAAAAAAATCAAATTTACCTGATACCGTGTGTAATAGTCCAGGTGATAGAAATCAGATTTACCTGATACCGTGGGTAATAGTCTAGGTGAAAAAAATCTGATTTACCTGAGACCGTGTGTAATAGTCCAGGTGAAAAAAATCAGATTTTCCTGATACCGTGGGTAATAGTCTAGGTGAAAAAAATCAGATTTTCCTGATTCCGTGTGTAATAAAAAGTCCAGGTGAAAAAAATCCGATTTACCTGATACCGTGTGTAATACTCCAGGTTAAAAAAAATCAGATTTTCCTGATAGCGTGAATAAAGGTCAGGGTGAAAAAAATCCGATTTTCCAGATACCCTGGGTAATAGGCCAGGTTAAAAAAATCAGATTTTCCTGACACCGTGGGTTATAGTCCAGGTGAAAAAAATCTGATTTTCTTGTTACCTTGAGAAAAGTCCAGGTTGAAAAAAATCAGATTTTCCTGAAACCGTGTGTAATAGTCCAGGTGAAAAAAATCAGATTTTCCTGATAGCGTGAGTAATGTCCAGGGTGAAAAAAGATCCGATGTTCCTGATACCGTGTGTAATAAATAATAAAGGTTAAAAAAAATCCGATTTACCGGACACCGTGTGTTATAGTCGATGCGAAAAAAATCCGATTTTCCTGATACCGTGAGAAAAGTCCAGGTTGAAAAAAATTCGATTTTCCTGATACCGTCAATAAAGTCCACCGTGAAAACTATCCAATATTCCTGATACTGTGGGTAATAGTACAGCTGAAAAAAATCAGATTTTCCTGATACCGTGGGTAATAGTCCAGGTGAAAAAAATCAGATTTTCATGACACCGTGGGTTATAGTCCAGGTGAAAAAAATCAGATTTTCCTGTTACCGTGAGAAAAGTCCAGGATGGACAAAATCAGATTTTCCTGATACCGTGTGAAATAAAAAGTCCAGGTTAAAAAAATCAGATTTTCCTGTTACCGTGAGAAAAGTCCAGGTTGAAAAAAATCAGATTTTCCTGATACCGAGGGTTATAGTCCAGGTGAAAAACATCAGATTTTCCAGATACCGAGGTTTATAGTCTAGTGGAAAAAAATGAGATTTTCCTGATGCCGTAGTTATTAGTCCAGGTGGAAAAAAATGAGATTTTCCTGACACAGTGTGTAATACTCCAGGTTAAAAAAATCAGATTTTCCTGTTACCCTGGGTAATAGTCCAGGTGAAAAAAATCAGATTTTCCTGATACCGTGGGTAATAGTCCAGGTGAAAAAAAATCAGATTTTCCTGATACCATGTGTAATAAAAAGTCGAGGTTAAAAAAATCCGATTTACCTGATACCGTGTGTATTACTCCAGGTTAAATAAATCAGATTTTCCTAATAGCGTGAAAAAAGGTCAGGGTGAAAAAAATCCGATTTTCAAGATCCGATGTTCCTGATACCATGTGTAATAAATAATAAAAGTTAAAAAAATCCGATTTACCGGATACCGTGTGTTATAGTCCAGGTGAAAAAAAATCTGATTTACCTGATACCGTGTGTAATAGTTCAGGTGAAAAAAATCAGATTTTCCTGATACCGTGGGTAATAGTCCAGGTGAAAAAAAAATCAGATTTTCCTTAGACCGTGTGTAATAAAAAGTCAAGGTTAAAAAAATCCAATTTACCAGATACCGTGTGTAATAGTCCAGGTGAAAAAAAAGATTTTCCTGATACCGTGGGTAATAGTCCAGGTGAAAAAAAATCAGATTTTCCATATACCGTGTGTAATAAAAAGTCCAGGTTAAAAAAATCCGATTTACCTGATACCCTGGGTAATAGTCCAGGTGAAAAATATCAGATTTTCCTGATACCGTGTGTAATAGGCCAGGTGAAAAAAATCAGATTTTCCTGATACCGTGGGTAATAGTCCAGGTGAAAAAAAAATCAGATTTTCCTTAGACCGTGTGTAATAAAAAGTCAAGGTTAAAAAAATCCAATTTACCAGATACCGTGTGTAATAGTCCAGGTGAAAAAAAGATTTTCCTGATACCGTGGGTAATAGTCCAGGTGAAAAAAAATCAGATTTTCCATATACCGTGTGTAATAAAAAGTCCAGGTTAAAAAAATCCGATTTACCTGATACCCTGGGTAATAGTCCAGGTGAAAAATATCAGATTTTCCTGATACCGTGTGTAATAGGCCAGGTGAAAAAAATCAGATTTTCATGACACCGTGGGTTATAGTCCAGGTGAAAAAAATCAGATTTTCCTGTTACCGTGAGAAAAGTCCAGGTTGAAAAAAATCAGATTTTCCTGAAACCGTGTGTAATAGTCCAGGTGAAAAAAAATCAGATTTTCCTGATAGCGTGAGTAATGTCCAGGGTGAAAAAAATCCGATGTTCCTGATACTGTATGTAATAAATAATAAAGGTTAAAAAAAATCCGATTTACTGGATACCATGTGTTATAGTCCAGTAGAAAAAAATCCAATTTTCCTGATACCGTGAGAAAAGTCCAGGTTGAAAAAATTCGATTTTCCTGATACCGTCAATAAAGTCCAGGGTGAAAACTATCCAATATTCCTGATAATGTGGGTAATAGTACAGCTGAAAAAAACCAGATTTTCCTGTTACCCTGGGTAATAGTCAAGGTGAAAAAAATCTGATTTACCTGATACCGTGTGTAATAGTCCAGGTGAAAAAAATCAGATTTTCCTAATACCGTGTGTAATAAAAAGTCCAGGTTAAAAAAATCCGATTTACCTGATACCGTGTGTAATCCTCCAGGTTAAAGTAATCAGATTTTCCTGTTACCGTGAGAAAAGTCCAGGTTAAAAAAAAATCAGATTTTCTTTGATACCGTGTGTAATAGTCCAGGTGAAAAAAATGAGATTTTCCTGTTACCGTGAGAAAAGTCCAGGTTGTACAAAATCAGATTTTCCTGAAACCGTGTGTAATAGTCCAGGTGAAAAAAATCAGATTTTCCTGATAGCGTGAGTAATGTCCAGGGTGAAAAAAGATCCGATGTTCCTGATACCGTGTGTAATAAATAATAAAAGTTAAAAAAATCAGATTTTCCAGATACCGTGGGTAATAGTCCAGGTGAAAAAAATCAGATTTTCCTGATACCGTGGGTAATAGTCCAGGTGAAAAAAATCAGATTTTCATGACACCGTGGGTTATAGTCCAGGTGAAAAAAATCAGATTTTCCTGTTACCGTGAGAAAAGTCCAGGATGGACAAAATCAGATTTTCCTGATACCGTGTGTAATAAAAAGTCCAGGTGAAAAAAATCAGATTTTCCTGTTACCGTGAGAAAAGTCCAGGTTGAAAAAAATCAGATTTTCCTGATACCGAGGGTTATAGTCCAGGTGAAAAACATCAGATTTTCCAGATACCGAGGTTTATAGTCCAGTGGAAAAAAATGAGATTTTCCTGATGCCGTAGTTATTAGTCCAGGTGGAAAAAAATGAGATTTTCCTGACACAGTGTGTAATACTCCAGGTTAAAAAAATCAGATTTTCCTGTTACCCTGGGTAATAGTCAATGTGAAAAAAAATCTGATTTACCTGATACCGTGTGTAATAGTCCAGGTGAAAAAAATCAGATTTTCCTGATACCGTGGGTAATAGTCCAGGTGAAAAAAACTCAGATTTTCCTGATACCATGTGTAATAAAAAGTCGAGGTTAAAAAAATCCGATTTACCTGATACCGTGTGTATTACTCCAGGTTAAATAAATCAGATTTTCCTAATAGCGTGAATAAAGGTCAGGGTGAAAAAAATCCGATTTTCAAGATACCCTGGGTAATAGTCCAGGTGAAAAAAATCTGATTTACCTGATACCGTGTGTAATAGTTCAGGTGAAAAAAATCAGATTTTCCTGATACCGTGGGTAATAGTCCAGGTGAAAAAAAATCAGATTTTCCTTAGACCGTGTGTAATAAAAAGTCAAAGTTAAAAAAAGCCAATTTACCAGATACCGTGTGTAATAGTCCAGGTGAAAAAAAAAGATTTTCCTGATGCCGGGGGTAATAGTCCAGGTGAAAAAAAATCAGATTTTCCTTATACCGTGTGTAATAAAATGTCCAGGTTAAAAAAATCAGATTTACCTGATACCGTGGGTAATAGTCTAGGTGAAAAAAATCAGATTTTCCTGATTCCGTGTGTAATAAAAAGTCCAGGTGAAAAAAATCCGATTTACCTGATACCGTGTGTAATACTCCAGGTTAAAAAACAATCAGATTTTCCTGATAGCGTGAATAAAGGTCAGGGTGAAAAAAATCCGATTTTCCAGATACCCTGGGTAATAGGCCAGGTTAAAAAAATCAGATTTTCCTGACACCGTGGGTTATAGTCCAGGTGAAAAAATGAGATTTTCCTGTTACCGTGAGAAAAGTCCAGGTTGAAAAAAATCAGATTTTCCTGAAACCGTGTGTAATAGTCCAGGTGAAAAAATGAGATTTTCCTGTTACCGTGAGAAAAGTCCAGGTTGTACAAAATCAGATTTTCCTGAAACCGTGTGTAATAGTCCAGGTGAAAAAAATCAGATTTTCCTGATAGCGTGAGTAATGTCCAGGGTGAAAAAAGATCCGATGTTCCTGATACCGTGTGTAATAAATAATAAAGGTTAAAAAAAAATCCGATTTACCGGACACCGTTTGTTATAGTCGAGGCGAAAAAAATCCGATTTTCCTGATACCGTGAGAAAAGTCCAGGTTGAAAAAAATTCGATTTTCCTGATACCGTCAATAAAGTCCACCGTGAAAACTATCCAATATTCCTGATACTGTGGGTAATAGTACAGCTGAAAAAAATCAGATTTTCCTGTTACCCTGGGTAATAGGCCAGGTGAAAAAAATCAGATTTTCATGACACCGTGGGTTATAGTCCAGGTGAAAAAAATCAGATTTTCCTGTTACCGCGAGAAAAGTCCAGGTGGAAAAAAATCAGATTTTCCTGAATCCGTGTGTAATAGTCCAGGTGAAAAAAAATCAGATTTTCCTGATAGCGTGAGTAACGTCCAGGGTGAAAAAAGATCCGATGTTCCTGATACCGTATGTAATAAATAATAAAGGTTAAAAAAATCCGATTTACTGGATACCATGTGTTATAGTCCAGTAGAAAAAAATCCAATTTTCCTGATACCGTGAGAAAAGTCCAGGTTGAAAAAATTCCAATTTTCCTGATACCGTCAATAAAGTCCAGGGTGAAAACTATCCAATATTCCTGATAATGTGGGTAATAATACAGCTGAAAAAAACCAGATTTTCCTGTTACCCTGGGTAATAGTCAAGGTGAAAAAAATCTGATTTACCTGATACCGTGTGTAATAGTCCAGGTGAAAAAAATCAGATTTTCCTGATACCGAGTGTAATAAAAAGTCCAGGTTAAAAAAATCAAATTTACCTGATACCGTGTGTAATAGTCCAGGTGATAGAAATCAGATTTACCTGATACCGTGGGTAATAGTCTAGGTGAAAAAAATCTGATTTACCTGATACCGTGTGTAATAGTCCAGGTGAAAAAAATCAAATTTACCTGATACCGTGTGTAATAGTCCAGGTGATAGAAATCAGATTTACCTGATACCGTGGGTAATAATCTAGGTGAAAAAAATCTGATTTACCTGATACCGTGTGTAATAGTCCAGGTGAAAAAAATCAGATTTTCCTGTTACCGTGGGTAATAGTCTAGGTGAAAAAAATCAGATTTTCCTGATTCCGTGTGTAATAAAAAGTCCAGGTGAAAAAAATCCGATTTACCTGATACCGTGTGTAATACTCCAGGTTAAAAAAAATCAGATTTTCCTGATAGCGTGAATAAAGGTCAGGGTGAAAAAATCCGATTTTCCAGATACCCTGGGTAATAGGCCAGGTTAAAAAAATCAGATTTTCCTGACACCGTGGGTTATAGTCCAGGTGAAAAAAATCTGATTTTCTTGTTACCTTGAGAAAAGTCCAGGTTGAAAAAAATCAGATTTTCCTGAAACCGTGTGTAATAGTCCAGGTGAAAAAAATCAGATTTTCCTGATAGCGTGAGTAATGTCCAGGGTGAAAAAAGATCCGATGTTCCTGATACCGTGTGTAATAAATAATAAAGGTTAAAAAAAATCCGATTTACCGGACACCGTGTGTTATAGTCGATGCGAAAAAAATCCGATTTTCCTGATACCGTGAGAAAAGTCCAGGTTGAAAAAAATTCGATTTTCCTGATACCGTCAATAAAGTCCACCGTGAAAACTATCCAATATTCCTGATACTGTGGGTAATAGTACAGCTGAAAAAAATCAGATTTTCCTGTTACCCTGGGTAATAGTCAAGGTGAAAATAATCTGATTTACCTGATACCGTGTGTTATAGTCCAGGCGAAAAAAATCCGATTTTCCTGATACCGTGAGAAAAGTCCAGGTTGAAAAAAATTCGATTTTCCTGATACCGTCAATAAAGTCCAGGGTGAAAACTATCCAATGTTCCTGATAATGTGGGTAATAGTACAGCTGAAAAAAACCAGATTTTCCTGTTACCCTGGGTAATAGTCAAGGTGAAAATAATCTGATTTACCTGATACCGTGTGTAATAGTCCAGGTGAAAAAAAATCAGATTTTCCTGATACCGTGTGTAATAAAAAGTCCAGGTTAAAAAAATCCGATTTACCTGATACCGTGTGTAATACTCCAGGTGAAAAAAATGAGATTTTCCTGTTACCGTGAGAAAAGTCCAGGTGAAAAAAATCAGATTTTCCTGATAGCGTGAGTAATGTCCAGGGTTGAAAAAAGATCCGATGTTCCTGATACCGTGTGTAATAAATAATAAAAGTTAAAAAAACCGATTTACCGGATACCGTGTGTTATAGTCCAGGCGAAAAAAATCCGATTTTCCTGATACCGTCAATAAAGTCCAGGGTGAAAACTATCCAATATTCCTGATAATGTGGGTAATAGTACAGCTGAAAAAAATCAGATTTTCCTGTTACCCTGGGTAATAGTCAAGGAGAAAAAAATCTGATTTTCCAGATACCGTGTGTAATAGTCCAGGTGAAAAAAATCAGATTTTCCTGATACCGTGGGTAATAGTCCAGGTGAAAAAAATCAGATTTTCATGACACCGTGGGTTATAGTCCAGGTGAAAAAAATCAGATTTTCCTGTTACCGTGAGAAAAGTCCAGGATGGACAAAATCAGATTTTCCTGATACCGTGTGAAATAAAAAGTCCAGGTTAAAAAAATCAGATTTTCCTGTTACCGTGAGAAAAGTCCAGGTTGAAAAAAATCAGATTTTCCTGATACCGAGGGTTATAGTCCAGGTGAAAAACATCAGATTTTCCAGATACCGAGGTTTATAGTCTAGTGGAAAAAAAATGAGATTTTCCTGATGCCGTAGTTATTAGTCCAGGTGGAAAAAAATGAGATTTTCCTGACACAGTGTGTAATACTCCAGGTTAAAAAAATCAGATTTTCCTGTTACCCTGGGTAATAGTCCAGGTGAAAAAAATCAGATTTTCCTGATACCGTGGGTAATAGTCCAGGTGAAAAAAAATCAGATTTTCCTGATACCATGTGTAATAAAAAGTCGAGGTTAAAAAAATCCGATTTACCTGATACCGTGTGTATTACTCCAGGTTAAATAAATCAGATTTTCCTAATAGCGTGAAAAAAGGTCAGGGTGAAAAAATCCGATTTTCAAGATCCGATGTTCCTGATACCGTGTGTAATAAATAATAAAAGTTAAAAAAATCCGATTTACCGGATACCGTGTGTTATAGTCCAGGTGAAAAAAAATCTGATTTACCTGATACCGTGTGTAATAGTTCAGGTGAAAAAAATCAGATTTTCCTGATACCGTGGGTAATAGTCCAGGTGAAAAAAAAATCAGATTTTCCTTAGACCGTGTGTAATAAAAAGTCAAGGTTAAAAAAATCCAATTTACCAGATACCGTGTGTAATAGTCCAGGTGAAAAAAAAGATTTTCCTGATACCGTGGGTAATAGTCCAGGTGAAAAAAAATCAGATTTTCCATATACCGTGTGTAATAAAAAGTCCAGGTTAAAAAAATCCGATTTACCTGATACCCTGGGTAATAGTCCAGGTGAAAAATATCAGATTTTCCTGATACCGTGTGTAATAGGCCAGGTGAAAAAAATCAGATTTTCATGACACCGTGGGTTATAGTCCAGGTGAAAAAAATCAGATTTTCCTGTTACCGTGAGAAAAGTCCAGGTTGAAAAAAATCAGATTTTCCTGAAACCGTGTGTAATAGTCCAGGTGAAAAAAAATCAGATTTTCCTGATAGCGTGAGTAATGTCCAGGGTGAAAAAAATCCGATGTTCCTGATACTGTATGTAATAAATAATAAAGGTTAAAAAAAATCCGATTTACTGGATACCATGTGTTATAGTCCAGTAGAAAAAAATCCAATTTTCCTGATACAGTGAGAAAAGTCCAGGTTGAAAAAATTCGATTTTCCTGATACCGTCAATAAAGTCCAGGGTGAAAACTATCCAATATTCCTGATAATGTGGGTAATAGTACAGCTGAAAAAAACCAGATTTTCCTGTTACCCTGGGTAATAGTCAAGGTGAAAAAAATCTGATTTACCTGATACCGTGTGTAATAGTCCAGGTGAAAAAAATCAGATTTTCCTGATACCGTGGGTAATAGTCCAGGTGGAAAAAAAATCAGATTTTCCTTATACAGTTTGTAATAAAAAAGTCCAGGTTAAAAAGAATCAGATTTACCTGATACCGTGTGTAATAGTCCAGGTGAAAAAAAATCAGATTTTCCTGATAGCGTGAGTAATGTCCAGGGTGAAAAAAGATCCGATGTTCCTGATACCATATGTAATAAATAATAAAGGTTAAAAAAATCCGATTTACTGGATACCGTGTGTTATAGTCCAGGCGAAAAAAATCCGATTTTCCTGATACCGTGAGAAAAGTCCAGGTTGAAAAAAATTCGATTTTCCTGATACCGTCAATAAAGTCCAGGGTGAAAACTATCCAATATTCCTGATAATGTGGGTAATAGTACAGCTGAAAAAAATCAGATTTTCCTGTTACCCTGGGTAATAGTCAAGATGAAAAAAATCTAATTTACCTGATACGGTGTGTAATAGTCCAGGTGAAAAAAAATCAGATATTCCTGATACCGTGGGTAATAGTCCAGGTGAAAAAAAATCAGATTTTCCTTATACCGTGTGTAATAAAAAGTCCAGGTTAAAAAAATCAAATTTACCTGATACCGTGTGTAATAGTCCAAGTGATAGAAATCAGATTTACCTGATACCGTGGGTAATAGTCTAGGTGAAAAAAATCTGATTTACCTGATACCGTGGGTTATAGTCCAGGTGAAAAAAATCTGATTTTCTTGTTACCTTGAGAAAAATCCCGGTTGAAAAAAATCAGATTTTCCTGAAACCGTGTGCAATAGTCCAGGTGAAAAAAATCAGATTTTCCTGATAGCGTGAGTAATGTCCAGGGTGAAAAAAGATCCGATGTTCCTGATACCGTGTGTAATAAATAATAAAGGTTAAAAAAAATCGATTTACCGGACACCGTGTGTTATAGTCGAGGCGAAAAAAATCCGATTTTCCTGATACCGTGAGAAAAGTCCAGGTTGAAAAAAATTCGATTTTCCTGATACCGTCAATAAAGTCCACCGTGAAAAATTTCCAATATTCCTGATACTGTGGGTAATAGTACAGCTGAAAAAAATCAGATTTTCCTGTTACCATGGGTAATAGGCAAGGTGAAAAAAATCTGATTTACCTGATGCCGTGTGTAATAGTCCAGGTGAAAAAATCAGATTTTCCTGATACCGTGGGTAATAGTCCAGGTGAAAAAAATCAGATTTTCCTTATACCATGTGTAATAAAAAGTCCAGGTTAAAAAAATCCAATTTACCTGATGCCGTGTGTAATAGTCCAGGTGAAAGAAATCAGATTTACCTGATACCATGGGTAATAGTTCAGGTGAAAAAAAAATCCAATTTATCTGATACCGTGTGTAATAGTCCAGGTGAAAAAAAATCAGATTTTCCTGACACCGTGGGTAATAGTCCAGGTGAAAAAAATCTGATTTACCTGATACCATGGGTAATATTCCAGGTGAAAAAAATCAGATTTTCCTTATACCATGTGTAATAAAAAGTCCAGGTTAAAAAAATCCAATTTACCTGATGCCGTGTGTAATAGTCCAGGTGAAAGAAATCAGATTTACCTGATACCATGGGTAATAGTTCAGGTGAAATAAAAATCCAATTTATCTGATACCGTGTGTAATAGTCCAGGTGAAAAAAAATCAGATTTTCCTGACACCGTGGGTAATAGTCCAGGTGAAAAAAATCTGATTTACCTGATACCATGGGTAATAGTCCAGGTGAAAAAAAAATCCAATTTATCTGATACCGTGTGTAATAGTCCAGGTGAAAAAAAATCAGATTTTCCTGACACCGTGGGTAATAGTCCAGGTGAAAAAAATCAGATTTTCCTGATAGTGTGAGTAATGTCCAGGGTGAAAAAAGATCCGATGTTCCTGATACCGTGTGTAATATATAGTAAAGATTTTAAAAAATCCAATTTACCGGATACCGTGTGTAATACTCCAGGTGAAAAAAATCAGATGTTCCTGATACCGTGGGTAATAAAAAGTCCAGGTTAAAAAAATCCAATTTACCTGATACCGTATGTAATAGTCCAGGTGAAAAAAAAATCAGATTTCCTGATACCGTGTTTAATAAAAAGTCCAGGTTAAAAAAATCCGATTTACCTTATACCGTGTGTAATACTTCAGGTTGAAAAAAATCAGATTTTCCTGATAGCGTGAATAAAGGTCAGGGTGAAAAAAATCCGATTTTCCAGATACCCTGGGTAATAGTCCAGGTGAAAAAAATCCGATTCACCTGATACCGTGTGTAATAAATAATAAAGGTTAAAAAAATCCGATTTACCGGATACCGTGTGTTATAGTCCAAGCGAAAAAAATGCGATTTTCCTGATACCGTGAGAAAAGTCCAGGTTGAAAAAAATTCAATTTTCCTGATACCATCAATAAAGTCCAGGGTGAAAACTATCCAATATTCCTGATACTGTGGGTAATAGTACAGATGAAAAAAATCAGATTTTCCTGTTACCCTGGGTAATAGTCAAGGTGAAAAAAATCTGATTTACCTGATGCCGTGTGCAATAGTCCAGGTGAAAAAAATCAGATTTTCCTGATACCGTGTGTAATAAAAAGTCCAGGTTAAAAAAATCCAATTTACCTGATACCATGTGTAATAGGCCAGGTGAAAGAAATCAGATTTACCTGATACCGTGTATAATAGGTCAGGTGAAAAAAATTAGATTTTCCTGACACCGTGGGTAATAGTCCAGGTGGAAAAAAAATCAGATTTTCCTTATACAGTTTGTAATAAAAAAGTCCAGGTTAAAAAGAATCAGATTTACCTGATACCGTGTGTAATAGTCCAGGTGAAAAAAAATCAGATTTTCCTGATAGCGTGAGTAATGTCCAGGGTGAAAAAAGATCCGATGTTCCTGATACCATATGTAATAAATAATAAAGGTTAAAAAAATCCGATTTACTGGATACCGTGTGTTATAGTCCAGGCGAAAAAAATCCGATTTTCCTGATACCGTGAGAAAAGTCCAGGTTGAAAAAAATTCGATTTTCCTGATACCGTCAATAAAGTCCAGGGTGAAAACTATCCAATATTCCTGATAATGTGGGTAATAGTACAGCTGAAAAAAATCAGATTTTCCTGTTACCCTGGGTAATAGTCAAGATGAAAAAAATCTAATTTACCTGATACGGTGTGTAATAGTCCAGGTGAAAAAAATCAGATATTCCTGATACCGTGGGTAATAGTCCAGGTGAAAAAAAATCAGATTTTCCTTATACCGTGTGTAATAAAAAGTCCAGGTTAAAAAAATCAAATTTACCTGATACCGTGTGTAATAGTCCAAGTGATAGAAATCAGATTTACCTGATACCGTGGGTAATAGTCTAGGTGAAAAAAATCTGATTTACCTGATACCGTGTGTAATAGTCCAGGTGAAAAAAATCAGATTTTCCTGATACCGTGGGTAATAGTCTAGGTGAAAAAAATCAGATTTTCCTGATTCCGTGTGTAATAAAAAGTCCAGGTGAAAAAAATCCGATTTTCCTGATACCGTGTGTAATAGTCCAGGTGAAAAAAATCAGATTTTCCTGATAGCGTGAATAAAGGTCAGAGTGAAAAAAATCCGATTTTCCAGATACCCTGGGTAATAGGCCAGGTTAAAAAAATCAGATTTTCCTCACACCGTGGGTTATAGTCCAGGTGAAAAAAATCTGATTTTCTTGTTACCTTGAGAAAAGTCCCGGTTGAAAAAAATCAGATTTTCCTGAAACCGTGTGCAATAGTCCAGGTGAAAAAAATCAGATTTTCCTGATAGCGTGAGTAATGTCCAGGGTGAAAAAAGATCCGATGTTCCTGATACCGTGTGTAATAAATAATAAAGGTTAAAAAAAATTCGATTTACCGGACACCGTGTGTTGTAGTCGAGGCGAAAAAAATCCGATTTTCCTGATACCGTGAGAAAAGTCCAGGTTGAAAAAAATTCGATTTTCCTGATACCGTCAATAAAGTCCACCGTGAAAACTATCCAATATTCCTGATACTGTGGGTAATAGTACAGCTGAAAAAAATCAGATTTTCCTGTTACCCTGGGTAATAGGCAAGGTGAAAAAAATCTGATTTACCTGATGCCGTGTGTAATAGTCCAGGTGAAAAAAATCAGATTTTCCTGATACCGTGGGTAATAGTCCAGGTGAAAAAAATCAGATTTTCCTTATACCATGTGTAATAAAAAGTCCAGTTTAAAAAAATCCAATTTACCTGATACCGTGTGTAATAGTCCAGGTGAAAGAAATCAGATTTACCTGATACCATGGGTAATAGTCCAGGTGAAAAAAATCAGATTTTCCTTATACCATGTGTAATAAAAAGTCCAGGTGAAAAAAAATCAGATTTTCCTGACACCGTGGGTAATAGTCCAGGTGAAAAAAATCTGATTTACCTGATACCATGGGTAATAGTCCAGGTGAAAAAAAAATCCAATTTATCTGATACCGTGTGTAATAGTCCAGGTGAAAAAAAATCAGATTTTCCTGACACCGTGGGTAATAGTCCAGGTGAAAAAAATCAGATTTTCCTGATAGTGTGAGTAATGTCCAGGGTGAAAAAAGATCCGATGTTCCTGATACCGTGTGTAATATATAATAAAGATTTAAAAAAATCCAATTTACCGGATACCGTGTGTAATACTCCAGGTGAAAAAAATCAGATGTTCCTGATACCGTGGGTAATAAAAAGTCCAGGTTAAAAAAATCCAATTTACCTGATACCGTATGTAATAGTCCAGGTGAAAAAAAAATCAGATTTCCTGATACCGTGTTTAATAAAAAGTCCAGGTTAAAAAAATCCGATTTACCTTATACCGTGTGTAATACTTCAGGTTGAAAAAAATCAGATTTTCCTGATAGCGTGAATAAAGGTCAGGGTGAAAAAAATCCGATTTTCCAGATACCCTGGGTAATAGTCCAGGTGAAAAAAATCCGATTCACCTGATACCGTGTGTAATAAATAATAAAGGTTAAAAAAATCCGATTTACCGGATACCGTGTGTTATACTCCAAGCGAAAAAAATGCGATTTTCCTGATACCGTGAGAAAAGTCCAGGTTGAAAAAAATTCAATTTTCCTGATACCATCAATAAAGTCCAGGGTGAAAACTATCCAATATTCCTGATACTGTGGGTAATAGTACAGATGAAAAAAATCAGATTTTCCTGTTACCCTGGGTAATAGTCAAGGTGAAAAAAATCTGATTTACCTGATGCCGTGTGCAATAGTCCAGGTGAAAAAAATCAGATTTTCCTGATACCGTGTGTAATAAAAAGTCCAGGTTAAAAAAATCCAATTTACCTGATACCATGTGTAATAGGCCAGGTGAAAGAAATCAGATTTACCTGATACCGTGTTTAATAGTGTAGGTGAAAAAAATCAGATTTCCCTGATAGCGTGAATAAAGGTCAGGGTGAAAAAAATCAGATTTTCCAGATACCCTGGGTAATAGTCCAGGTGAAAAAAATCAGATTTTCCTGATAGCGTGAGTAATGTCCAGGGTGAAAAAATATCCGATGTTCCTGATAACGTGTGTAATAAATAATAAAGGTTAAAAAAAATCCAATTTACCGGATACCGTGTGTTATAGTCCAGGCAAAAAAAATCCGATTTTCCTGATACCGTGAGAAAAGTCCAGGTTGAAAAATATTCGATTTACCTGATACCGTCAATAAAGTCCAGGGTGAAAACTATCCAATATTCCTGATACTGTGGGTAATAGTACAGCTGAAAAAAATCAGATTTTCCTGTTACCCTGGGTAATAGTCAAGGTGAAAAAAAATCTGATTTACCTGATACCGTGTGTAATAGTCCAAGGAAAGAAATCAGATTTACCTGATACCGTGTGTAATAGGACACGTGAAAAAAATTAGATTTTCCTGACACCGTGGGTTATAGTCCAGGTGAAAAAAATCAGATTTTCCTGTTACCGTGATTAAAGTCCAGGTTGAAAAAAATCAGATTTTCCTGAAACCGTGTGTAATAGTCCAGGTGAAAAAAATCAGATTTTCCTGATAGCGTGAGTAATGTCCAGGGTGGAAAAAGATCCGATGTTCCTGATACCGTGTGTAATAAATAATAAAGGTTAAAAAAATCTGATTTACCGGATACCGTGAGAAAAGTCCAGGTTGAAAAAAATTCGATTTTCCTGATACCGTGAGAAAATTCCAGGGTGAAAACTATCCAATATTCCTGATAATGTGGGTAATAGTACAGCTGAAAAAAATCAGATTTTCCTGTTACCCTGGGTAATAGTCAAGGTGAAAAAAATCTGATTTACCTGATACCGTGTGTAATAGTCCAGGTGAAAAAAATAAGATTTTCCTGATACCGTGGGTAATAGTCCAGGTGAAAAAAAATCAGATTTTCCATATGCCGTGTGTAATAAAAAGTCCAGGTTAAAAAAATCCGATTTACCTGATACCGTGTGTAATACTCCAGGTTAAAAAAATCAGATTTTCCTGATACCGTGGGTAACAGTCCAGGTGAAAAAAAAAACAGATTTTCCTGATAGCGTGAGTAATGTCCAGGGTGAGAAAAAATCCGATGTACCTGATACCGTGTGTAATAAATCATAAAGGTTAAAAAAAATTCGATTTTCCGGATACCGTATGTTATAGTCCAAGCAAAAAATATCTGATTTTCCTGATACCGTGAGAAAAGTCCAGGTTGAAAAAAATTCGATTTTCCTGATACCGTCAATAAAGTCCAGGGTGAAAACTATCCAATATTCCTGATACTGTGGGTAATAGTACAGCTGAAAAAAATCAGATTTTCCTGTTACCCTGGGTAATAGTCAAGGTGAAAAAAAATCTGATTTACCTGATACCATGTGTAATAGTCCAGGTGAAAAAAAAATCAGATTTTCCTGATACCGTGGGTAATAGTCCAGGTGAAAAAAAATCAGATTTTCCTAATAGCGTGAATAAAGGTCAGGGTGAAAAAAATCCGATTTTCCAGATACCCTGGGTAATAGTCCAGGTGAAAAAAATCAGATTTTCCTGATACCGTGGGTAATAGTCCAGGTGAAAAAAAAGATTTTCCTGTTACCCTGGGTAATAGTCCAGGTGAAAAAAAAAGATTTTCCTGTTACCCTGGGTAATAGTCAAGGTGAAAAAAAATCTGATTTACCTGATACCGTGTGTAATAGTCCAGGTGAAAAAAAATCAGATTTTCCTGATACCATGTGTAATAAAAAGTCGAGGTTAAAAAAACTCCGATTTACCTGATACCGTGTGTATTACTCCAGGTTAAAAAAAATCAGATTTTCCTAATAGCGTGAATAAAGGTCAGGGTGAAAAAAATCCGATTTTCCAGATACCCTGGGTAATAGTCCAGGTGAAAAAAAAATCAGATTTTCCTGATACCGTGTTTAATAGTGTAGGTGAAAAAAATCAGATTTCCCTGATAGCGTGAATAAAGGTCAGGGTGAAAAAAATCAGATTTTCCAGAAACCCTGGGTAATAGTCCAGGTGAAAAAAATCAGATTTTCCTGATACCGTGTGTAATAGGCCAGGTGAAAAAAAAATCAGATTTTCCTGATACCGTGAGAAAAGTCCAGGTTGAAAAAAATTCGACTTTCCTGATACCGTCAATAAAGTCCAGGGTGAAAACTATCCAATATTCCTGATAATGTGGGTAATAGTACATCTGAAAAAATCAGATTTTCCTGTTACCCTGGGTAATAGTCAAGGTGAAAAAAATCTGATTTACCTGATACCGTGTGTAATAGTCCAGGTGAAAAAAATAAGATTTTCATGACACCGTGGGTTATAGTCCAGGTGAAAAAAATCAGATTTTCCTGTTACCGTGATTAAAGTCCAGGTTGAAAAAAATCAGATTTTCCTGAAACCGTGTGTAATAGTCCAGGTGAAAAAAATCAGATTTTCCTGATAGCGTGAGTAATGTCCAGGGTGGAAAAAGATCCGATGTTCCTGATACCGTGTGTAATAAATAATAAAGGTTAAAAAAATCTGATTTACCGGATACCGTGAGAAAAGTCCAGGTTGAAAAAAATTCGATTTTCCTGATACCGTGAGAAAATTCCAGGGTGAAAACTATCCAATATTCCTGATAATGTGGGTAATAGTACAGCTGAAAAAAATCAGATTTTCCTGTTACCCTGGGTAATAGTCAAGGTGAAAAAAATCTGATTTACCTGATACCGTGTGTAATAGTCCAGGTGAAAAAAATAAGATTTTCCTGATACCGTGGGTAATAGTCCAGGTGAAAAAAAATCAGATTTTCCATATGCCGTGTGTAATACAAAGTCCAGGTTAAAAAAATCCGATTTACCTGATACCGTGTGTAATACTCCAGGTTAAAAAAATCAGATTTTCCTGATACCGTGGGTAACAGTCCAGGTGAAAAAAAAACAGATTTTCCTGATAGCGTGAGTAATGTCCAGGGTGAGAAAAAATCCGATGTACCTGATACCGTGTGTAATAAATCATAAAGGTTAAAAAAAATTCGATTTTCCGGATACCGTATGTTATAGTCCAAGCAAAAAATATCTGATTTTCCTGATACCGTGAGAAAAGTCCAGGTTGAAAAAAATTCAATTTTCCTGATACCGTCAATAAAGTCCAGGGGGAAAACTATCCAATATTCCTGATACTGTGGGTAATAGTACAGCTGAAAAAAATCAGATTTTCCTGTTACCCTGGGTAATAGTCAAGGTGAAAAAAAATCTGATTTACCTGATACCATGTGTAATAGTCCAGGTGAAAAAAAAATCCGATTTTCCTGATACCGTGGGTAATAGTCCAGGTGAAAAAAAATCAGATTTTCCTAATAGCGTGAATAAAGGTCAGGGTGAAAAAAATCCGATTTTCCAGATACCCTGGGTAATAGTCCAGGTGAAAAAAATCAGATTTTCCTGATACCGTGGGTAATAGTCCAGGTGAAAAAAAAGATTTTCCTGTTACCCTGGGTAATAGTCCAGGTGAAAAAAAAAGATTTTCCTGTTACCCTGGGTAATAGTCAAGGTGAAAAAAAATCTGATTTACCTGATACCGTGTGTAATAGTCCAGGTGAAAAAAAAATCAGATTTTCCTGATACCATGTGTAATAAAAAGTCGAGGTTAAAAAAATCCGATTTACCTGATACCGTGTGTATTACTCCAGGTTAAAAAAAATCAGATTTTCCTAATAGCGTGAATAAAGGTCAGGGTGAAAAAAATCCGATTTTCCAGATACCCTGGGTAATAGTCCAGGTGAAAAAAAAATCAGATTTTCCTGATACCGTGTTTAATAGTGTAGGTGAAAAAAATCAGATTTCCCTGATAGCGTGAATAAAGGTCAGGGTGAAAAAAATCAGATTTTCCAGAAACCCTGGGTAATAGTCCAGGTGAAAAAAATCAGATTTTCCTGATACCGTGTGTAATAGGCCAGGTGAAAAAAAAATCAGATTTTCCTGATAGCGTGAGTAATGTCCAGGGTGAGAAAAGATCCGATGTACCTGATACCGTGTGTAATAAATCATAAAGGTTAAAAAAATCCGATTTTCCCGGATACCGTATGTTATAGTCCAGGCGAAAAAAATCTGATTTTCCTGATACCGTGAGAAAAGTCCAGGTTGAAAAAAATTCGATTTTCCTGATACCGTCAATAAAGTCCAGGGTGAAAACTATCCAATATTCCTGATACTGTGGGTAATAGTACAGCTGAAAAAAAATCAGATTTTCCTGTTACCCTGCGTAATAGTCAAGGTGAAAAAAAATCTGATTTACCTGATACCGTGTGTAATAGTCCAGGTGAAAAAAATCAGATTTTCCTGATACCGTGGGTAATAGTCCAGGTGAAAAAAAATCAGATTTTCCTGATACCATGTGTAATAAAAAGTCGAGGTTAAAAAAATCCGATTTACCTGATACCTTGTGTATTACTCCAGGTTAAAAAAAATCAGATTTTCCTAATAGCGTGAATAAAGGTCAGGGTGAAAAAAATCCGATTTTCCAGATACCCTGGGTAATAGTCCAGGTGAAAAAAAAATCAGATTTTCCTGATACCGTGTTTAATAGTGTAGGTGAAAAAAATCAGATTTCCCTGATAGCGTGAATAAAGGTCAGGGTGAAAAAAATCAGATTTTCCAGAAACCCTGGGTAATAGTCCAGGTGAAAAAAATCAGATTTTCCTGATACCGTGTGTAATAGGCCAGGTGAAAAAAAAAATCAGATTTTCCGGATAGCGTGAGTAATGTCCAGGGTGAAAAAAGATCCGATGTTCCTGATACCGTATGTAATAAATAATAAAGGTTAAAAAAAATCCGATTTACCGGATACCGTGTGTTATAGTCCAGGCGAAAAAAATCCAATTTTCCTGATACCGTGAGAAAAGTCCAGGTTGAAAAAAATTCGACTTTCCTGATACCCTCAATAAAGTCCAGGGTGAAAACTATCCAATATTCCTGATAATGTGGGTAATAGTACATCTGAAAAAAATCAGATTTTCCTGTTACCCTGGGTAATAGTCAAGGTGAAAAAAAATAAGATTTTCCTGATACCGTGGGTAATAGTCCAGGTGAAAAAAAATCAGATTTTCCTTATACCGTGTGTAATAAAAAGTCCAGGTTAAAAAAATCCGATTTACCTGATACCCTGGGTAATAGTCCAGGTGAAAAATATCTGATTTTCCTGATACCGTGTGTAATAGGCCAGGTGAAAAAAAATTAGATTTTCCTGATAGCCTGGGTAATAGTCCAGGTTAAAAAAATTAGATTTTCCTTATACCGTGTGTAATAAAAAGTCCAGGTGAAAAAATTCCGATTTACCTGATACCGTGTGTAATAGTCCAAGGAAAGAAATCAGATTTACCTGATACCGTGTGTAATAGGACACGTGAAAAAAATTAGATTTTCCTGACACCGTGTTTAATAGTGTAGGTGAAAAAAATCAGATTTCCCTGATAGCGTGAATAAAGGTCAGGGTGAAAAAAATCAGATTTTCCAGAAACCCTGGGTAATAGTCCAGGTGAAAAAAATCAGATTTTCCTGATACCGTGTGTAATAGGCCAGGTAAAAAAAAATCAGATTTTCCGGATAGCGTGAGTAATGTCCAGGGTGAAAAAAGATCCGATGTTCCTGATACCGTATGTAATAAATAATAAAGGTTAAAAAAAATCCGATTTACCGGATACCGTGTGTTATAGTCCAGGCGAAACAAATCCAATTTTCCTGATACCGTGAGAAAAGTCCAGGTTGAAAATAATTCGACTTTCCTGATACCGTCAATAAAGTCCAGGGTGAAAACTATCCAATATTCCTGATAATGTGGGTAATAGTACATCTGAAAAAAAAATCAGATTTTCCTGTTACCCTGGGTAATAGTCAAGGTGAAAAAAATCTGATTTACCTGATACCGTGTGTAATAGTCCAGGTGAAAAAAAATAAGATTTTCCTGATACCGTGGGTAATAGTCCAGGTGAAAAAAAATCAGATTTTCCTTATACCGGGTGTAATAAAAAGTCCAGGTTATAAAAATCCGATTTACCTGATACCGTGTGTAATACTCCAGGTGAAAAAAAATCAGATTTTCCTGATACCGTGTGTAATAAAAAGTCCAGGTTAAAAAAAATCCAATTTACCTGATACCGTGTGTAATAGGCCAGGTAAAAAAAAATCAGATTTTCATGACACCGTGGGTTATAGTCCAGGTGAAAAAAATCAGATTTTCCTGTTACCGTGATTAAAGTCCAGGTTGAAAAAAATCAGATTTTCCTGAAACCATGTGTAATAGTCCAGGTGAAAAAAATCAGATTTTCCTGATAGCGTGAGTAATGTCCAGGGTGAAAAAAGATCCGATGTTCCTGATACCGTGTGTAATAAATAATAAAGGTTAAAAAAATCTGATTTACCGGATACCGTGAGAAAAGTCCAGGTTGAAAAAAATTCGATTTTCCTGATACCGTCAATAAATTCCAGGGTGAAAACTATCCAATATTCCTGATAATGTGGGTAATAGTACAGCTGAAAAAAGTCAGATTTTCCTGTTACCCTGGGTAATAGTCAAGGTGAAAAAAATCTGATTTACCTGATACCGTGAGTAATAGTCCAGGTGAAAAAAATAAGATTTTCCTGATACCGTGGGTAATAGTCCAGGTGAAAAAAATCAGATTTTCCTTATACCGTGTGTAATAAAAAGTCCAGGTTAAAAAAATCCAATTTACCTGATACCGTGTGTAATACTCCAGGTTAAAAAATCAGATTTTCCTGATACCGTGGGTAACAGTCCAGGTGGAAAAAAAAACATATTTTCCTGATAGCGTGAGTAATGTCCAGGGTGAGAAAAAATCCGATGTACCTGATACCGTGTGTAATAAATCATAAAGGTTAAAAAAAATTCGATTTACCGGATACCGTATGTTATAGTCCAAGCGAAAAATATCTGATTTTCCTGATACCGTGAGAAAAGTCCAGGTTGAAAAAAATTCGATTTTCCTGATACCGTCAATAAAGTCCAGGGTGAAAACTATCCAATATTCCTGATACTGTGGGTAATAGTACAGCTGAAAAAAAATCAGATTTTCCTGTTACCCTGGGTAATAGTCAAGGTGAAAAAAAATCTGATTTACCTGATACCGTGTGTAATAGTCCAGGTGAAAAAAAATCAGATTTTCCTGATACCGTGGGTAATAGTCCAGGTGAAAAAAAATCAGATTTTCCTAATAGCGTGAATAAAGGTCAGGGTGAAAAAAATCCGATTTTCCAGATACCCTGGGTAATAGTCCAGGTGAAAAAAATCAGATTTTCCTGATACCGTGGGTAATAGTCCAGGTGGAAAAAAAAGATTTTCCTGTTACCCTGGGTAATAATCAAGGTGAAAAAAAATCTGATTTACCTGATACCTGTGTAATAGTCCAGGTGAAAAAAATCAGATTTTACTGATACCGTGGGTAATAGTCCAGGTGAAAAAAAATCAGATTTTCCTGATATCATGTGTAATAAAAAGTCGAGGTTAAAAAAATCCGATTTACCTGATACCGTGTGTATTACTCCAGGTTAAAAAAAATCAGATTTTCCTAATAGCGTGAATAAAGGTCAGGGTGAAAAAAATCCGATTTTCCAGATACCGTGTGTAATAGTTCAGGTGAAAAAAATCAGATTTTCCTGATACCGTGGGTAATAGTCCAGGTGAAAAAAAATCAGATTTTCCTTAGACCGTGTCTAATAAAAAGTCAAGGTTAAAAAAATCCAATTAACCTGATACCCTGGGTAATAGTCCAGGTGAAAAAAAACAGATTTTCCTGAAACCGGGTGTAATAGGCCAAGTGAAAAAAATCGGATTTTCATGACACCGTGGGTTATAGTCCAGGTGAAAAAAATCAGATTTTCCTATTACCGTGAGAAAAGTCCAGGTTGAAAAAAATCAGATTTTCCTGACACTGTGGGTAATAGTCCAGGTGAAAAAAAAAACAGATTTTCCTGATAGCGTGAGTAATGTCCAGGGTGAGAAAAGATCCGATGTACCTGATACCGTGTGTAATAAATCATAAAGGTTAAAAAAAATCCGATTTACCGGATACCGTATGTTATAGTCCAAGCGAAAAATATCTGATTTTCCTGATACCGTGAGAAAAGTCCAGGTTGAAAAAAATTCGATTTTCCTGATACCGTCAATAAAGTCCAGGGTGAAAACTATCCAATATTCCTGATACTGTGGGTAATAGTACAGCTGAAAAAAAAATCAGATTTTCCTGTTACCCTGGGTAATAGTCAAGGTGAAAAAAAATCTGATTTACCTGATACCGTGTGTAATAGTCCAGGTGAAAAAAATCAGATTTTCCTGATACCGTGGGTGTCCAGGTGAAAAAAAATCAGATTTTCCTAATAGCGTGAATAAAGGTCAGGGTGAAAAAAATCCGATTTTCCAGATACCCTGGGTAATAGTCCAGGTGAAAAAAATCAGATTTTCCTGATACCGTGGGTAATAGTCCAGGTGGAAAAAAAAGATTTTCCTGTTACCCTGGGTAATAGTCAAGGTGAAAAAAAATCTGATTTACCTGATACCGTGTGTAATAGTCCAGGTGAAAAAAAATCAGATTTTACTGATACCGTGGGTAATAGTCCAGGTGAAAAAAAAATCAGATTTTCCTGATACCATGTGTAATAAAAAGTCGAGGTTAAAAAAATCCGATTTACCTGATACCGTGTGTATTACTCCAGGTTAAAAAAAAATCAGATTTTCCTAATAGCGTGAATAAAGGTCAGGGTGAAAAAAATCCGATTTTCCAGATACCCTGGGTAATAGTCCAGGTGAAAAAAATCTGATTTACCTGATACCGTGTGTAATAGTTCAGGTGAAAAAAATCAGATTTTCCTGATACCGTGGGTAATAGTCCAGGTGAAAAAAAATCAGATTTTCCTTAGACCGTGTCTAATAAAAAGTCAAGGTCAGGGTGAAAAAAATCCGATTTTCCAGATACCCTGGGTAATAGTCCAGGTGAAAAATATCAGATTTTCCATGATACCGTGTGTAATAGGCCAAGTGAAAAAAATCAGATTTTCATGACACCGTGGGTTATAGTCCAGGTGAAAAAAATCTGATTTTCCTGTTACCGTGAGAAAAGTCCAGGTTGAAAAAAATTAGATTTTCCTGATACCGTGGGTAATAGTCCAGGTGAAAAACAACAACAGATTTTCCTGATAGCGTGAGTAATGTCCAGGGTGAGAAAAGAGCCGATGTACCTGATACCGTGTGTAATAAATCATAAAGGTTAAAAAAATCCGATTTACCGGATACCGTATGTTATAGTCCAGGCGAAAAAAATCTGATTTTTCTGATACCGTGAGAAAAGTCCAGGTTGAAAAAAATTCGATTTTCCAGATACCGTCAATAAAGTCCAGGGTGAAAACTATTCAATATTCCTGATACTGTGTGTAATAGTACAGCTGAAAAAAAATCTGATTTTCCTGTTACCCTGGGTAATAGTCAAGGTGAAAAAAAATCTGATTTACCTGATACCGTGTGTAATAGTCCAGGTGAAAAAAATCAGATTTTCCTGATACCGTGGGTAATAGTCCAGGTGAAAAAAAATCAGATTTTCCTGATACCATGTGTAATAAAAAGTTGAGGTTAAAAAAATTCGATTTACCTGATAACTTGTGTATTACTCCAGGTTAAAAAAAATCAGATTTTCCTAATAGCGTGAATAAAGGTCAGGGTGAAAAAAATTCGATTTTCCAGATACCCTGGGTAATAGTCCAGGTGAAAAAAAAAACAGATTTTCCTGATACCGTGGGTAATAGTCCAGGTGAAAAAAAATCAGATTTTCCTTAGACCGTGTGTAATAAAAAGTCAAGGTTAAAAAAATCCAATTTACCTGATACCGTGTGTAATAGTCCAGGTGAAAAAAAAGATTTTCCTGATACCGTAGGTAATAGTCCAGGTGAAAAAAAAATCAGATTTTCCTTATACCGTATGTAATAAAAAGTCCAGGTTAAAAAAATCCGATTTACCTGATACCCTGGGTAATAGTCCAGGTGAAAAATATCTGATTTTCCTGATACCGTGTGTAATAGGCCAGGTGAAAAAAATCCGATTTTCATGACACCATGGGTAATACTCCAGGTGAAAAAAAAATCCGGTTTACCTGATACCGTGTGTAATACTCCAGGTTAAAAAAAATCAGATTTTCCTGATAGTGTGAATAAAGGTCAGGGTGAAAAAAATCCGATTTCCCAGATACCCTGGGTAATAGTCCAGGTTAAAAAAAATCAGATTTTCCTTATACCGTGTGTAATAAAAAGTCAAGGTTAAAAAAATCCGATTTACCTGATACCCTGGGTAATAGTCCAGGTGAAAAAAATCCGATTTACCTGATACCGTGTGTAATACTCCAGGTTTAAAAAAATCAGATTTTCCTGATAGTGTGAATAAAGGTCAGGGTGAAAAAAATCAGATTTTCCAGAAACCCTGGGTAATAGTCCAGGTGAAAAAAATCAGATTTTCCTGATACCGTGGGTAATAGTCCAGGTGAAAAAAAAAGATTTTCCTGTTACCCTGGGTAATAATCAAGGTGAAAAAAACCTGATTTTTATTTATTTATTTATTTATTCAATTTATATCCCGCCCACTCAACACAAGGCCGACTCTGGGCGGCTAACAACATAAAAAGTAACCCCAGGGCAACCCAAGGAGTTTACAGACAATATTAATAATCCTAAAAACAGTTAAAACAGTAAAAAAGTTAAGACTACCCACCCCCTAAAAAGCAGGGGCTGCAGGATCGAAAAGGCACCATGGGGAAGAGTTCCTCTACACCAACCACCCCATGGTGGTTACCCTTCCACCTGCACCCCACACTTGACCTGCCAGCCAGGTTTTAAGATCCCTTCTGAAAGGCAGCAACTCCGTCCGAAGACGTAATTCTGTTGGCAGGAGGTTCCAGAGGGCCGGTGCAGACACGGAGAAGGCTCTCCTCCTTGTGCCAGAGAGGCGAGCCCCTCTGGCTGATGGAACAATTAGAGAGCCCCTCCGGTCCGCTCTGGTTGGACGGACAGACGTCCTCAGGGCGATGCGGTCTCTTAGGTAACCTGGCCCACTACCATATAGGGCTTTAAAGGTCAAAACCAGCACCTTGAATTGCACCCGGAGACATACTGGCAAACAGTGCAGCTCCCGGAGCAGTGGCAAAGCATGAGCATAACGCCCACACCCCATCACCACCCGGGCAGCCGCATTTTGGACCAGCTGTAGCCTCCGAATGGTCGTCAAGGGCAGCCCCATGTAGAGCGCATTGCAATAGTCTAGTCTGGAGGTAACCAGAGCATGGGTGACCATGAGCAAGGAGTCCCGGTCCAGGAGTGGGCGCAACTGGCGAATCACCCGAAGTTGGGCGAAAGCCCTCCTGGTCACAGCCGCCACCTGTTCTTCTAGCAGTAGCCGTGAATCCAGGAGGACCCCCAAGTTGCGCACCGGGTCTGTCTGGGGCAAAATAGCCCCATCCAGAACCAACGATGGTAACTCCCGGATTAACGCAGGACCCCCTATCCATAGCCACTCAGTCTTGCTGGGATTCAGTTGTAGCCCGTTAGCCCCCATCCAGACCCCCACAGCTTCCAGGCATCTGGAAAGGACTTTGACGGCATCACTGGGGTCCCCATGGGCCGAGATGTACAACTGAGTGTCATCCGCGTACTGATGGTACCGCACCCCATGGGAACGAATGATCTCACCCAGCGGTTTCATGTAGATGTTAAATAGGAGAGGAGAGAGCACCGAGCCCTGAGGAACCCCCCATTTGAGGGGCCTAGGACTGGACCTCTCACTCTCCAACCACACCGACTGGGACCGACCCCTCAGAAATGAGGAAAACCAGGACCACACAGTACCCTGGATTCCCAAACCTCGGAGCCGTTCCAGAAGGATACCGTGGTCAACGGTATCGAAAGCCGCTGAGAGGTCAAGAAGAGCAAGGACGGATGGATGACCACCGTCCCGCTCCCGCCAGAGATCATCCATCAGTGCGACCAATGCCGTCTCGGTACCATATCCAGGCCTGAATCCTGACTGAAAAGGGTCCAGATAATCCGCTTCATCCAGTACCCCCTGCAGCCGACACGCCACTGCCTTCTCCAACACCTTCCCTAAAAAGGGGAGGTTTGAGACAGGCCTATAGTTAGTTAGGACAGCTGGGTCGAGGGAAGATTTCTTCAGGAGGGGGCGCACCAAAGCATGTTTTAAAGGTGCAGGAAACACCCCCTCCCGCAATGATGCATTGATCACAGCCCCAACCCAGCCACCTGTCACTGCCTTGGAGGTTTTCACCAACCAGGTGGGACAGGGGTCCAATGGGCAGGTAGTGGCGTGCACAGCTGCAAGGAGCCTGTCCACTTCATCAGGGGCAACTGGATCAAACCGGTCCCAGATGGCATGGCAAGACTGTGCTCCGGCTCCCTCCGGACTCTCCCCATCCACGCCAGGATTAAACCCAGAGCGAATCCGATCGATTTTCTCCACTAGATGGTCAGCAAAGTCCTCAGCCGACCCCTGCCAACCGGGCACCGGGGTCCCCCTACCAAGGAGAGACCTGGTAACCCGGAACAGGGTGGCTGGGCGATTATCAGCGGAGGCAATAAGGGTGGTGAAGTATTGTCGCCTCACCACCTCCATCGCCACTAGATAGGCCCTAATAGCGGCCCTAGCTAGTGTCCAATCGGAGTCTCTCTGTGTCTTCACCCAGCGGCGCTCTTGGCGTCTCTTTGCCCGTTTGAGCTCCCGCAGTTCATCTGTGAACCATGGAGATGACCTAGCTCGATGAGCTCTGAGAGGCCGTAGTGGTGCGATTTCATCCAAGGCCGCTGTAGTCATCCTGTTCCACAGGTCGACCAGTGCCTCGGGCGAATCGTGTTGCCGATCCAGAGGGAAATCCCCCAGTTCCCTCTGGAATCCATCAGGATCCATCAGTTGCCTGGGGCGGGCCATTCTAATAGGCCCTGCCTCCCTACGGTGAAGCGTCGCACCCAGGAAGTCTAGAGCCACCAAATAGTGATCTGACCATGGCACAGGTGTTATGTCTAATTTCCGTAGTCTCAGATCACTCTGCCACCGCTCCGACAAAAAGATTAAATCTGGTGTGTGGCCACTGCCCCTGGTCGGGCCCTGAATTACCTGAATCAGGTCCATATCTGCCATGGAAGCCATGAACTCCTGAGCCACCTCGGAGCCAGTCCCCACCGAAGGCAAATTGAAGTCCCCCAGAACCATCAGTCTAGGGAACTCCAATGCCAACGCTGAGATGGCCTGGAGGAGCTCAGGCAGGGAGTCCCTTACCCTGCAAGGGGGCAGGTACAGGAGTAAGACTCCCAACTGACCCTTAGAGCCCAGACGCAGAAGCAGGGCCTCACAACCCAGAATTTGTGGAGCAGTAGCCCTGGTGACTCCCAGTGACTCCCTGGCTATGATGGCAACGCCACCGCCCTTACCCTTATCCCTAGGCTGGTGCCAAATACTGAACCCAGCTGGACACATTTCTGCCAGAGGAACCCCATCCTCTGGTCTCAGCCAGGTCTCAGTAATACATGCCAAGTCGGCCCGCTCCCCCATAATGGAATCTTGTATCAGGGGGGCCTTATTACATACCGACCTGGCATTCATCAGCAGCAGCCTAAGGACAGGGTCACCCTGGGTCAGCTGCTCAGGACCTAGAGGTGTAACCGTGGGGCTGGAACGAGGGACAGATACTAAGCATCTGCCCCGCGTTCCCCGGGTGCGGCCCGCCCATCGGTACCCGCTATATCGCCCCATGCCCATCACAACCTCTATATTGGTCTCCGGAGCCTCCCTGCTTGCCCTGGACAGAATGCTGCCTCTCCTTCCTGGCTGGCCTGGCAATCTCTCCCTCCCTCCCTTCCACCCCAATATAAAACCGCCCCATTCACTCCCCCCACCACCCTCCGCACGGCTCCGGTGGTGATGGAAGTGGTGGGGCATTCTTCCACAACTGTGTTGAACCCTCAACTGCCGGGCGGGGCCCGAAACGCCGGCCGATGGCGAGTCCAGCGAGGCTCTTCGCCCCCGCCAGGGCCGAGCGCAGCGGCGGTGATGTTTCGTCCGGCAGGCCCCCTTGCCTTTTGAGTCCTGGCGAGGGGCAGGGGGCGGGGCCCGAAACGCCGGCCGATGGTGAGGCCAGCGAGCCTCTTCGCACCCGCCGGGGCCGAACACAGCGGCGGTCCTTGGCGTTGGCCCCGCTTTTGAGGCTGCCTGCCGAAACTCCCTCCAGCTGTACCTGTTCATCTCCCGCCGGTCTGGCCGGGAGGGAAAGAGAGCGCCCGGTGTCCTTGGCGTCGGCAGCGTCGGCCCCACTTTTGAGGCTGCCTGCCGAAACTCCCTCCAGCTGTGCCTGTTCATCTCCCGCCGGTCTGGCCGGGAGGAAAAGAGAGCGCCCGGTGTCCTTGGCTTTGGCAGCGTCGGCCCCACTTTTGAGGCTGCCTGCCGAAACTCCCTCCAGCTGTACCTGTTCATCTCCCGCCGGTCTGGCCGGGAGGGAAAGAGAGCGCCCGGTGTCCTTGGCGTTGGCAGCGTCGGCCCCACTTTTGAGGCTGCCTGCCGAAACTCCCTCCAGCTGTGCCTGTTCATCTCCCGCCGGTCTGGCCGGGAGGGAAAGAGAGCGCCCGGTGTCCTTGGCGTTGGCAGCGTCGGCCCCACTTTTGAGGCTGCCTGCCGAAACTCCCTCCAGCTGTGCCTGTTCATCTCCCGCCGGTCTGGCCGGGAGGGAAAGAGAGCGCCCGGTGTCCTTGGCGTTGGCAGCGTCGGCCCCACTTTTGAGGCTGCCTGCCGAAACTCCCTCCAGCTGTACCTGTTCATCTCCCGCCGGTCTGGCCGGGAGGGAAAGACAGCGCCCGGTGTCCTTGGCGTTGGCAGCGTCGGCCCCACTTTTGAGGCTGCCTGCCGAAACTCCCTCCAGCTGTGCCTGTTCATCTCCCACCGGTCTGGCCGGGAGGAAAAGAGAGCGCCCGGTGTCCTTGGCTTTGGCAGCGTCGGCCCCACTTTTGAGGCTGCCTGCCGAAACTCCCTCCAGCTGTGCCTGTTCATCTCCCGCCGGTCTGGCCGGGAGGGAAAGAGAGCGCCCGGTGTCCTTGGCGTTGGCAGCGTCGGCCCCACTTTTGAGGCTGCCTGCCGAAACTCCCTCCAGCTGTACCTGTTCATCTCCCGCCGGTCTGGCCGGGAGGGAAAGAGAGCACCCGATTTACCTGATACCGTGTGTAATAGTCCAGGTGAAAAAAATCAGATTTTACTGATACCGTGGGTAATAGTCCAGGTGAAAAAAAATCAGATTTTCCTGATACCATGTGTAATAAAAAGTCGAGGTTAAAAAAATCCGATTTACCTGACACCGTGTGTATTACTCCAGGTTAAAAAAAATCAGATTTTCCTAATAGCGTGAATAAAGGTCAGGGTGAAAAAAATCCGATTTTCCAGATACCCTGGGTAATACTCCAGGTGAAAAAAATCTGATTTACCTGATACCGTGTGTAATAGTTCAGGTGAAAAAAATCTGATTTACCTGATAACATGTGTAATAAAAAGTCGAGGTTAAAAAAATCCGATTTACCTGATACCGTGTGTATTACTCCAGGTTAAAAAAAATCAGATTTTCCTAATAGCGTGAATAAAGGTCAGGGTGAAAAAAATCCGATTTTCCAGATACCCTGGGTAATAGTCCAGGTGAAAAAAATCTGATTTACCTGATACCGTGTGTAATAGTTCAGGTGAAAAAAATCAGATTTTCCTGATACCGTGGGTAATAGTCCAGGTGAAAAAAAATCAGATTTTCCTTAGACCGTGTCTAATAAAAAGTCAAGGTTAAAAAAATCCAATTAACCTGATACCGTGTGTAATAGTCCAGGTGAAAAAAAAAAGATTTTCCTGATAGCGTGAGTAATGTCCAGGGTGAGAAAAGATCCGATGTACCTGATACCGTGTGTAATAAATCATAAAGGTTAAAAAAAATCCGATTTACCGGATACCGTATGTTTTAGTCCAGGCGAAAAAAATCTGATTTTCCTGATACCGTGAGAAAAGTCCAGGTTGAAAAAAATTCGATTTTCCTGATACCGTCAATAAAGTCCAGGGTGAAAACTATCCAATATTCCTGATACTGTGGGTAATAGTACAGCTGAAAAAAATATCAGATTTTCCTGTTACCCTGGGTAATAGTCAAGGTGAAAAAAATCTGATTTACCTGATACCGTGTGTAATAGTCCAGGTGAAAAAAATCAGATTTTCCTGATACCATGTGTAATAAAAAGTCGAGGTTAAAAAAATTCGATTTACCTGATACCTTGTGTATTTAACTCCAGGTTAAAAAAAAATCAGATTTTCCTAATAGCGTGAATAAAGGTCAGGGTGAAAAAAATTTGATTTTCCAGATACCCTGGGTAATAGTCCAGGTGAAAAAAAACAGATTTTCCTGATACCTGGGTAACAGGAAAATATGATTTTTTTTCAGCTGTACTATTACCCACAGTATCAGAAATGTTGGATTGTTTTCACCCTGGACCTTATTGACGGTATCAGGAAAATCAGATTTTTTTAACCTTTATTATTTTTACACACGATATCAGGAACATCGGATCTTTTTTCAACCTGGACATTACTCATGCTATCTGGAAAATCTGATTTCTTTCTCCTGGACTATTACACACGGTATCAGGTAAATCGGATTTTTTTAACCTGGAGTTTTTATTACACACGGTATCAGGAAAATCTGATTTTTTTTCACCTGGAGTATTACCCACGGTGTCAGGAAAATCTGATTTTTTTCACCTGACCTATTACACACGGTATCAGGTAAATCTGATTTCTTTCACCTGGACTATTACACACGGTATCTGATAAATTGGATTTTTTTCCACCTGGACTATTACCCATGATATCAGAAAATCGAATTTTTTTTAACCTGGAGTATTACACACGGTATCAGGTAATTCGAATTTTTTTAACCTGGACTTTTTATTACACACGGTATCAGGAAAATCTGATTTTTTTTCACCTGGAATATTACCCAGGGTATCTGGAAAATCGGATTTATTTCACCCTGACCTTTATTCACACTATCAGGAAAATCTGATTTTTTTTAACCTGGAGTATTACACACTGTGTCAGGAAAATCTCTTTTTTTTTCCACCTGGAATAATGACCATGGCATCAGGAAAATCTGATTGTTTTCCCCTGGACTATAACCCTCGGAATCAGGAAAATCTGATTTTTTTTCACCTGGACTATTACCCACGGTGTCAGGAAAATCTGATTTTTTTCATCTGGACTATTACACACGGTATCAGGAAAATCTGATTTTTTTTCACCTGGACTATTACCCAGGTTATCTGGAAAATCTGATTTTTTTCACCCTGACCTTTATTCACGCTATCAGCAAAATCTGATTTTTTTCACCTGACCTATTACAAACGGTATCAGGTAAATTTGATTTCTTTCACCTGGACTATTACACACGGTATCAGGTAAATCGGATTTTTTTAACCTGGACTTTTTATTACACACGGTATCAGGAAAATCTGATTTTTTTTCACCTGGACTATTACCCACGGTATCAGGAAAATCTGATTTTTTCACCTGGCCTATTACTCACGGTATCAGGAAAATCTTTTTTTTTTCACCTGGACTATTACCCAGTGTTTCTGGAAAATCGGATTTTTTTCACCCTGACCTTTATTCACGCTATCAGGAAAACCGGATTTTTTTTAACCTGGAGTATTACACACGGTATAAAGTAAATCGGATTTTTTTAACCTGGACTTTTTATTACACACGATATCAGGAAAATCTGATTTTTTTTCGCCTGGACTCTTACCCACGTTATCAGGTAAATCTGATTTCTTTCACCTGGACTATTACACATGGTATCAGGTAAATTGGATTTTTTAAACCTGGACTTTTTATTACACACGGTATCAGGTAAATTGGATTTTTTTGACCTGGACTTGTTATTACACACGGTATAAGGAAAATCTGATTTTTTTTCACCTGGACTATTACCCACGCTATCAGGAAAATCTTATTTTTTTTCACCTGGACTATAACCCACGCTGTATGGAAAATCTGATTTTTTTAACCTGGACTATTACACACGGTATCAGGAAAATCTGATTTTTTTTCACCTGGAATATTACCCAGGGTATCTGGAAAATCGGATTTATTTCACCCTGACCTTTATTCACACTATCAGGAAAATCTGATTTTTTTTAACCTGGAGTATTACACACTGTGTCAGGAAAATCTCTTTTTTTTTCCACCTGGAATAATGACCATGGCATCAGGAAAATCTGATTGTTTTCCCCTGGACTATAACCCTCGGAATCAGGAAAATCTGATTTTTTTTCACCTGGACTATTACCCACGGTGTCAGGAAAATCTGATTTTTTTCATCTGGAGTATTACACACGGTATCAGGAAAATCAGATTTTTTTAACCTTTATTATTTATTACACACGGTATCAGGAACATCGGATCTTTTTTCAACCTGGACATTACTCACGCTATCTGGAAAATCTGATTTCTTTCTCCTGGACTATTACACACGGTATCAGGTAAATCGGATTTTTTTAACCTGGAGTTTTTATTACACACGGTATCAGGAAAATCTGATTTTTTTTCACCTGGAGTATTACCCACGGTGTCAGGAAAATCTGATTTTTTTCACCTGACCTATTACACACGGTATCAGGTAAATCTGATTTCTTTCTCCTGGACTATTACACACGGTATCAGGTAATTCGAATTTTTTTAACCTGGACTTTTTATTACACACGGTATCAGGAAAATCTGATTTTTTTTCACCTGGACTATTACCCACGGTATCAGGAAAATCTGATTTTTTTCAACCTGGACTTTTCTCACGGTAACAGGAAAATCTGATTTTTTTCACCTGGACTATAACCCACGGTGTCAGGAAAATCTGATTTTTTTCAACATGGAGTGTTACACACGGTATCAGGTAATTCAAATTTTTTTAACCTGGACTTTTTATTACACACGGTATCAGGAAAATCTGATTTTTTTCAACCTGGACTTTTCTCACGGTAACAGGAAAATCTGATTTTTTTTCACTTGGACTATAACCCACAATATCTGGAAAATCTGATGTTTTTCACCTGGACTATAACCCTCGGTATCAGGAAAATCTGATTTTTTCACCTGGACTGTTACCCACGGTATCAGGTAAATCAGATTTTTTTCACCTTGACTATTACCCAGGGTAACAGGAAAATCAGATTTTTTTCAGCTGTACTATTACCCACAGTATCAGGAATATTGGAGAGTTTTCACCCTGGACTTTATTGACGGTATCAGGAAAATCGGATTTTTTTTGCCTGGACTATAACACACGGTATCCGGTAAATCGGATTTTTTTAACCTTTATTATTTATTACACATGGTATCAGGAACATCGGATCTTTTTTCACCCTGGACATTACTCACGCTATCTGGAAAATCTGATTTTTTTCACCTGGCCTATTACACACGGTATCAGGTAAATCTGATTTCTTTCACCTGGACTATTACACACGGTATCAGATAAATTGGATTTTTTTTCACCTGGACTATTACCCATGGTATCAGGAAAATCTGATTTCTTTCACCTGGACTATTACACACCGTGTCAGGAAAATCTGATTTTTTTCAACCTGGACTTTTCTCACGGTAACAGGAAAATCTGATTTTTTTTCACCTGGACTATTACCCAGGGTATCTGGAAAATCTGATGTTTTTCACCTGGACTATAACCCTCGGTATCAGGAAAATCTGATTTATTTCTCCTGGACTATTACCCAGGGTATCTGGCAAATCGGATTTTTTTTCACCCTGACCTTTATTCACGCTATCAGGAAAATCTGAATTCTTTCACCTGGGCTATTACACTCGGTATCAGGTAAATTGGATTTTTTTAACCTGGACTTTTTATTACACACGGTATCAGGAAAATCTGATTTTTTTCATATGGACTATTACACACGGTATCAGGAAAATCAGATTTTTTTTCATATGGACTATTACCCACGGTGTCAGGAAAATCTGATTTTTTTCACCTGGCCTATTACACACGGTATCAGGTAAATCTGATTTCTTTCACCTGGACTATTACACACGGTATCAGGTAAATCTCATTTTTTTCACCTGGACTATAACCCTCGGTATCAGGAAAATCCGATTTTTTTTCACCTGGAGTATTACCCACGGTGTCAGGAAAATCTGATTTTTTTCACCTGGCCTATTACACACGGTATCAGGTAAATCAGATTTTTTTTCACCTGGACTTTATTCACGGAATCAGGAAAATCTGATTTTTTTCATCCAGGACTTTATTCACGGTATCAGGAAAATCGGAATTTTTTTTTCAAATTGACTATAACCCACGGTATCAGGAAAATCTGATGTTTTTCACCTGGACTATAACCCTCAATATCAGGAACATCTGATTTTTTTCACCATGGACTTTCCCCACGGTATCAGGAAAATCTGATTTCTTTCACCTGGACTATTACACAAGGTATCAGGTAAATTGGATTTTTTTAACCTGGACTTTTATTACACACGGTATCAGGAAAATCTGATTTTTTTCACCTGGACTATTACACACGGTTTCAGGAAAATCTGATTTTTTTCAACTTGGACTTATCTCACGGTAACAGGAAAATCTGATGTTTTTACCTGGACTATAACCCTCAATATCAGGAACATCGGATTTTTTTCCCCCTGGACTTTCCCCACGGTATCAGGAAAATCTGATATCTTTCACCTGGACTCTTTCACCTGGACTATTACACAAGTGTTGTGTTTTGGGATCAAGGAGACAGCGGAGGCTTGATTCATGAAGAGGCAATAGGGCAGGGCAGCCCGGTTGGTGTTTATTAGGAATAACAGGACAAAGAAAATTCCAGAGTGGGGTATGCAATATATCCTCATTGGTTACCTGCGATAGCATAAGATTATTTAATTGGTTAAATATCAGCATGTCTGCCTCGTGCACACCTTGCTAATTGGACGAAAGCTGCGTGATAGCTTGATGACTACGTGCCATCCCTGGGCATTGTGGGGAGGGCCAAAAGCCTTGAGTAGAGGCCCTAACTGGGGCCTCTCAGTTACAGCATGAAAAACAGATGAGGTAAGGAGAACGATCACCCACGATTTATGACCATGGTGTGCCAATAGGCCACAGCGATCGTGCTGTGAAACTCCTCACATCTTCCCCCTTCTGTTTTTAAGAAGCTTATAAGCATAATAAATTTGGTCCTTGCGTGCACAAGGCCGGAAGCGAAATCCTTGCAGGCAGGTGGCTAGCAACGAAGGTATGCATTGAATAAAGCAACAGGCAGTTATCAGAATGGCAAGAATAATTAAACCATACTGCAGGATGATCCGTATCCAAGCTCCGTTGGGAAGCCATGACCAAAGAGTGCTCCACCACGAAGGCAGAGGATTTTGCTTAATATCAGAAACAATTTTGGTTAAAGAATCCAATTGGTTTTGTACCTTATTAGAATTATCAGATAAGTTAAAGCAACACATATTATTCACAGACTCACAACCTTGATGATGCAACATTAGCAAATAATCGATCGCGGCACGGTTATCTAAAATGGCGTTGCGAAGCTGAAATTGCTCCCTGTTCAGGAGGCTAATAGCTTGGGAAGTGTGATTAATGGCTTTTACAAATGCACAAGCAAGCTTTCCAAGCTGCCTTGCATTCCCGGCTGCCAGGCCAGGCACGCCAACAAGACTGATGGCTAAGGATGTGTACTCGGCCTGGGAAAGCACCTTAACAGTGCTATCGCAATCAGAGGGTAGCTGCTCAGCGGCAATACCCCGGGTGATGCGTTTGTGGGCGGGACGCTGACGGACCAGCGTAGTGCGGTTGGGCAAAGCAACAATCATACGACTAAGGCAACAAGTGGTTGTAGAGAGGTTAGCAGGAATATAGTTCCAAGTTCGTGACCCACAGGTCCAGAACCACCCAGAAGGCAACAGAATGTGCTGAAAGTTAAAATGAAGGTCCTCCGTTTCTCTCCCGGTGCAATTAAGACCGCGACCAGGCTGGAAACAGCGAGGCTTTGACTTATGTTGAGTACAGTTCACAACCCTGGCACATTTACTAGCATTGCTAACAGCTACAATAGGAGTATAGAGAGACAGGGCATCAAAGGGCAGCCTTTTGGTTGCCTTTCCCCAAAAGGGGCTAAGAGCATATTTGTTATTGACCTGGTCATTAAAGTCGGCCATATCGTAACCCAACACTGACCTACTGACGTTTTGGGGACTGTAGCAAATGGGAATAAGACAGGTGCTTAACAGGTGATAGGAGTCAACGCTTTGCTTAAGGCAAAACTCAGTTTGATTAGAAATGCGGGCAAGCTTATACCACAGGTTATACTCAAAGCGTTGGGACAGCTCATCTTGGACGGCAAGCGCTCCTGGAAAGAGAAGCATGTAGCAACAAAGAATCATTATAGAATTAGCATTTAGACAAGCTATGATAGCAACAACAAAGTTCTCAGGAGTCTTTTCCACCCGGATTTCGTCCAGCACGGACTGGGCTTCATCTGACAATGCTTTCACCTGGCCCCAGGTTATCGGCAGGTTCTGCCCCCTTCGCCTTCCCCCTCGGTTCCGTCTCCTCTCCGGGGGCTCGTGCAGGTGAAGGTCGAAGTTTGGAATGGGGTTGCTGAGACCCTGATGCCATGCCATGCTTCCACGGTCGAACAAACCGGGCAGGGACCCAAAGAGGACCTTCTGGCGTAGACACTGCGGCGTAGCCTCTCCCCCAGGTGATGAGGGGAACAGGCCCTTTCCACTCCGGGTCCGGCAGGCGTCTGTACTGGACCTGGGGGGCAGGCAGAACCTCAAGCTGGCGGTAGTGACGCTGAGCCCTGGATAAAAATTGAGAATTAAATTGAGACAAGTTAAGGTGGTTTAGGGTAAACAGTACACTAGCAAGCCACTCCTCCTTTTCTGGAAGTGAGAGGGGGATAGTCCCCCCTTTCCTTTTTTGGTGATCCAGTGCCTCTTTCAGTGTTTTATTGGCCCGCTCAACCACGGCCTGTCCCTGAGAATTATAAGGGATGCCGAATGTGTGGACAATCTGCCAGCGGGTACAAAACTCTGCTAGGGCAGTAGAACAATAGGCGGGGACGTTATCGGTCTTCAAATGGTCAGTTTTTCCCATGACCGCGAAGCAGCGGACAAGGTGATTGCAAACATGTTTGACCTTTTCTCCCTTCTGGGGCGTGACCCAGATATAGCCAGAGTAGGTGTCAACACAAACATGTAAATATTTCCATGGTGCAAAAGGTGCAAAATGGGTAACATCCATCTGCCAGAGCTGATTAGCACCCAGACCGCGAGGATTTACTCCTGCAGCAGGATTCTGGGGCTGTTGTGAACATTGTGGACATTGCTGAATTATGGCCCTTGCATCCGCAAGGGGAATGTGAAACTCTCTAGCAAGAGCTTTGGCATTCTGATGATGCAAAGCATGGCTTTCAATGGGGGAACAATACATGGCACGTAATGCGCCATCTGCACGGTCATTCCCTTCGGTCAAGGGGCCGGGAAATGGCTGATGACTACGAATGTGTGCAATGAAAAAGGGTACTGTTCTCCGTTGGAGCAGCATCTGTAGAGACAGGAACAGTGACAGCAAGTTGCTATCTACTGAAGGTGACACATAACTTCCCACAATGTTGGACACGACATTGGTGACATACAGGCTATCAGAGATCAAGTTAACAGGCTGATCCTGAAACAGACTAAAGGCAAGAACAACCGCCGCAAGCTCTGCGCGCTGTGGCGAGCGCTGTGGCAGCGTAAATTGACTTTTCCATGTCCCCTGCTCCTGCCAGGCAACCACCCCACGGCTCGGGCTACCATCAGTGAAGACAGTGAGAGCCGGCGAAAGGGGCGTGGGAGAGAGGAGGTGGAAAAGCTTCAAAGGTATATGCTGAGCAACCTGGAGCCGAGGATCCTTAGGAGAGTGGTACACTACCTGGCCTGTAAAATCTGCCATAGCAAGTTGCAGCTCGATAGAAGAGCGCATTCCCGCTTCCCAAACTGCAAGGGGGATGGGAACCACAATCTCCATGGGATCCAGGGCAAACAGGGCGATACAGCGGCGGTGGCCTTTAGAGATGACCTGCGCCAACATGCTCAAAAAGGGGGTAATGGTATTTTTTGTGGTGTGTGAAAGATACAACCATTCTAAAATACGAATTTTCCCATCTAAAGGCTCCTGATGTATGACAGCATATAATTGTTACACATCTCCCAAGCAAAGGAGCTTGGGGGGGCAATTCGGCTCAGCCCTATCAACCCAGACCTTGGCCATGGCAGAATTAACCATGGAAAGGACCTCCCGTTGCGGGGCGGTAAGGGTGATCAGATCTCCTGGATTCTTCCCTGCTCTAAGAGCGTCAAAGAGGGGGCTGAGCACAGCGGTGGTAAGCTTAAAATAAGGGCGGAGCCAATTGATAGCTCCAAGTATCTGCTGCAGGGTGACATAACTAACAGTAGGTGGAACTTCAATCCGTGGCAATGCTGGCATAGAATACGCAGCCATCATGCGGTGCCCCAGATAGGAGAAAGGTTCGGCTAACTGAACCTTTTCCTGGGCGATTACTAGGCCATAAAGGCTCAGGGTCTCCTGAAGGCGAGGGAGCCACCCCTCTGGGAGGGAGGTCCCGGCCACCAAGATGTCATCCATGTAATGATATATGATCAAATTAGGGTAAGCCTTTCTGTACGGCATGAGAGCTGCATTTACATAAAACTGACACATGGTGGGGCTATTGAGCATTCCCATTGGCAATACCTTCCAATGGTACCGGACTGTGGGCTGGGAGTTATTCAACATTGGGACCGTGAAAGCAAAATACTTCCGGTCCTTTTCCTGAAGGAGAATAATATAAAAACAATCCTTGAGGTCAATGACAGCCATCTCATAATCATGGGGTATCAAATTTGGGTTCGGGGTTCCACACTGGAGCGAGCCCATTGGCTCAATTATCTTATTGATCTCCCGCAGGTCATGGAGCAATCGCCACTTCCCGGACTTCTTTTTGATGACAAATACCGGGGTATTGAACGGACTACTAGTCGGCTCAATGTGACCTGCGTCCAGTTGTTCCTGGACAAGCTGCTTAAGCGCAGTCAACTTCTCTTGCGGAAGTGGCCATTGCTCCACTCACACGGCTTGATCGGTCTTCCACGAGAGTGGAAGAGCACAATGTTGATGGCTATTCATGAGTTATGAGGGTGGTACCAACTTGTGCCAGCAAATCCCTCCCCCACAAGTTGAGATCAATTTGCAAAATACAGGGCTTGATGCGAGCGATCTCAGGCCCGCCAGGTTGGAGACTGATAGATAACCACTGAGCACTTTTCCGGGAGGCCTGGCTGCCACCGATGCCCCAAACTGAGGGAGCGGTTTCGGTTGGCCACAAGGGATCCCAGTGCCCAGCGGCTATCACAGAAATATCCGCCCCCGTATCCAACAATCCTTCCAACAACTTACCGTTTACCCAATACTTACGGGTCGGCTTCTGCTGTCCTATCTGCTCTCGAAGGGCGGCAATCTGTGGATGATAGGTGTCTCCATCGGCCCCGGCACGGGTGGAACCAAACCCCCCTCTGCGAAGGGCGGGCTCCGCTCCCCCTGGGGTCTCATAAGAAACAATGATCAATTGTGCCCAGGAGTCCCCCTTGCGCAGTTGCAATGGGAGGTGACTCCAAAATTGTACATAAATGATGCCTGTGTAGTCTGCGTCTATCACGCCAGGAACTATCATGATGCCATGTTTGGCCGCCGATGAACGTGGCAGTACCAGACCAACGGTCCCTTTTGGCAAGGGGCCAGTAAGGTCGGCAGGCATCAGGATAAGCTCTCCAGGCAACGCAGTTGTCATGTCCTGTGTGTTAATGAGATCAAGACCAGCGCTGCCAGCAGTAGCAGCCTTGCGCTGATCGACCCGTGTCCCCTTTATTTTCCCGGGGCCCGGGGAGGGCCCGGTATCTAGTTTCCCTGTGGTGAGGGGTTGGCTCTGCACTGGCTAGCCCAATGGTATCCTTTGCCACACCGGGGGCACTTCTTGCTGGGGCGCTTGACATCCTTTCCACCCCCCTTATGCGCTCCCCCTCCGGGGGCGCGACAGTCTTTCTTGAAGTGGCCCGGTCTCTGGCAGTTGAAACAATTGCCAGTGGGCTTGTTTCCGGAACGAATCGCTCCAGCCAGAAGGGCCATTGCATGTGTTTGTGTGCCCACCTCCATACAGGCTTGAATCATGTCAGCTAAGCTATACTCGGGGCGGTGAATGACATTTTGCAAAATCTTCTTGCAATCGGCATTGGCCTGCTCAAAAGCCAGCCGTCTCAGGAGTTCTCCTTGGGCATCAGGGTTGTCTATCTGTCTTTGTATGGCTCCCTTCAATCTATCAATGAACTGTGGATAGGGTTCAGTGGGCTGCTGTCGTGTGGAAGTGAAGGAGCGTGTGGGTTTCCCAGAGACGGGGACCCTTTTAAAGGCTCTCATGATGCACATGAATGTGCGGTGGAAAGATTCCCGAGGGAGTTGCATCTGCTGTTGGAGGTCAGCAAATGCCCCTGCTCCATAAATCTGCTCAGGGGTGTTTTGTGGCGTACCAGCCGCCACTGCAGCCGCTCGGAATTCACTATCCCAGACAACATACTGTGAAGCAGTCAAAATCATTCGAAACAAATCCTTCCAGTCTTGGGGCAACATTGTGTACCCATTCCCAATTCCCTCAAGCAACCCTTGCACAAAATGTGAACGGACACCAGCCTCTCTAACAGCTTTATTAAGTTCCCTAATTACTGTATATGACAGAGCTTGCCAATGAATACGTTCCTCTGGATTCACATCCGCCCCCACCCCCATCTCAACCGTAATGGGAAAAGCAGAAGGACTCTCTCCTTGCCACTCTTCCCCCTCCTCCAGTGACAAGACCCCATCGCTCTTGGCTCGATGTATGGCAGAGCAAACATTTCCCATCACACCGCCAGGGTAGGCAGGCGGCGCCTGGAGAACCAGGCTTGGGACGGGCGGCACCAAGGGTGCCGTAGGTGGTAAAATAGCAGGCAGCACTTTTGGATAAGGAGGTGGTGAGTCCTCGGGTGGATGAGTCAGAGGATTGGTCAGAGATGCCTCTGCTGGTACTAGTTTCCTGACTGCCTCATTAACTCTGTGCCAAATCAATAAATGATGAACTGCTGCCCTCGGTTCTTCCAATAAAATTGTTCCAATTCTGTGCCAATCATCCCGTTTGAGTGATCCAATTTCTGGGTACCAAGGACATTGGCATTCGACTTCCTTGATGAAGTCTTCTAGACTACTAAGCGTGATGTCTGGACATCCGCTCTCCTTAATGATTCTCTGCAATTCTTTTGCATGGGCCTTTTGCCCTAAAGAAAGTCCCCCCCCATACTCACAATCGGGAGCTCGAAAGCTGAGGGAGCCTAAAAAGGCTATGGCGCGCCAGGGGGCTATTCCAGCCGGTGAGTCGGGGAGTTGGGATCTAGCAATCACGACGCGGGTCACCAGATGTTGTGTTTTGGGATCAAGGAGACAGCGGAGGCTTGATTCATGAAGAGGCAATAGGGCAGGGCAGCCCGGTTGGTGTTTATTAGGAATAACAGGACAAAGAAAATTCCAGAGTGGGGTATGCAATATATCCTCATTGGTTACCTGCGATAGCATAAGATTATTTAATTGGTTAAATATCAGCATGTCTGCCTCGTGCACACCTTGCTAATTGGACGAAAGCTGCGTGATAGCTGAATGACTACGTGCCATCCCTGGGCATTGTGGGGAGGGCCAAAAGCCTTGAGTAGAGGCCCTAACTGGGGCCTCTCAGTTACAGCATGAAAAACAGATGAGGTAAGGAGAACGATCACCCACGATTTATGACCATGGTGTGCCAATAAGCCACAGCGATCGTGCTGTGAAACTCCTCACACACAAGGTATCAGGTAAATCGGATTTTTTTAACCTGGACTTTTATTACACACGGTATCAGGAAAATCTGATTTTTTTCACCTGGACTATTACACACGGTATCAGATAAATTGGATTTTTTTTCACCTGGACTATTACCCATGGTATCAGGAAAATCTGATTTCTTTCTCCTGGAATATTACCCAGGGTATCTGGAAAATCAGATATATTTCACCCTGATCTTTATTCACACTATCAGGAAAATCTGATTTTTTTTTAACCTGGAGTATTACACACTGTGTCAGGAAAATCTCTTTTTTCCCCAACTGGAATAATGACCACGGCATCATGAAAATCTGATTTTCCCCCTGGACTATAACCATCAGTATCAGGAAAATCTGATTTTTTTCACATGGACACACGGTATCAGGTAAATCAGATTTTTTTCACCTGGACAATTACCCACGGTGTCAGAAAAATCTGATTTATTTCACCTGGACTATTACACACGGTATCAGGTAAATTGGATTTTTTTAAACTGGACTTTTTATTACACACGGTATCAGGTAAATCTGATTTCTCTCACCTGGAATATTACACACGGTATCAGGAAAATCTGATTTTTTTTTCACCTGGACTATTACCCACGGTATCAGGAAAATCAGATTTTTTTTCACCTGGACTATTACACACGGTATCAGGTAAATTGGATTTTTTTAACCTGGACTTTTTATTACACACGGTATAAGGAAAATCAGATTTTTTTCACCTGACCTATTACACACGGTATCAGGTAAATCTGATTTCTTTCACCTGGACTATTACACACGGTATCAGGTAAATTGGATTTTTTTGACCTGGACTTTTTATTACACACGGTATAAGGAAAATCTGATTTTTTTTCACCTGGACTATTACCCATGCTATCAGGAAAATCTGATTTTTTTCACCTGGACTATTACACACGGTTTCAGGAAAATCTGATTTTTTTTAACCTGGAGTATTACACACTGTGTCATTTTTTTTCCACCTGGACTAATAACCACGGCATCAGGAAAATCTGATTTTTCCCCCTGGACTATAAACCTTGGTATCAGTTAAATCTGATTTTTTTTTTCACCTGGACTATTACCCACGGTGTCAGGAAAATCTGATTTTTTTTCAACCTGGACTTTTCTCAGGGTAACAGAAAAATCCGATTTTTTTTCACCTGGACTATTACCCAGGGTATCTGGAAAATCGGATTTTTTTTTCACCCTGACCTTTATTCACGCTATCAGGAAAATCTGATTTTTTTTCCCCTGGACTATAACCCTCGGTATCAGGAAAATCTGATGTTTTTCCCCTGGACTATAACCCTAGGTATCAGGAAAATCTGATTTATTTCTCCTGGACTATTACACACGGTATCAGGTAAATCGGATTTTTTTAAACTGGACTTTTTATTAAATACGGTATCAGGAAAATCTGATTTTTTTCACCTGGACTATTACCCAGGGTATCTGGCAAATCGGATTTTTTTTCACCCTGACCTATATTCACGCTATCAGGAAAATCTGATATTTTTTTTAACCTGGAGTATTACACACTGTGTCAGGAAAATCTCACTTTTTCCACCTGGACTATAACCCTCGGTATCAGGGAAATCGAATTTTTTTTTAACCTTTATTATTTATTACACACGGTATCAGGAACATCGGATCTTTTTTCACCCTGGACATTACTCACGCTATCTGGAAAATCTGATTTTTTTCACCTGGACTATTACCCACAGTGTTAGGAAAATCTGATTTTTTTCACCTGGCCTATTACACATGGTATCAGGAAAATCTGATCTCTTTCTCCTGGACTATTACACACGGTATCAGGTAAATCGGATTTTTTTAACCCTGACTTTTTATTACACACGGTATCAGGAAAATCTGATTTTTTTAACCTGGAGTATTACACACGGTATCAGGTAATTCGAATTTTTTTAACCTGGACTTTTTATTACACACGGTATCAGGAAAATCTGATTTTTTTTAACCTGGACTTTTCTCACGGTAACAGGAAAATCTGATTTTTTTTTCACCTGGACTATAACCCACGGTATTAGGAAAATCTGATTTTTTTCAACCTGGAGTATTACACACGGTATCAGGTAATTCGGATTTTTTTTACCTGGACTTTTTATTACACACGGTATCAGGAAAATCTGATTATTTTTCACCTGGACTATTACCCACGGTGTCAGGAAAATCTAATTTTTTTCACCTGGACTATTACACACGGTATCAGGTAAATCAGATTTTTTTCACCTTGACTATTACCCAGGGAAACAGGAAAATCTGATTTTTTTTCCAGCTGTACCAGTATCAGGAATATTGGATAGTTTTCACCCTGGACTTTATTGACGGTATCAGGAAAATTGAATTTTTTTCAACCTGGACTATTCTCACGGTATCAGGAAAATCGGATTTTTTTCGCCTGGACTATAACACACGGTATCCGGTAAATCGGATTTTTCTTAACCTTTATTATTTATTACACACGGTATCAAGAACATCGGATCTTTTTTCACCCTGGACATTACTCACGCTATCTGGAAAATCTGATTTTTTTCACCTGGACTATTACCCACGGTGTCAGGAAAATCTGATTTTTTTCACCTGGCCTATTACACATGGTATCAGGTAAATCAGATTTCTTTCATCTGGACTATTACACACGGTATCAGGTAAATCGGACTTTTTTAAACTGGACTTTTTATTACACACGGTATCAGGAAAATCTGATTTTTTTTTCACCTGGACTATTACCCACGTGTCAGGAAAATCTGATTTTTTTCACCTGACCTATTACACATGGTATCAGGTAAATCTGATTTCTTTCACCTGGGCTATTACACTCGGTATCAGGTAAATTGGATTTTTTTAACCTGGACTTTTTATTACACACGGTATCAGGAAAATCTGATTTTTTTCATATGGACTATTACACACGGTATCAGGTAAATCAGATTTTTTTCACCTTGACTATAACACACGGTATCCGGTAAATCTGATTTCTTTCACCTGGACTATTACACACGGTATCAGGAAAATCGAATTTTTTTCAACCTGGACTTTTCTCACGGTATCAGGAAAATCGGATTTTTTTTGCCTGGACTATAACACACGGTATCCGGTAAATTGGATTTTTTTAACCTTTATTATTTATTACACACGGTATCAGGAACATCGGATCTTTTTTCACCCTGGACATTACTCACGCTATCCGGAAAATCTGATTTTTTTCACCTGGACTATTACCCAGGGTATCTGGAAAATCTGATTTTTTTTCACCCTGACCTTTATTCACGCTATCAGGGAAATCTGATTTTTTTCACCTACACTATTAAACACGGTGTCAGGAAAATCTGATTTTTTTCACCTGGACTATTACACAAGGTTTCAGGAAAATCTGATTTTTTTCAACCTGGACTTTTCTCACGGTAACAGGAAAATCTGATTTTTTTCACCTGTACTATAACCCACGGTGTCATGAAAATCTGATTTTTTTCACCTGGCCTATTACACACGGTATCAGGTAAATTGGATTTTTTTTAACCTGGACTTTTTATTACACACGGTATCAGGAAAATCTGATTTTTTTTCACCTGGAGTATTACACACGGTATCAGGAAAATCTTATTTTTTTCACCTGGACTATTACACACTGTATCAGGTAAATCAGATTTTTTTCACCTTGACTATTACCCAGGGTAACAGGAAAATCTGATTTTTTTCAGATGTACTATTACCCACATTATCAGGAATATTGGATAGTTTTCACCCTGGACTTTATTGACGATATCAGGAAAGTCGAATTTTTTTCAACCTGGACGTTTCTCACGGTATCAGGAAAATTGGATTTTTTTTGCCTGGACTATAACACACGGTATCCGGTAAATCGGATTTTTTTTAACCTTTATTATTTATTACATACGGTATCAGGAACATCGGATCTTTTTTCACCCTGGACATTACTCACGCTATCCGGAAAATCTGATTTTTTTTCACCTGGCCTATTACCCAGGGTATCTGGAAAATCTGATTTTTTTCACCCTGACCTTTATTCACGCTATCAGGGAAATCTGATTTTTTTCACCTACACTATTAAACACGGTATCAGGAAAATCTGATTTTTTTTCACCTGGACTATTACCCACGCTGTCAGGAAAATCTAATTTTTTTCACGTGTCCTATTACACACGGTATCAGGTAAATCTGATTTCTTTCCTTGGACTATTACACACGGTATCAGGTAAATTGGATTTTTTTCACCTGGACTTTTTATTACACACGGTATAAGGAAAATCTGATTTTTCTTCACCTGGACTTTTACACACGGTATCAGGTAAATCAGTTTTTTTTCACCTTGACTATTACCCAGGGTAACAGGAAAATCTGATTTTTTTCAGCTGTACTATTACCCACAGAATCAGGAATATTGGATAGTTTTCACCCTGGACTTTATTGACGGTATCAGGTAAATCGAATATTTTTCAACCTGGACTTTTCTCACGGTATCAGGAAAATCGGATTTTTTTTGCCTGGACTATAACACACGGTATCCGGTAAATTGGATTTTTTTAACCTTTATTATTTATTACACACGTTATCAGGAACATCGGATCTTTTTTCACCCTGGACATTACTCACGCTATCTGGAAAATCTGATTTTTTTCACCCTGACCTTTATTCACGCTATCAGGGAAATCTGATTTTTTTCACCTACACTATTAAACACGGTATCAGGGAAATCTGATTTTTTTCACCTACACTATTAAACACGGTATCAGGAAAATCAGATTTTTTTTCACCTGGACTATTACCCATGGTGTCAGGAAAATCTAATTTTTTTCACGTGTCCTATTACACACGGTATCAGGTAAATCTGATTTCTTTCCCCTGGACTATTACACACGGTATCAGGTAAATTTGATTTTTTTCACCTGGACTTTTTATTACACACGGTATAAGGAAAATCTGATTTTTCTTCACCTGGACTTTTACACACGGTATCAGGTAAATCAGATTTTTTTTCACCTTGACTGTTACCCAGGGTAACAGGAAAATCTGATTTTTTTCAGCTGTACTATTACCCACAGTATCAGGAATATTGGATAGTTTTCACCCTGGACTTTATTGACGGTATCAGGAAAATCGAATTTTTTTCAACCTGGACTTTTCTCACGGTATCAGGAAAATCGGATTTTTTTTGCCTGGACTATAACACACGGTATCCGGTAAATTGGATTTTTTTTAACCTTTATTATTTATTACACACGGTATCAGGAACATCGGATCTTTTTTCACCCTGGATATTACTCACGCTATCAGGAAAACCTGTTTTTTTTCACCTGGACTATTACCCACGGTGTCAGGAAAATCTAATTTTTTTCACCTACACTATTAAACACGGTATCAGGAAAATCTGATTTTTTTTCACCTGGACTATTACCCACGGTATCAGGTAAATCTGATTTCTTTCATCTGGACTATTACACACGGTATCAGGTAAATCGGACTTTTTTAAACTGGACTTTTTATTAAACACGGTATCAGGTAAATCTGATTTTTTTTCACCTGGACTATTACACACGGTATCAGGAAAATCTGATTTTTTTTCATATGGACTATTACACACGGTATCAGGTAAATCAGATTTTTTTCACCTGACCTATTACACACAGTAACAGGAAAATCTGATTTTTTTCAGCTGTATTTATTACCCACAGTATCAGGAATATTGGATACTTTTCACCCTGGACTTTATTGACGGTATCAGGAAAATGAAATTTTTTTCAACCTGGACTTTTCTCACGCTATCAGGAAAATTGGATTTTTTTCGCCTGGACTATAACACACGGTATTCGGTATATCGGATTTTTTTTAACCTTTATTATTTATTACACAGGGTATCAGGAACATCGGATCTTTTTTCACCCTGGACATTACTCACGCTATCAGAAAAATCTGATTTTTTTCACCTGGACTATTACCCACGGAATCAGGAAAATCTGATTATTTTCAACCTGGACGTTTCTCACGGTAACAGGAAATTCTGATTTTTTTCACCTGGACTATAACCCACGGTGTCAGGAAAATCTGTTTTTTTTTTCACCTGGCCTATTACACTCGGTATCAGAAAAATCTGTTTTTTTTTTCACCTGGACTATTACCCAGGGTATCTGGAAAATCGGATTTTTTTCACCCTGACCTTTTTTCACGCTGTCAGGAAAATCTGATTTTTTTTTAACCTGGAGTATTACACACGGTACCAGGTAAATCTCATTTTTTTCCCTCCTGGACTAATAACTACGGCATCAGGAAAATCTGATTTTTTTTCCACTGGACTATAACCCTCGGTATATGGAAAATCTGATGTTTTTCACCTGGACTATAACCCTCGGTATCAGGGAAATCTGATTTTTTTCAACCTGGACTTTTCTCACGGTAACAGGAAAATCTGATTTTTTTTCACCTGGAGTATTACCCACGGTGTCAGGAAAATCTAATTCTTTTCACCTGACCTATTACACACGGTATCAGGTAAATCTGATTTCTTTCACCTGGACTATTACACACGGTATCAGGTAATTTGGATTTTTTTAACCTGGACTTTTTATTACACATGGTATAAGGAAAATCTGATATTTTTTTTCACCTGGACTATCACCCACGGTATCAGGAAAATCTGATTTTTTTCATATGGACTATTACACACGGTATCAGGGAAATCTGATTTTTTTCAACCTGGACTTTTCTCACGGTAACAGGAAAATCTAATTTTTTTCACCTGGACTATAACCCTCGGTATCAGGAAAATCTGATTTTTTTCAACCTAGACTTTTCTCACGGTAACAGGAAAATCTGATTTTTTTTCACCTGGACTATAACCCTCGGTATCAGGAAAATCTGATTTTTTTCAAACTGGACTTTTCTCATGGTAACAGGAAAATCTGATTTTTTTAACCTGGAGTATTACACACGGTATCAGGAAAATCGGATTTTTTTAACCTGGACTTTTTATTACACACGGTATAAGGAAAATCTGATTTTTTTTCACCTGGACTATTACCCACGGTATCAGGAAAATCTGATTTTTTTCAACCTGGACTTTTCTCATGGTATCAGGTAATTCGGATTTTTTTTAACCTGGACTTTTTATTACACACGGTATCAGGAAAATCTGATTTTTTTTCACCTGGACTATTACCCACGGTGTCAGGAAAATCTGATTTTTTTCACCTGGCCTATTACACACGGTATCAGGTAAATCTGATTTCTTTCATCTGGACTATTACACACGGTATCAGGTAAATCGGATTTTTTTAAACTAGACTTTTTATTACACACGGTATCTGGAAAATCTGATTTTTTTTTCACCTGGACTATTACCCACGGTGTCAGGAAAATCTGATTTCTTTCACCTGGGCTATTACACTCGGTATCAGGTAAATTGGATTTTTTTAACCTGGACTTTTTATTACACACGGTATCTGGAAAATCTGATTTTTTTTTCACCTGGACTATTCCCCACGGTGTCAGGAAAATCTGATTTTTTTCATATGGACTATTACACACGGTATCAGGTAAATCAGATTTTTTTCACCTTTGCTATAACACACGGTATCCGGTAAATCTGATTTCTTTCACCTGGACTATTACACACGGTATCAGGAAAATCTCATTTTTTTCATATGGACTATTACCCACGGTGTCAGGAAAATCTGATTTTTTTCACCTGGCCTATTACACACGGTATCAGGTAAATCTGATTTCTTTCACCTGGACTATTACACACGGTATCAGGTAAATCGGATTTTTTTAAACTGGACTTTCACCTGGGCTATTACACTCGGCATCAGGAAAATTGGATTTTTTTAATTTGGACTTTTTATTACACACGGTATCAGGAAAATCTGATTTTTTTCAACCTGGACTTTTCTCACGGTAACAGGAAAATCTGATTTTTTTTCACCTGGACTATAACCCTCGGTATCAGGAAAATCTGATTTTTTTCAACCTGGACTTTTCTCACGGTAACAGGAAAATCTGATTTTTTTTTCACCTGGACTTCTCTCACGGTAACAGGAAAATCTGATTTTTTTTCACCTGGACTATAACCCTCGGTATCAGGAAAATCTGATTTTTTCAACCTGGACTTTTCTCATGGTAACAGGAAAATCTGATTTTTTTAACCTGGAGTATTACACACGGTATCAGGAAAATCGGATTTTTTTAACCTGGACTTTTTATTACACACGGTATCAGGAAAATCTGATTTTTTTCACCTGGACTATTACACACTGTATCATGTAAATCTGATTTCTTTCACCTGGACTATTACACACGGCATCAGGTAAATTGGATTTTTCTAACCTGGACTTTTTATTACACACGGTATCAGGAAAATCTGATTTTTTTTTCACCTGGACTATTACCAACGGTATCAGGAAAATCTGATTTTTTTTCACCTGGTCTATTACACACTGTATCAGGAAAATCTGATTTTTTTCAACCTGGACTTTTCTCACGCTATCCGGAAAATCTCATTTTTTTTTCACCTGGCCTATTACACACGGTATCAGGAAAATCTGATTTTTTTCACCTGGACTATTACCCAGGGTATCTGGAAAATCTGATTTTTTTCACCCTGACCTTTATTCACGCTATCAGGGAAATCTGATTTTTTTCACCTACACTATTAAACACGGTATCAGGAAAATCTGATTTTTTTTCACCTGGACTATTACCCACGGTGTCAGGAAAATCTAATTTTTTTCACGTGTCCTATTACACACGGTATCAGGTAAATCTGATTTCTTTCCCCTGGACTATTACACACGGTATCAGGTAAATTTGATTTTTTTCACCTGGACATTTTATTACACACGGTATAAGGAAAATCTGATTTTTCTTCACCTGGACTTTTACACACGGTATCAGGTAAATCAGATTTTTTTTCACCTTCACTATTACCCAGGGTAACAGGAAAATCTGATTTTTTTCAGCTGTACTATTACCCACAGTATCAGGAATATTGGATAGTTTTTACCCTGGACCTTATTGACGGTATCAGGAAAATCGAATTTTTTTCAACCTGGACTTTTCTCACGGTATCAGGAAAATCGGATTTTTTTTGCCTGGACTATAACACACGGTATCCGTTAAATTGGATTTTTTTAAAACCTTTATTATTTATTACACACGGTATCAGGAACATCGGATCTTTTTTCACCCTGGACATTACTCACGCTATCAGGAAAAGCTGTTTTTTTTCACCTGGACTATTACCCACGGTGTCAGGAAAATCTGATTTTTTTCACCTGGACTATTACACAAGGTATCAGGAAAACCTGATTTTTTTCAACCTGGACTTATCTCACGGTAACAGGAAAATCTGATGTTTTTACCTGGACTATAACCCTCAATATCAGGAACATCGGATTTATTTCACCCTGGACTTTCCCCACGGTATCAGGAAAATCTGATTTCTTTCACCTGGACTATTACACAAGGTATCTGGAAAATCTGATTTTTTTCAACCTGGACTTTTCTCACGGTAACAGGAAAATCTGATTTTTTTCACCTGGACTATAACCCACGGTGTCAGGAAAATCTGATTTTTTTCACCTGCCCTATTACACACGGTATCAGGAAAATCTGATTTTTTTCACCTGGACTATTACCCAGGGTATCTGGAAAATCAGATTTTTTTCACCCTGACCTTTATTCACGCTATCTGAAAAATCTGATTTTTTTTAACCTGGAGTATTACACACAGTATCAGGTAAATTGGATTTTTTTCACCTGGACTTTTTATTACACATGGTATTAGGAAAATCTGATTTTTTCACCTGGACTATTACACACGGTATCAGGTAAATCAGATTTTTTTCACCTGGACTATTACACACGGCATCAGGTAAATCTAATTTCTTTCACCAGGACTATTACACACGGCATCAGGTAAATCTGATTTCTTTCACCTGGACTATTACACACGGTATCAGGTAAATTGGTTTTTTTAACCTGGACTTTTTATTACACACGGTATCAGGAAAATCTGATTTTTTTTTCACCTGGACTATTACACACAGTATCAGGTAAATCCGATTTTTTTCACCTTGACTATTACCCAGGGTAACAGGAAAATCTGATTTTTTTCAGCTGTACTATTACCCACAGTATAGGGAATATTGGATAATTTTCACCCTGGACTTTATTGACGGTATCAGGAAAATCGGATTTTTTTTCACCCTGGACATTTCTCATGGTATCAGGAAAATCAATTTTTTTCACACGGTATCAGATAAAATGAATTTTTTCACCTAGACAATTACCCACGGTTCCAGGAAAATCTGAATTTTTTTCACCCTTGACGTTATTGACGGTATCAGGAAAATCGAATTTTTTTCAACCTGGACTTTTTTCACGGTATGAGGAAAATCTGATTTTTTTCACCTGGACTATAACCCACGGTATCTGGAAAATCTGATTTTTTTCACCTGGACTATAACCCTCGGTATCAGGAAAATTGGATTTTTTCACCTGGACTATTACACATGGTATCAGGTAAATCAGATTTTTTACACCTTGAGTATTACCCACGGTTTCAGGAAAATCTGATTTTTTTTCACCTGGACTATTACCCACGGTGTCAGTAAAATCTAATTTTTTTCACCTGTCCTATTACACACGGTATCAGGTAAATTGGATTTTTTTCACTTGGACTTTTTATTACACACGGTATAAGGAAAATCTGATTTTTTTTCAACTGGACTTTTACACACGGTATCAGGTAAATCGAATTTTCTTCACCTGGACTATTACCCACGGTAACAGGAAAATCTGATTTTTTCACCCTGGACTTTATTGACGGTATCAGGAAAATTGGATTTTTTTCGACCTGGACTTTTCTCATGGTAACAGGAAAATCTGATTTTTTTTTCACCTGGACTATTAGCCACGGTATCAGGAAAATCTCATTTTTTTCACCTGGACTATTACCCTCAGTATAAGGAAAATCGGATATTTTTCACGCTAGCCTTTACTCACGCTATCAGGAAAATCTGATTTTTTTTCACCTTGACTATTACCCAGGGTAACATGTAAACCTGTTTTTTTTTCAGCTGTACTATTACCCACAGTATCAGGAATATTGGATTGTTTTCACCCTGGACTTTATTGATGGAATCAGGAAAATCTGTATAAGGAAAATCTGTTGTTTTTTTTCCACCTGGACTATAACCCTCGGTATCAGGAAAATCTGATTTTTTTTTCATCTGGAGTATTATCCTCAGTATAAGGAAAATCGGAATTTTTTCCCCTGGACAATTTACCCACGGTATCAGATAAATCGGATTTTTTTAACCTGGACTATTTATTACACACGGTATCAGTAAAATTTGATTTTTTTTCACCTGGACTATTACACACGGTATCAGGAAAATCTGATTTTTTTCACCTGGACTATTACCCACGGTATCAGGAAAATCTGATTTTTTTCAACCTGGACTTTTCTCATGGTATCAGGTAATTCGGATTTTTTTTACCTGGACTTTTTATTACACACGGTATCAGGAAAATCTGATTTTTTTTTCACCTGGACTATTACCCACGGTGTCAGGAAAATCTAATTTTTTTTCACCTGGACTATTACACACGGTATCAGGTAAATCAGATTTTTTTCACCTTGACTATTACCCAGGGTAACAGGAAAATCTGATTTTTTTTCAGCTGTACCAGTATCAGGAATATTGGATAGTTTTCACCCTGGACTTTATTGACGGTATCAGGAAAATCGAATTTTTTTCAACCTGGACTATTCTCACGGTATCAGGAAAATTGGATTTTTTTTCGCCTGGACTATAACACACGGTATCCGGTAAATCGGATTTTTCTTAACCTTTATTATTTATTACACACGGTATCAAGAACATCGGATCTTTTTTCACCCTGGACATTACTCACGCTATCTGGAAAATCTGATTTTTTTCACCTGGACTATTACCCACGGTGTCAGGAAAATCTGATTTTTTTCACCTGGCCTATTACACATGGTATCAGGTAAATCTGATTTCTTTCATCTGGACTATTACACACGGTATCAGGTAAATCGGACTTTTTTAAACTGGACTTTTTATTACACACGGTATCAGGAAAATCTGATTTTTTTTTCACCTGGACTATTACCCACGTGTCAGGAAAATCTGATTTTTTTCACCTGACCTATTACACACGGTATCAGGTAAATCCGATTTCTTTCACCTGGGCTATTACACTCGGTATCAGGTAAATTGGATTTTTTTAACCTGGACTTTTTATTACACACGGTATCAGGAAAATCTGATTTTTTTCATATGGACTATTACACACGGTATCAGGTAAATCAGATTTTTTTCACCTTGACTATAACACACGGTATCCGGTAAATCTGATTTCTTTCACCTGGACTATTACACATGGTATCAGGAAAATCGAATTTTTTTCAACCTGGACTTTTCTCACGGTATCAGGAAAATCGGATTTTTTTTGCCTGGACTATAACACACGGTATCCGGTAAATTGGATTTTTTTAACCTTTATTATTTATTACACACGGTATCAGGAACATCGGATCTTTTTTCACCCTGGACATTACTCACGCTATCAGGAAAATCTGATTTTTTTCACCTGGACTATTACCCAGGGTATCTGGAAAATCTGATTTTTTTCACCCTGACCTTTATTCACGCTATCAGGGAAATCTTATTTTTTTCACCTACACTATTAAACACGGTGTCAGGAAAATCTGATTTTTTTCACCTGGACTATTACACAAGGTTTCAGGAAAATCTGATTTTTTTCAACCTGGACTTTTCTCACGGTAACAGGAAAATCTGATTTTTTTCACCTGTACTATAACCCACGGTGTCATGAAAATCTGATTTTTTTCACCTGGCCTATTACACACGGTATCAGGTAAATTGGATTTTTTTTAACCTGGACTTTTTATTACACACGGTATCAGGAAAATCTGATTTTTTTTCACCTGGAGTATTACACACGGTATCAGGTAAATTGGATTTTTATAACCTGGACTTTTTATTACACCCAGTATAAGGAAAATCTGATTTTTTTTCACCTGGACTATTACCAACGGTATCAGGAAAATCTTATTTATTTTCACCTGGAGTATTACACACGGTATCAGGTAAATCAGATTTTTTTCACCTTGACTATTACCCAGGGTAACAGGAAAATCTGATTTTTTTCAGATGTACTATTACCCACATTATCAGGAATATTGGATAGTTTTCACCCTGGACTTTATTGACGGTATCAGGAAAGTCGAATTTTTTTCAACCTGGACTTTTCTCACGGTATCAGGAAAATTGGATTTTTTTCGCCTGGACTATAACACACGGTATCCGGTAAATCGGATTTTTTTAACATTTATTATTTATTACATACGGTATCAGGAACATCGGATCTTTTTTCACCCTGGACATTACTCACGCTATCCGGAAAATCTGATTTTTTTTCACCTGGCCTATTACCCAGGGTATCTGGAAAATCTGATTTTTTTCACCCTGACCTTTATTCACGCTATCAGGGAAATCTGATTTTTTTCACCTACACTATTAAACACGGTATCAGGAAAAATTGATTTTTTTTCACCTGGACTATTACCCACGGTGTCAGGAAAATCTAATTTTTTTCACGTGTCCTATTACACACGGTATCAGGTAAATCTGATTTCTTTACTTGGACTATTACACACGGTATCAGGTAAATTGGATTTTTTTCACCTGGACTTTTTATTACACACGGTATAAGGAAAATCTGATTTTTCTTCACCTGGACTTTTACACACGGTATCAGGTAAATCAGATTTTTTTCACCTTGACTATTACCCAGGGTAACAGGAAAATCTGATTTTTTTTCAGCTGTACTATTACCCACAGTATCAGGAATATTGGATAGTTTTCACCCTGGACTTTATTGACGGTATCAGGTAAATCGAATATTTTTCAACCTGGACTTTTCTCACGGTATCAGGAAAATCGGATTTTTTTTGCCTGGACTATAACACATGGTATCCGGTAAATTGGATTTTTTTTTACCTTTATTATTTATTACACACATTATCAGGAACATCGGATCTTTTTTCACCCTGGACATTACTCACGCTATCAGGAAAATCTGATTTTTTTCACCTGGACTATTACCCAGGGTATCTGGAAACTCTGATTTTTTTCACCCTGACCTTTATTCACGCTATCAGGGAAATCTGATTTTTTTCACCTACACTATTAAACACGGTATCAGGAAAATCTGATTTTTTTTCACCTGGACTATTACCCACGGTGTCAGGAAAATCTAATTTTTTTCACGTGTCCTATTACACACGGTATCAGGTAAATCTGATTTCTTTCCCCTGGACTATTACACACGGTATCAGGTAAATTTGATTTTTTTCACCTGGACTTTTTATTACACACGGTATAAGGAAAATCTGATTTTTCTTCACCTGGACCTTTACACACGGTATCAGGTAAATCAGATTTTTTTTCACCTTGACTGTTACCCAGGGTAACAGGAAAATCTGATTTTTTTCAGCTGTACTATTACCCACAGTATCAGGAATATTGGATAGTTTTCACCCTGGACTTTATTGACGGTATCAGGAAAATCGAATTTTTTTCAACCTGGACTTTTCTCACGGTATCAGGAAAATCGGATTTTTTTTGCCTGGACTATAACACACGGTATCCGGTAAATTGGATTTTTTAAAAACTTTATTATTTATTACACACGGTATCAGGAACATCGGATCTTTTTTCACCCTGGATATTACTCACGCTATCAGGAAAACCTGTTTTTTTTCACCTGGACTATTACCCATGGTGTCAGGAAAATCTAATTTTTTTCACCTACACTATTAAACACGGTATCAGGAAAATCTGATTTTTTTTTCACCTAGACTATTACCCACGGTATCAGGTAAATCTGATTTCTTTCATCTGGACTATTACACACGGTATCAGGTAAATCGGACTTTTTTAAACTGGACTTTTTATTAAACACGGTATCAGGTAAATCTGATTTCTTTCACCTGGACTATTACACACGGTATCAGGTAAATCGGATTTTTTTAAACTGGACTTTTTATTACACACGGTATCAGGAAAATCTGATTTTTTTCACCTGGACTATTACACACGGTATCAGGAAAATCTGATTTTTTTTCATATGGACTATTACACACGGTATCAGGTAAATCAGATTTTTTTCACCTGGACTATTACCCACGGTGTCAGGAAAATCTAATTTTTTTCAGCTGTATTTATTACCCACAGTATCAGGAATATTGGATACTTTTCACTCTGGACTTTATTGACGGTATCAGGAAAATCAAATTTTTTTCAACCTGGACTTTTGTCACGCTATCAGGAAAATTGGATTTTTTTCGCCTGGACTATAACACACGGTATTCGGTATATCGGATTTTTTTTAACCTTTATTATTTATTACACAGGGTATCAGGAACATCGGATCTTTTTTCACCCTGGACATTACTCACGCTATCAGAAAAATCTGATTTTTTTCACCTGGACTATTACCCACGGAATCAGGAAAATCTGATTATTTTCAACCTGGACGTTTCTCACGGTAACAGGAAATTCTGATTTTTTTTCACCTGGACTATAACCCACGGTGTCAGGAAAATCTGTTTTTTTTCACCTGGCCTATTACACTCGGTATCAGAAAAATCTGTATTTTTTTCACCTGGACTATTACCCAGGGTATCTGGAAAATCGGATTTTTTTCACCCTGACCTTTTTTCACGCTATCAGGAAAATCTGATTTTTTTTTAACCTGGAGTATTACACACGGTACCAGGTAAATCTCATTTTTTTCCCTCCTGGACTAATAACTACGGCATCAGGAAAATCTGATTTTTGTCCACTGGACTATAACCCTCGGTATATGGAAAATCTGATGTTTTTCACCTGGACTATAACCCTCGGTATCAGGGAAATCTGATTTTTTTCAACCTGGACTTTTCTCACGGTAACAGGAAAATCTGATTTTTTTCACCTGGAGTATTACCCACGGTGTCAGGAAAATCTAATTCTTTTCACCTGACCTATTACACACGGTATCAGGTAAATCTGATTTCTTTCACCTGGACTATTACACACGGTATCAGGTAAATTGGATTTTTTTAACCTGGACTTTTTATTACACATGGTATAAGGAAAATCTGATATTTTTTTCACCTGGACTATCACCCACGGTATCAGGAAAATCTGATTTTTTTCATATGGACTATTACACACGGTATCAGGGAAATCTGATTTTTTTCAACCTGGACTTTTCTCACGGTAACAGGAAAATCTAATTTTTTTTCACCTGGACTATAACCCTCGGTATCAGGAAAATCTGATTTTTTTCAACCTAGACTTTTCTCACGGTAACAGGAAAATCTGATTTTTTTCACCTGGACTATAACCCTCGGTATCAGGAAAATCTGATTTTTTTTCAAACTGGACTTTTCTCATGGTAACAGGAAAATCTGATTTTTTTAACCTGGAGTATTACACACGGTATCAGGAAAATCGGATTTTTTTAACCTGGACTTTTTATTACACACGGTATAAGGAAAATCTGATTTTTTTTTCACCTGGCCTATTACACACGGTATCAGGTAAATCTGATTTCTTTCACCTGGACTATTACACACAGTATCAGATAAATTGGATTTTTTTTTCCACCTTGACTATTACCCATGGAATCAGGAAAATCTGATCTCTTTCTCCTGGACTATTACACACTGTATCAGGTAAATCGGATTTTTTTAACCCTGACTTTTTATTACACACGGTTTCAGGAAAATCTGATTTTTTTTTTCACCTGTAGTATTACCCACGGCGTCAGGAAAATCTGATTTTTTTCACCTGACCTATTACACACGGTATCAGGGAAATCTGATTTCTTTCACCTGGACTATTACACACGGTATCAGATAAATTGGATTTTTTTTTCACCTGGACTATTACCCATGGTATCAGGAAAATCTAATTTTTTTAACCTGGAGTATTACACACGGTATCAGGTAATTCGAATTTTTTTAACCTGGACTTTTTATTACACACGGTATCAGGAAAATCTGATTTTTTTCAACCTGGACTTTTCTCACGGTAACAAGAAAATCTGATTTTTTTTTTCACCTGGACTATAACCCACGGTATTAGGAAAATCTGATTTTTTTCAACCTGGAGTATTACACACGGTATCAGGTAATTCGAATTTTTTTAACCTGGACTTTTTATTACACACGGTATAAGGAAAATCTGATTTTTTTTTCACCTGGACTATTACCCACGGTATCAGGAAAATCTGATTTTTTTCAACCTGGACTTTTCTCATGGTATCAGGTAATTCGGATTTTTTTAACCTGGACTTTTTATTACACACGGTATCAGGAAAATCTGATTTTTTTCAGCTGTACTATTACCCACAGTATCAGGAATATTGGATAGTTTTCACCCTGGACTTTATTGACGGTATCAGGAAAATCGACTTTTTTTCAACCTGGACTATTCTCACGGTATCAGGAAAATCGGATTTTTTTCGCCTGGACTTTAACACATGGAATCCGGTAAATCAGATTTTTCTTAACCTTTATTATTTATTACACACGGTGTCAGGAACATCGGATCATTTTTCACCCTGGACATTACTCACGCTATCTGGAAAATCTGATTTTTTTCACCTGGACTATTACCCACGGTGTCAGGAAAATCTAATTGTTTTCACCTGGCCTATTACACACGGTATCAGGAAAATCTGATTTCTTTCACCTGGGCTATTACACTCGGTATCAGGTAAATTGGATTTTTTTAACCTGGACTTTTTATTACACACGGTATCAGGAAAATCTGATTTTTTTCATATGGACTATTACACACGGTATCAGGTAAATCAGATTTTTTTCACCTTGACTATAACACACGGTATCCGGTAAATCTGATTTCTTTCACCTGGACTATTACACACGGTATCAGGAAAATCTGATTTTTTTCATATGGACTATTACCCACGGTGTCAGGAAAATCTGATTTTTTTCACTGGCCTATTACACACAGTATCAGGTAAATCTGATTTCTTTCACCTGGACTATTACACACGGTATCAGGTAAATCAGATTTTTTTAAACTGGACTTTTTATTACACACGGTATCAGGAAAATCTGATTTTTTTTCACCTGGACTATTACCCACGGTATTAGGAAAATCTGATTTTTTTCAACCTGGACTTTTCTCACGGTAACAAGAAAATCTGATTTTTTTTTCACCTGGACTATAACCCACGGTATCAGGTAAATCTGATTTCTTTCACCTGGGCTATTACACTCGGTATCAGGTAAATTGGATTTTTTTAACCTGGACTTTTTATTACACACGGTATCAGGAAAATCTGATTTTTTTCATATGGACTATTACACACGGTATCAGGTAAATCAGATTTTTTTCACCTGGACTATTACCCACGGTGTCAGGAAAATCTAATTTTTTTCACCTGACCTATTACACACGGTATCAGGTAAATCTGATTTCTTTCACCTGGGCTATTACACTCGGTATCAGGTAAATTGGATTTTTTTAACCTGGACTTTTTATTACACACGGTAACAGGAAAATCTGATTTTTTTCAGCTGTATTTATTACCCACAGTATCAGGAATATTGGATACTTTTCACCCTGGACTTTATTGACGGTATCAGGAAAATCAAATTTTTTTCAACCTGGACTTTTCTCACGGTATCAGGAAAATCGGATTTTTTTCGCCTGGACTATAACACACGGTATTCGGTAAATCGGATTTTTTTTAACCTTTATTATTTATTACACAGGGTATCAGGAACATCGGATCTTTTTTCACCCTGGACATTACTCACGCTATCAGGAAAATCTGATTATTTTCAACCTGGACGTTTCTCACGGTAACAGGAAATTCTGATTTTTTTCACCTGGACTATAACCCACGGTGTCAGGAAAATCTGTTTTTTTTTCACCTGGCCTATTACACTCGGTATCAGGAAAATCTCTTTTTTTTTCACCTGGACTTTTACACACGGTATCAGGTAAATTGAATTTTTTTCACCTGGACTATTACCCAGGGTATCTGGAAAATCGGATTTTTTTCACCCTGATCTTTTTTCACGCTATCAGGAAAATCTGATTTTTTTTTTAACCTGGAGTATTACACACGGTACCAGGTAAATCTCATTTTTTTCCCTCCTGGACGAATAACTACGGCATCAGGAAAATCTGATTTTTTTCCACTGGACTATAACCCTCGGTATATGGAAAATCTGATGTTTTTCACCTGGACTATAACCCTCGGTATCAGGGAAGTCTGATTTTTTTCAACCTGGACTTTTCTCACGGTATCAGGTAAATCTGATTTTTTTCAACCTGGACTTTTCTCACGGTAACAGGAAAATCTGATTTTTTTCACCTGGACTATAACCCTCGGTATCAGGAAAATCTGATTTTTTTCAACCTGGACTTTTCTCACGGTAACAGGAAAATCTGATTTTTTTTCACCTGGACTTCTCTCACGGTAACAGGAAAATCTGATTTTTTTCACCTGGACTATAACCCTCGGTATCAGGAAAATCGGATTTTTTTAACCTGGACTTTTTATTACACACGGTATCAGGAAAATCTGATTTTTTTCACCTGGACTATTACACACGGTATCAGGTAAATCAGATTTTTTCACCTCGACTATTACCCACGGTATCATGTAAATCTGATTTCTTTCACCTGGACTATTACACACGGCATCAGGTAAATTGGTTTTTTTAACCTGGACTTTTTATTACACACGGTATAAGGAAAATCTGATTTTTTTTTCACCTGGACTATTACCAACGGTATCAGGAAAATCTGATTTTTTTTTCACCTGGTCAATTACACACTGTATCAGGAAAATCTGATTTTTTTCAACCTGGACTTTTCTCACGCTCTCCGGAAAATCTGATTTTTTTTTCACCTGGACTATTACCCACGGTGTCAGGAAAATCTAATTTTTTTCACGTGTCCTATTACACACGGTATCAGGTAAATCTGATTTCTTTCCCCTGGATTATTACACACGGTATCAGGTAAATTGGATTTTTTTCACCTGGACTTTTTATTACACACGGTATAAGGAAAATCTGATTTTTCTTCACCTGGACTTTTACACACGGTATCAGGTAAATCAGATTTTTTTCACCTTGACTATTACTCAGGGTAACAGGAAAATCTGATTTTTTTTCAGCTGTACTATTACCCACAGTATCAGGAATATTGGATAGTTTTCACCCTGGACTTTATTGACGGTATCAGGAAAATCGAATTTTTTTCAACCTGGACTTTTCTCACGGTATCAGGAAAATCGGATTTTTTTTGCCTGGACTATAACACACGGTATCCGGTAAATTGGATTTTTTTTTAACCTTTATTATTTATTACACACGGTATCAGGAACATCGGATCTTTTTTCACCCTGGACATTACTCACGCTATCAGGAAAATCTGATTTCTTTCACCTGGACTATTACACAAGGTATCAGGTAAATCGGATTTTTTTAACCTGGACTTTTATTACACACGGTATCAGGTAAATCAGATTTTTTTTCACCTGGACTATTACACACGGTATCAGGTAAATCAGATTTTTTTTCACCTGGACTATTACTCACGCTATCAGGAAAATCTGATTTCTTTCACCTGGACTATTACACAAGGTATCAGGTAAATTGGATTTTTTTAACCTGGACTTTTATTACACACGGTATCAGGTAAATCAGATTTTTTTTAACCTGGACTTTTATTACACACGGTATCAGGTAAATCAGATTTTTTTTCACCTGGACTATTACCCATGGTGTCAGGAAAATCTGATTTTTTTCACCTGGCCTATTACACACTGTATCTGGAAAATCAGATTTTTTTCACCCTTACCTTTATTCACGCTATCAGGAAAATCTGATTTTTTTAACCTGGAGTATTACACACAGTATCAGGTAAATTGGATTTTTTTAACCTGGACTTTTTATTACACATGGTATTAGGAAAATCTGATTTTTTTCACCTGGACTATTACACACGGTACCAGTTAAATCAGATTTTTTTCACCTGGACTATTACACACGGCATCAGGTAAATCTAATTTCTTTCACCAGGACTATTACACACAGCATCAGGTAAATCTGTTTTCTTTCACCTGCACTATTACACACGGTATCAGGTAAATTGGTTTTTTTCACCTGGACTTTTTATTACACACGGTATCAGGAAAATCTGATTTTTTTCACCTGGACTATTACACACAGTATCAGGTAAATCCGATTTTTTTCACCTTGACTATTACCCAGGGTAACAGGAAAATCTGATTTTTTTCAGCTGTACTATTACCCACAGTATAGGGAATATTGGATAGTTTTCACCCTGGACTTTATTGACGGTATCAGGAAAATCGGATATTTTTTCACCCTGGACATTTCTCATGGTATCAGGAAAATCAATTTTTTTCACCTGGACTATAACACACGGTATCAGATAAATTGAATTTTTTCACCTAGACTATTACCCACGGTATCAGGAAAATCTGAATTTTTTCACCCTTGACTTTATTGACGGTATCAGGAAAATCGAATTTTTTTCAACCTGGACTTTTTTCACGGTATGAGGAAAATCTGATTTTTTTTCACCTGGACTATAACCCACGGTATCTGGAAAATCTGATTTTTTTCACCTGGACTATAACCCTCGGTATCAGGAAAATTGGATTTTTTCACCTGGACTATTACACACGGTATCAGGTAAATCACATTTTTTTCACCTTGAGTATTACCCACGGTTTCAGGAAAATCTGATTTTTTTTCACCTGGACTATTACCCACGGTGTCAGGAAAATCTAATTTTTTTCACCTGTCCTATTACACACGGTATCAGGTAAATCTGATTTCTTTCCCCTGGACTATTACACACGGTATCAGGTAAATTGGATTTTTTTCACCTGGACTTTTTATTACACACGGTATAAGGAAAATCTGATATTTTTTTTCACCTGGACTATTAGCCACGGTATCAGGAAAATCTCATTTTTTTCACCTGGACTATTACCCTCGGTATAAGGAAAATCGGATATTTTTCACGTTAGCCTTTATTCACGCTATCAGGAAAATCTGATTTTTTTTCACCTGGACTATTACCCACGGTATCAGGAAAATCTGATTTTTTTTCACCTTGACTATTACCCAGGGTAACATGTAAACCTGTTTTTTTTTCCAGCTGTACTATTACCCACAGTATCAGGAATATTGGATTGTTTTCACCATGGACTTTATTCATGGAATCAGGAAAATCTGTATAAGGAAAATCTGTTTTTTTTTTCACCTGGACTATTACCCACGATGTCAGGAAAATCTGATTTTTTTCACCTGGCCTATTACACAAGGTATCAGGAAAATCTGATTTTTTCAACCTGGACTTATCTCACGGTAACAGGAAAATCTGATGTTTTTACCTGGACTATAACCCTCAATATCAGGAACATCGGATTTATTTCACCCTGGACTTTCCCCACGGTATCAGGAAAATCTGATTTCTTTCACCTGGACTATTACACAAAGTATCAGGTAAATCGGATTTTTTTAACCTGGACTTTTATTACACACAGTATCAGGTAAATCAGATTTTTTTTCACCTGGACTATTACCCACGGTGTCAGGAAAATCTAATTTTTTTCACCTGGACTATTACCCAGGGTATCTGGAAAATCAGATTTTTTTCACCCTGACCTTTATTCACGCTATCAGGAAAATCTGATTTTTTTAACCTGGAGTATTACACACTGTGTCAGGAAAATCTCATTTTTTTCCACCTGGACTAATAACTACGGCATCAGGAAAATCTGATTTTTTCCACTGGACTATAACCCACGGTATCTGGAAAATCTGATGTTTTTCACCTGGATTATAACCCTCGGTATCAGGAAAATCTGATTTTTTTCAAAATGGACTTTTCTCACGGTATCAGGAAAATCTGATTTTTTTTCAACCTGGACTTTTCTCACGGTGTCAGGAAAATCTGATTTTTTTCACCTGGCCTATTACACACAGTATCAGGAAAATCTGATTTTTTTCACCTGGACTATTACCCAGGGTATCTGGAAAATCAGATTTTTTTCACCCTGACCTTTTTTCACGCTATCAGGAAAATCTGATTTTTTTTAACCTGGAGTATTACACACAGTATCAGGTAAATTGGATTTTTTTCACCTGGACTTTTTATTACACATGGTATTAGGAAAATCTGATTTTTTTCACCTGGACTATTACACACGGTATCAGGTAAATCAGATTTTTTTCACCTGGACTATTACACACGGCATCAGGTAAATCTAATTTCTTTCACCAGGACTATTACACACGGCATCAGGTAAATCTGATTTCTTTCACCTGGACTATTGCACACGGTATCAGGAAAATCGATTTTTTTCACCCGGACTATTACCCACGTTATCAGGAAAATCTGATTTTTTTCACCTGGACTATTACACACAGTATCAGGTAAATCCGATTTTTTTCACCTTGACTATTACCCAGGGTAACAGGAAAATCTCATTTTTTCAGCTGTACTATTACCCACAGTATAGGGAATATTGGATAGTTTTCACCCTGGACTTTATTGACGGTATCAGGAAAATCGGATTTTTTTTCACCCTGGACATTTCTCATGGTATCAGGAAAATCAATTTTTTTCACCTGGACTATAACACACGGTATCAGATAAATTGAATTTTTTCACCTAGACAATTACCCACGGTATCAGGAAAATCTGAATTTTTTCACCCTTGACTTTATTGATGGTATCAGGAAAATCGAATTTTTTTCAACCTGGACTTTTTGCACGGTATGAGGAAAATCTGATTTTTTTTTCACCTGGACTATAACCCACGGTATCTGGAAAATCTGATTTTTTTCACCTGGACTATAACCCTCGGTATCAGGAAAATTGGATTTTTTCACCTGGACTATTACACACGGTATCAGGTAAATCACATTTTTTTCACCTTGAGTATTACCCACGGTTTCAGGAAAATCTGATTTTTTTTCACCTGGACTATTACCCACTGTGTCAAGGAAAATCTAATTTTTTTCACCTGTCCTATTACACACGGTATCAGGTAAATCTGATTTCTTTCCCCTGGACTATTACACATGGTATCAGGTAAATTGGATTTTTTTCTCCTGGACTTTTTATTACACACGGTGTAAGTAAAATCTGATTTTTTTTCACCTGGAGTTTTACACACGGTATCAGGTAAATTGAATTTTTTTCACCTGGACTATTACCCAGGGTATCTGGAAAATCGGATTTTTTTCACCCTGACCTTTTTTCACGCCATCAGGAAAATCTGATTTTATTTTTTTAACCTGGAGTATTACACACGGTACCAGGTAAATCTCATTTTTCCCCTCCTGGACGAATAACTACGGCATCAGGAAAATCTGATTTTTTTCCACTGGACTATAACCCTCGGTATATGGAAAATCTGATGTTTTTCACCTGGACTATAACCCTCGGTATCAGGGAAATCTGATTTTTTTCAACCTGGACTTTTCTCACGGTAACAGGAAAATCTGATTTTTTTTCACCGGGAGTATTACCCACGGTGTCAGGAAAATCTAATTCTTTTCACCTGACCTATTACACACGGTATCAGGTAAATCTGATTTCTTTCACCTGGACTATTACACACGGTATCAGGTAAATTGGATTTTTTTAACCTGGACTTTTTATTACACATGGTATAAGGAAAATCTGATATATTTTTTTCACCTGGACTATCACCCACGGTATCAGGTAAATCTGATTTTTTTCATATGGACTATTACACACGGTAACAGGGAAATCTGATTTTTTTCAACCTGGACTTTTCTCACGGTAACAGGAAAATCTGATTTTTTTCGCCTGGACTATAACCCTCGGTATCAGGAAAATCTGATTTTTTTCAACCTGGACTTTTCTCACGGTAACAGGAAAATCTGATTTTTTTCACCTGGACTTCTCTCACGGTAACAGGAAAATCTGATTTTTTTCACCTGGACTATAACCCTCGGTATCAGGAAAATCTGATTTTTTCAACCTGGACTTTTCTCATGGTAACAGGAAAATCTAATTTTTTAACCTGGAGTATTACACACGGTATCAGGAAAATCGGATTTTTTTAACCTGCACTTTTTATTACACACGGTATCAGGAAAATCTGGTTTTTTTTCACCTGGACTATTACACACGGTATCAGGTAAATCAGATTTTTTCACCTCGACTATTACCCACGGTATCATGTAAATCTGATTTCTTTCACCTGGACTATTACACACGGCATCAGGTAAATTGGATTTTTTTAACCTGTACTTTTTATTACACACGGTATAAGGAAAATCTGATTTTTTTTTCACCTGGACTATTACCAACGGTATCAGGAAAATCTGATTTTTTTTCACCTGGTCTATTACACACTGTATCAGGAAAATCTGATTTTTTTCAACCTGGACTTTTCTCACGCTATCCGGAAAATCTGATTTTTTTTTCACCTGGCCTATTACACATGGTATCTGGAAAATCTGATTTTTTTCACCCTGACCTTTATTCACGCTATCAGGGAAATCTGATTTTTTTCACCTACACTATTAAACACGGTATCAGGAAAATCTGATTTTTTTTCACCTGGACTATTACCCACGGTGTCAGGAAAATCTAATTTTTTTCCTCGGTATCTGGAAAATCTGATTTTTCTTCACCTGGACTATTACACACGGCATCAGGTAAATCAGATTTTTTTCACCCTTGACTTTATTGACGGTATCAGGAAAATCGAATTTTTTTCAACCTGGACTTTTTTCACGGTATGAGGAAAATCTGATTTTTTTTCACCTGGACTATAACCCACGGTATCTGGAAAATCTGATTTTTTTCACCTGGACTATAACCCACGGTTTCAGGAAAATCTGATTTTTTTTCACCTGGACTATTACCCACGGTGTCAGGAAAATCTAATTTTTTTCACCTGTCCTATTACACACGGTATCAGGTAAATCTGATTTCTTTCCCCTGGACTATTACACACGGTATCAGGTAAATTGGATTTTTTTCACCTGGACTTTTTATTACACACGGTATAAGGAAAATCTCATTTTTTTTCACCTGGACTTTTACACACGGTATCAGGTAAATCGAATTTTTTTCACCTGGACTATTTCCCACGGTAACAGGAAAATCTGATTTTTTCACCCTGGACTTTATTGACGGTATCAGGAAAATTGGATTTTTTTCGACCTGGACTTTTCTCATGGTAACAGGAAAATCTGATTTTTTTTTCACCTGGACTATTAGCCACGGTATCAATAAAATCTCATTTTTTTCACCTGGACTATTACCCTCGGTATAAGTAAAATCGGATATTTTTCACGCTAGCCTTTACTCACGCTATCAGGAAAATCTGATTTTTTTTCACCTGGACTATTACCCACGGTATCAGGAAAATCTGATTTTTTTACCTTGACTATTACCCAGGGTAACATGTAAACCTGTTTTTTTTTCAGCTGTACTATTACCCACAGTATCAGGAATATTGGATTGTTTTCACCCTGGACTTTATTCATGGAATCAGGAAAATCTGTATAAGGAAAATCTGTTTTTGTTTTTTTTCACCTGACTATAACCCTCGGTATCAGGAAAATCTGATTTTTTTTCACCTGGAGTATTATCCTCGGTATAAGGAAAATCGGAATTTTTTCCCCTGGACAATTACCCACGGTATCAGGTAAATCAGATCTTTTTTCACGTTGACTATTACATACGGTATCAGGTAAATTGGATTTTTTTCGCCTGGACTATTACACACAGTATCAGGTAAATCGGATTTTTTTAACGTAGACGATTTATTACACACGGTATCAGGAACATCAGATTTTTTTTCACCCTGGACATTTCTCATGCTATCAGGAAAATCTTATTTTTTTAACCTGGAGTATTACACACCGTATCAGGAAAATCTGATTTTTTTCACCTGGCCTATTACACAAGGTATCAGGTAAATTGGATTGTTTTCTCCCTGGACTATTACCCACGGTGTCAGGAAAATCTGATTTTTTTCACCTGGACTATTACCCAGGGTATCTGGAAAATCAGATTTTTTTCACCCTGACCTTTATTCACGCTATCAGGAAAATCTGATTTTTTTAACCTGGAGTATTACACACTGTGTCAGGAAAATCTCATTTTTTCCCACCTGGACTAATAACTACGGCATCAGGAAAATCTGATTTTTTCCACTGGACTATAACCCACGGTATCTGGAAAATCTGATGTTTTTCACCTGGATTATAACCCTCGGTATCAGGAAAATCTGATTTTTTTCATCTGGACTGTTACACACGGTATCAGGTAAATCTGATTTTTTTCACCTGGACTATAACCCACGGTTTCAGGAAAATCTGATTGTTTTTTTTCCAAATGGACTATAATTACCCACGGAATCAGGAAAATCTGATTTTTTTTCATCTGGACTGTTACACACGGTATCAGGAAAATCGGATTTTTTTCACCTGGACTATAATTACCCACGGTATCAGGAAAATCTGATTTGTTTTTTTTTTCAAATGGAGTATAACCCTCGGTATCAGGAAAATCTGATTTTTTTCATCTGGACTGTTACACACAGTATCAGGTAAATCTGATTTTTTTCACCTGGACTATTACACATTGTATCAGGAAAATCTGATTTTTTCCCACTCGGACTAGAACCCACAATATCTGGAAAATCTGATTTTTCACCTGGACTATATCCCTGGTATCAGAAAAATCTGACTATTTTTTTCCCACATGGACTATTACACACGGTATCAGGTAAATCGGATTTTTTTAACCTGGACTTTTTATTACACATGGTATCAGGAAAATCTGATTTTTATCAACCTGGACTTTTCTCACGGTATCTTGTAAATCTGATTTTTTTCACCTGGACTATAACCCACGGTATCTGGAAAATCGGATGTTTTTCACCTGGACTATAACCCTCGGTATCAGGAAAATCTGCTTTTTTTCACCTGGCCTATTACACACGGTATCAGGTAAATCGGATTTTTTCACCTGGACTTTTTATTACACACGGTATCAGAAAAATCTTATTTTTTTTTTCGCCTGGACTTTTACACACGGTATCAGGTAAATCAGATCTTTTTTCACGTTGACTATTACATACGGTATCAGGTAAATTGGATTTTTTTCGCCTGGACTATTACACACAGTATCAGGTAAATCGGATTTTTTTAACGTAGACGATTTATTACACACGGTATCAGGAACATCAGATTTTTTTTCACCCTGGACATTTCTCATGCTATCAGGAAAATCTTATTTTTTTCACCCGGACTATTACACACCGTATCAGGAAAATCTGATTTTTTTCACCTGGCCTATTACACAAGGTATCAGGTAAATTGGATTGTTTTCTCCCTGGACTTTATTCACGGAATCAGGAAAATCTGATTTTTTTCATCCTGGACTATAACCCACGGTATCTGGAAAATCTAATTTTTTTCACCTTGACTATTACACACGGTATCAGGTAAATCGGATTTTTTAAACCTGGGTGATTTATTACACACGGTATCAGGAACATCAGATTTTTTTTACCCTGGACATTTCTCATGCTATCAGGAAAATCTGATTTTTTTCACTTAGACAATTACCCACGGTATCTGGAAAATCTGATTTTTTTTCACGTTGACTATTACACACGGTATCAATCAAATCAGATTATTTTCACCTGGACTATTACCCACGGTAACAGGAAAATCTGATTTTTTCACCTGGACTATAGCCCTCGGTATCAGGAAAATCTGATTTTTTTTCACCTGGACAATTACACACGGTATCAGGTAAATCAAATTTTTTTCACCTGGACTTTTTATTACACATGGTATCAGGAAAATCTGATTTTTTTTCACCTGGACTATTACACACGGTATCAGGTAAATCGGATATTTTTCACCTGGACTATTACACACGGTATCAGGTAAATCAGATTTTATTATCATGGACTATTTATTACACACGGTATCAGGAAAATTTGAATTTTTTTCACCTGCACTATTACCCACGGTATCATGAAAATCGGATTTTTTTTCACCTGGACTATTACCCACAGTTTCAGGAAAATCAGATTTTTTCCCCCAAATGGACTATAATTACCCACAGTATCAGGAAAATTGGATGTTTTCACCCTGGTCTTTATTCACGGTATCATGAAAATCGGATTTTTTTCACCTGCCCTATTACACACGGTATCAGGTAAATCTGATTTTTTTTCACCTGGACTATTACCCACAGTATCAGGAAAATTGGATTGTTTTCACCCTCGACTTTATTCACAGAATCAGGAAAATCTGATTTTTTTCACCCTTACCTTTATTCACGCTATCAGGAAAATCTGATTTTTTTCACCTGGCCTATTACACAAGGTATCAGGAAAATCTGATTTTTTCAACCTGGACTTATCTCACGGTAACAGGAAAATCTGATGTTTTTACCTGGACTATAACCCTCAATATCAGGAACATCGGATTTATTTCACCCTGGACTTTCCCCACGGTATCAGGAAAATCTGATTTCTTTCACCTGGACTATTACACAAAGTATCAGGTAAATCGGATTTTTTTAACCTGGACTTTTATTACACACAGTATCAGGTAAATCAGATTTTTTTTCACCTGGACTATTACCCACGGTGTCAGGAAAATCTAATTTTTTTCACCTGGACTATTACCCAGGGTATCTGGAAAATCAGATTTTTTTCACCCTGACCTTTATTCACGCTATCAGGAAAATCTGATTTTTTTAACCTGGAGTATTACACACTGTGTCAGGAAAATCTCATTTTTTTCCACCTGGACTAATAACTACGGCATCAGGAAAATCTGATTTTTTCCACTGGACTATAACCCACGGTATCTGGAAAATCTGATGTTTTTCACCTGGATTATAACCCTCGGTATCAGGAAAATCTGATTTTTTTCAAAATGGACTTTTCTCACGGTATCAGGAAAATCTGATTTTTTTTCAACCTGGACTTTTCTCACGGTGTCAGGAAAATCTGATTTTTTTCACCTGGCCTATTACACACAGTATCAGGAAAATCTGATTTTTTTCACCTGGACTATTACCCAGGGTATCTGGAAAATCAGATTTTTTTCACCCTGACCTTTTTTCACGCTATCAGGAAAATCTGATTTTTTTTAACCTGGAGTATTACACACAGTATCAGGTAAATTGGATTTTTTTCACCTGGACTTTTTATTACACATGGTATTAGGAAAATCTGATTTTTTTCACCTGGACTATTACACACGGTATCAGGTAAATCAGATTTTTTTCACCTGGACTATTACACACGGCATCAGGTAAATCTAATTTCTTTCACCAGGACTATTACACACGGCATCAGGTAAATCTGATTTCTTTCACCTGGACTATTGCACACGGTATCAGGAAAATCGATTTTTTTCACCCGGACTATTACCCACGTTATCAGGAAAATCTGATTTTTTTCACCTGGACTATTACACACAGTATCAGGTAAATCCGATTTTTTTCACCTTGACTATTACCCAGGGTAACAGGAAAATCTCATTTTTTCAGCTGTACTATTACCCACAGTATAGGGAATATTGGATAGTTTTCACCCTGGACTTTATTGACGGTATCAGGAAAATCGGATTTTTTTTCACCCTGGACATTTCTCATGGTATCAGGAAAATCAATTTTTTTCACCTGGACTATAACACACGGTATCAGATAAATTGAATTTTTTCACCTAGACAATTACCCACGGTATCAGGAAAATCTGAATTTTTTCACCCTTGACTTTATTGATGGTATCAGGAAAATCGAATTTTTTTCAACCTGGACTTTTTGCACGGTATGAGGAAAATCTGATTTTTTTTTCACCTGGACTATAACCCACGGTATCTGGAAAATCTGATTTTTTTCACCTGGACTATAACCCTCGGTATCAGGAAAATTGGATTTTTTCACCTGGACTATTACACACGGTATCAGGTAAATCACATTTTTTTCACCTTGAGTATTACCCACGGTTTCAGGAAAATCTGATTTTTTTTCACCTGGACTATTACCCACTGTGTCAAGGAAAATCTAATTTTTTTCACCTGTCCTATTACACACGGTATCAGGTAAATCTGATTTCTTTCCCCTGGACTATTACACATGGTATCAGGTAAATTGGATTTTTTTCTCCTGGACTTTTTATTACACACGGTATAAGTAAAATCTGATTTTTTTTCACCTGGACTTTTACACACGGTATCAGGTAAATTGAATTTTTTTCACCTGGACTATTACCCAGGGTATCTGGAAAATCGGATTTTTTTCACCCTGACCTTTTTTCACGCCATCAGGAAAATCTGATTTTATTTTTTTAACCTGGAGTATTACACACGGTACCAGGTAAATCTCATTTTTCCCCTCCTGGACGAATAACTACGGCATCAGGAAAATCTGATTTTTTTCCACTGGACTATAACCCTCGGTATATGGAAAATCTGATGTTTTTCACCTGGACTATAACCCTCGGTATCAGGGAAATCTGATTTTTTTCAACCTGGACTTTTCTCACGGTAACAGGAAAATCTGATTTTTTTTCACCGGGAGTATTACCCACGGTGTCAGGAAAATCTAATTCTTTTCACCTGACCTATTACACACGGTATCAGGTAAATCTGATTTCTTTCACCTGGACTATTACACACGGTATCAGGTAAATTGGATTTTTTTAACCTGGACTTTTTATTACACATGGTATAAGGAAAATCTGATATTTTTTTTTCACCTGGACTATCACCCACGGTATCAGGTAAATCTGATTTTTTTCATATGGACTATTACACACGGTAACAGGGAAATCTGATTTTTTTCAACCTGGACTTTTCTCACGGTAACAGGAAAATCTGATTTTTTTCACCTGGACTATAACCCTCGGTATCAGGAAAATCTGATTTTTTTCAACCTGGACTTTTCTCACGGTAACAGGAAAATCTGATTTTTTTCACCTGGACTTCTCTCACGGTAACAGGAAAATCTGATTTTTTTCACCTGGACTATAACCCTCGGTATCAGGAAAATCTGATTTTTTCAACCTGGACTTTTCTCATGGTAACAGGAAAATCTAATTTTTTAACCTGGAGTATTACACACGGTATCAGGAAAATCGGATTTTTTTAACCTGCACTTTTTATTACACACGGTATCAGGAAAATCTGGTTTTTTTTCACCTGGACTATTACACACGGTATCAGGTAAATCAGATTTTTTCACCTCGACTATTACCCACGGTATCATGTAAATCTGATTTCTTTCACCTGGACTATTACACACGGCATCAGGTAAATTGGATTTTTTTAACCTGTACTTTTTATTACACACGGTATAAGGAAAATCTGATTTTTTTTTCACCTGGACTATTACCAACGGTATCAGGAAAATCTGATTTTTTTTCACCTGGTCTATTACACACTGTATCAGGAAAATCTGATTTTTTTCAACCTGGACTTTTCTCACGCTATCCGGAAAATCTGATTTTTTTTTCACCTGGCCTATTACACATGGTATCTGGAAAATCTGATTTTTTTCACCCTGACCTTTATTCACGCTATCAGGGAAATCTGATTTTTTTCACCTACACTATTAAACACGGTATCAGGAAAATCTGATTTTTTTTCACCTGGACTATTACCCACGGTGTCAGGAAAATCTAATTTTTTTCCTCGGTATCTGGAAAATCTGATTTTTCTTCACCTGGACTATTACACACGGCATCAGGTAAATCAGATTTTTTTCACCCTTGACTTTATTGACGGTATCAGGAAAATCGAATTTTTTTCAACCTGGACTTTTTTCACGGTATGAGGAAAATCTGATTTTTTTTCACCTGGACTATAACCCACGGTATCTGGAAAATCTGATTTTTTTCACCTGGACTATAACCCACGGTTTCAGGAAAATCTGATTTTTTTTCACCTGGACTATTACCCACGGTGTCAGGAAAATCTAATTTTTTTCACCTGTCCTATTACACACGGTATCAGGTAAATCTGATTTCTTTCCCCTGGACTATTACACACGGTATCAGGTAAATTGGATTTTTTTCACCTGGACTTTTTATTACACACGGTATAAGGAAAATCTCATTTTTTTTCACCTGGACTTTTACACACGGTATCAGGTAAATCGAATTTTTTTCACCTGGACTATTTCCCACGGTAACAGGAAAATCTGATTTTTTCACCCTGGACTTTATTGACGGTATCAGGAAAATTGGATTTTTTTCGACCTGGACTTTTCTCATGGTAACAGGAAAATCTGATTTTTTTTTTCACCTGGACTATTAGCCACGGTATCAATAAAATCTCATTTTTTTCACCTGGACTATTACCCTCGGTATAAGTAAAATCGGATATTTTTCACGCTAGCCTTTACTCACGCTATCAGGAAAATCTGATTTTTTTTCACCTGGACTATTACCCAGGGTAACATGTAAACCTGTTTTTTTTTTTCAGCTGTACTATTACCCACAGTATCAGGAATATTGGATTGTTTTCACCCTGGACTTTATTCATGGAATCAGGAAAATCTGTATAAGGAAAATCTGTTGTTTTTTTCACCTGACTATAACCCTCGGTATCAGGAAAATCTGATTTTTTTTCACCTGGAGTATTATCCTCGGTATAAGGAAAATCGGAATTTTTTCCCCTGGACAATTACCCACGGTATCAGATAAATCGGATTTTTTTAACCTGGACTATTTATTACACACGGTATCAGGAAAATCTGATTTTTTTCACCTGGACTATTACACACGGTATCAGGAAAATCTGATTTTTTTCACCTGGACCATTACCCACAGTGTCAGGAAAATCTGATTTTTTTCACCTGCACGATTTATTACACACGGTATCAGGAACATCAGATTTTTTTCACCCTGGACATTTCTCATGCTATCAGGAAAATCAGATTTTTTTCACCCAGACTATTACCCACGTTATCAGGAAAATCTGATTTTTTTCACCTGGCCTATTACACAAGGTATCAGGTAAATTGGATTGTTTTCTCCCTGGACTTTATTCACGGAATCAGGAAAATCTGATTTTTTTCATCCTGGACTATAACCCACGGTATCTGGAAAATCTAATTTTTTTCACCTTGACTATTACACACGGTATCAGGTAAATCGGATTTTTTAAACCTGGGTGATTTATTACACACGGTATCAGGAACATCAGATTTTTTTCACCCTGGACATTTCTCATGCTATCAGGAAAATCTGATTTTTTTCACTTAGACAATTACCCACGGTATCTGGAAAATCTGATTTTTTTTTCACGTTGACTATTACACACGGTATCAATCAAATCAGATTATTTTCACCTGGACTATTACCCACGGTAACAGGAAAATCTGATTTTTTCACCTGGACTATAGCCCTCGGTATCAGGAAAATCTGCTTTTTTTCACCTGGACAATTACACACGGTATCAGGTAAATTGGATTATTTCACCTGGACTACTACCCATGGTAACAGGAAAATGTTTTTTCCAGCTGTACTATTACCCACAGTATCAGGAAAATTGGATTGTTTTCACCCTGGACTTTATTCACGGAATCAGGAAAATTGGATTTTTTTTTATCCTGGACTTTATTCACGGTATCAGGAAAATCGGATTTTTTCACCCTGGACTTTTCTCACAGTATCAGGAAAATCTGATTTTTTCACCCTGGACTTTATTGACGGTATCAGGAAAATCGGGATTTTTTTCAACCTGGACTTTTCTCACGGTATCTGGTAAATCTGATTTTTTTCACCTGGACTATAAACCACGGTATCTGGAAAATCTGATGTTTTTCACCTGGACTATAACCCTCGGTATAAGGAAAATCTGCTTTTTGTCACCTGGACTATTACCCACGGTGTCAGGAAAATCTGATTTTTTTTCACCTGCACGTTTTATTACACACGGTTTCAGGAACATCAGATTTTTTTCACCCTGGACATTTCTCATGCTATCAGGAAAATCAGATTTTTTTCACCCGGACTATTACCCACGTTATCAGGAAAATCTGATTTTTTTCACCTGGCCTATTACACAAGGTATCAGGTAAATTGGATTGTTTTCTCCCTGGACTTTATTCACCGAATCAGGAAAATCTGATTTTTTTCATCCTGGACTTTTCTCACGGTATCTGGAAAATCTAATCTTTTTTCACCTGGACTATAACCCACGATATCTGGAAAATCTGTTGTTTTTCACCTGGACGATAACCCTCGTTATCAGGAAAAACTGATTTTTTTCGACCTGGACTTTTCTCTGATTTTCTCAGCTAAATTGGATTTTTTTCACCTGGACTATTACACACGGTATCAGGAAATTCTGATTTTTTTAACCATTACTATTTATTACACACGGTATCAGGAATATCGGATTTTTTTTTCAACCTGGACTTTTCTCACGGTAACAGGAAAATCTGATTTTTTTCACCTGGACTTCTCTCACGGTAACAGGAAAATCTGATTTTTTTCACCTGGACTATAACCCTCGGTATCAGGAAAATCTGATTTTTTCAACCTGGACTTTTCTCATGGTAACAGGAAAATCTAATTTTTTAACCTGGAGTATTACACACGGTATCAGGAAAATCGGATTTTTTTAACCTGCACTTTTTATTACACACGGTATCAGGAAAATCTGGTTTTTTTTCACCTGGACTATTACACACGGTATCAGGTAAATCAGATTTTTTCACCTCGACTATTACCCACGGTATCATGTAAATCTGATTTCTTTCACCTGGACTATTACACACGGCATCAGGTAAATTGGATTTTTTTAACCTGTACTTTTTATTACACACGGTATAAGGAAAATCTGATTTTTTTTTCACCTGGACTATTACCAACGGTATCAGGAAAATCTGATTTTTTTTCACCTGGTCTATTACACACTGTATCAGGAAAATCTGATTTTTTTCAACCTGGACTTTTCTCACGCTATCCGGAAAATCTGATTTTTTTTTCACCTGGCCTATTACACATGGTATCTGGAAAATCTGATTTTTTTCACCCTGACCTTTATTCACGCTATCAGGGAAATCTGATTTTTTTCACCTACACTATTAAACACGGTATCAGGAAAATCTGATTTTTTTTCACCTGGACTATTACCCACGGTGTCAGGAAAATCTAATTTTTTTCCTCGGTATCTGGAAAATCTGATTTTTCTTCACCTGGACTATTACACACGGCATCAGGTAAATCAGATTTTTTTCACCCTTGACTTTATTGACGGTATCAGGAAAATCGAATTTTTTTCAACCTGGACTTTTTTCACGGTATGAGGAAAATCTGATTTTTTTTCACCTGGACTATAACCCACGGTATCTGGAAAATCTGATTTTTTTCACCTGGACTATAACCCACGGTTTCAGGAAAATCTGATTTTTTTTCACCTGGACTATTACCCACGGTGTCAGGAAAATCTAATTTTTTTCACCTGTCCTATTACACACGGTATCAGGTAAATCTGATTTCTTTCCCCTGGACTATTACACACGGTATCAGGTAAATTGGATTTTTTTCACCTGGACTTTTTATTACACACGGTATAAGGAAAATCTCATTTTTTTTCACCTGGACTTTTACACACGGTATCAGGTAAATCGAATTTTTTTCACCTGGACTATTTCCCACGGTAACAGGAAAATCTGATTTTTTCACCCTGGACTTTATTGACGGTATCAGGAAAATTGGATTTTTTTCGACCTGGACTTTTCTCATGGTAACAGGAAAATCTGATTTTTTTTTTCACCTGGACTATTAGCCACGGTATCAATAAAATCTCATTTTTTTCACCTGGACTATTACCCTCGGTATAAGTAAAATCGGATATTTTTCACGCTAGCCTTTACTCACGCTATCAGGAAAATCTGATTTTTTTTCACCTGGACTATTACCCAGGGTAACATGTAAACCTGTTTTTTTTTTTCAGCTGTACTATTACCCACAGTATCAGGAATATTGGATTGTTTTCACCCTGGACTTTATTCATGGAATCAGGAAAATCTGTATAAGGAAAATCTGTTGTTTTTTTCACCTGACTATAACCCTCGGTATCAGGAAAATCTGATTTTTTTTCACCTGGAGTATTATCCTCGGTATAAGGAAAATCGGAATTTTTTCCCCTGGACAATTACCCACGGTATCAGATAAATCGGATTTTTTTAACCTGGACTATTTATTACACACGGTATCAGGAAAATCTGATTTTTTTCACCTGGACTATTACACACGGTATCAGGAAAATCTGATTTTTTTCACCTGGACCATTACCCACAGTGTCAGGAAAATCTGATTTTTTTCACCTGCACGATTTATTACACACGGTATCAGGAACATCAGATTTTTTTCACCCTGGACATTTCTCATGCTATCAGGAAAATCAGATTTTTTTCACCCAGACTATTACCCACGTTATCAGGAAAATCTGATTTTTTTCACCTGGCCTATTACACAAGGTATCAGGTAAATTGGATTGTTTTCTCCCTGGACTTTATTCACGGAATCAGGAAAATCTGATTTTTTTCATCCTGGACTATAACCCACGGTATCTGGAAAATCTAATTTTTTTCACCTTGACTATTACACACGGTATCAGGTAAATCGGATTTTTTAAACCTGGGTGATTTATTACACACGGTATCAGGAACATCAGATTTTTTTCACCCTGGACATTTCTCATGCTATCAGGAAAATCTGATTTTTTTCACTTAGACAATTACCCACGGTATCTGGAAAATCTGATTTTTTTTTCACGTTGACTATTACACACGGTATCAATCAAATCAGATTATTTTCACCTGGACTATTACCCACGGTAACAGGAAAATCTGATTTTTTCACCTGGACTATAGCCCTCGGTATCAGGAAAATCTGCTTTTTTTCACCTGGACAATTACACACGGTATCAGGTAAATTGGATTATTTCACCTGGACTACTACCCATGGTAACAGGAAAATGTTTTTTCCAGCTGTACTATTACCCACAGTATCAGGAAAATTGGATTGTTTTCACCCTGGACTTTATTCACGGAATCAGGAAAATTGGATTTTTTTTTATCCTGGACTTTATTCACGGTATCAGGAAAATCGGATTTTTTCACCCTGGACTTTTCTCACAGTATCAGGAAAATCTGATTTTTTCACCCTGGACTTTATTGACGGTATCAGGAAAATCGGGATTTTTTTCAACCTGGACTTTTCTCACGGTATCTGGTAAATCTGATTTTTTTCACCTGGACTATAAACCACGGTATCTGGAAAATCTGATGTTTTTCACCTGGACTATAACCCTCGGTATAAGGAAAATCTGCTTTTTGTCACCTGGACTATTACCCACGGTGTCAGGAAAATCTGATTTTTTTTCACCTGCACGTTTTATTACACACGGTTTCAGGAACATCAGATTTTTTTCACCCTGGACATTTCTCATGCTATCAGGAAAATCAGATTTTTTTCACCCGGACTATTACCCACGTTATCAGGAAAATCTGATTTTTTTCACCTGGCCTATTACACAAGGTATCAGGTAAATTGGATTGTTTTCTCCCTGGACTTTATTCACCGAATCAGGAAAATCTGATTTTTTTCATCCTGGACTTTTCTCACGGTATCTGGAAAATCTAATCTTTTTTCACCTGGACTATAACCCACGATATCTGGAAAATCTGTTGTTTTTCACCTGGACGATAACCCTCGTTATCAGGAAAAACTGATTTTTTTCGACCTGGACTTTTCTCTGATTTTCTCAGCTAAATTGGATTTTTTTCACCTGGACTATTACACACGGTATCAGGAAATTCTGATTTTTTTAACCATTACTATTTATTACACACGGTATCAGGAATATCGGATTTTTTTTCCACCCTGGACATTACTCACGCTATCAGGAAAATCTGATTTTTTTAACCTGGACTATTACACACTGTATTAGGAAAATCTGATTTTTTTAACCTGGACTATAACCCTCGGTATCAGGAAAATCGGATATTTTTCACCTGGATTATTTCCCACGTTTTCAGGAAAATCTGATTTTTTTTTCACCCTGGACTTTACTCACGCTATCAGGTAAATCGAATTTTTTTCACCTGGACAATTTCACACGGTATCAGGTGAATCGGATTTTTTTCACCCTGGACATTACTCACAGTATCATGAAAATCTGATTTCTTTAACTTGGACTATTACATAAGGTATCAGGTAAATCAAATTTTTTTCACCTGGACTTTTTATTACACATGGTATCAGGAAAATCTGATTTTTTTCTCCTGGACTATTACACACGGTATCAGGTAAATCTGATTTTTTTTTCACCTGGACTATAACCCACGGTTTCAGGAAGATCTGATTTTTTTCACCTGGACTATAACCCACGGTTTCAGGAAAATCTGATTTTTTTTTCCAAATGGACTATAATTACCCACGGAATCAGGAAAATCTGATTTTTTTTCATCTGGACTGTTACACACGGTATCAGGAAAATCGGATTTTTTTCACCTGGACTATAATTACCCACGGTATAAGGAAAATCGGATTTTTTTCACCTGGACTATTACCCACAGTATCCGGAAAATTGGATTGTTTTCACCCTGGACTTTTCTCACGGTATCAGGAAAATCTGACATTTTTCACCTGGACTATAACCCATGGTATCTGGAAAATCTAATTTTTCACCTGGACTATATCCCTGGTATCAGGAAAATCTGATTTTTATTCACCTGGACTATTACACACGGTATCAGGTAAATCTGATTTTTTTCACCTGGACTATAACCCACGGTTTCAGGAAAATCTGATTGTTTTTTTTCCAAATGGACTATAATTACCCACGGAATCAGGAAAATCTGATTTTTTTTCATCTGGACTGTTACACACGGTATCAGGAAAATCGGATTTTTTTCACCTGGACTATAATTACCCACGGTATCAGGAAAATCTGATTTGTTTTTTTTTTCAAATGGAGTATAACCCACGGTATCAGGAAAATCTGATTTTTTTCATCTGGACTGTTACACACAGTATCAGGTAAATCTGATTTTTTTCACCTGGACTATTACACATTGTATCAGGAAAATCTCATTTTTTCCCACTCGGACTAGAACCCACAATATCTGGAAAATCTGATTTTTCACCTGGACTATATCCCTGGTATCAGAAAAATCTGACTATTTTTTTTCCACATGGACTATTACACACGGTATCAGGTAAATCGGATTTTTTTAACCTGGACTTTTTATTACACATGGTATCAGGAAAATCTGATTTTTATCAACCTGGACTTTTCTCACGGTATCTTGTAAATCTGATTTTTTTCACCTGGACTATAACCCACGGTATCTGGAATCGGATGTTTTTCACCTGGACTATAACCCTCGGTATCAGGAAAATCTGCTTTTTTTCACCTGGCCTATTACACACGGTATCAGGTAAATCGGATTTTTTCACCTGGACTTTTTATTACACACGGTATCAGAAAAATCTTATTTTTTTTTTCGCCTGGACTTTTACACACGGTATCAGGTAAATCAGATCTTTTTTCACGTTGACTATTACATACGGTATCAGGTAAATTGGATTTTTTTCGCCTGGACTATTACACACAGTATCAGGTAAATCGGATTTTTTTAACGTAGACGATTTATTACACACGGTATCAGGAACATCAGATTTTTTTTCACCCTGGACATTTCTCATGCTATCAGGAAAATCTTATTTTTTTCACCCGGACTATTACACACCGTATCAGGAAAATCTGATTTTTTTCACCTGGCCTATTACACAAGGTATCAGGTAAATTGGATTGTTTTCTCCCTGGACTTTATTCACGGAATCAGGAAAATCTGATTTTTTTCATCCTGGACTATAACCCACGGTATCTGGAAAATCTAATTTTTTTCACCTTGACTATTACACACGGTATCAGGTAAATCGGATTTTTTAAACCTGGGTGATTTATTACACACGGTATCAGGAACATCAGATTTTTTTTACCCTGGACATTTCTCATGCTATCAGGAAAATCTGATTTTTTTCACTTAGACAATTACCCACGGTATCTGGAAAATCTGATTTTTTTTCACGTTGACTATTACACACGGTATCAATCAAATCAGATTATTTTCACCTGGACTATTACCCACGGTAACAGGAAAATCTGATTTTTTCACCTGGACTATAGCCCTCGGTATCAGGAAAATCTGATTTTTTTCACCTGGACAATTACACACGGTATCAGGTAAATTGGATTTTTTCACCTGGACTACTACCCATGGTAACAGGAAAATGTTTTTTTCCAGCTGTACTATTACCCACAGTATCAGGAAAATTGGATTGTTTTCACCGTGGACTTTATTCACGGAATCAGGAAAATTGATTTTTTTTTTATCCTGGACTTTATTCACGGTATCAGGAAAATCGGATTTTTTCACCCTGGACTTTTCTCACAGTATCAGGAAAATCTGATTTTTTCACCCTGGACTTTATTGACTGTATCAGGAAAATCGGGATTTTTTTCAACCTGGACTTTTCTCACGGTATCTGGTAAATCTGATTTTTTTCACCTGGACTATAAACCACAGTATCTGGAAAATCTGATGTTTTTCACCTGGACTATAACCCTCGGTATAAGGAAAATCTGCTTTTTGTCACCTGGACTATTACCCACGGTGTCAGGAAAATCTGATTTTTTTTCACCTGCACGATTTATTACACACGGTTTCAGGAACATCAGATTTTTTTCACCCTGGACATTTCTCATGCTATCAGGAAAATCAGATTTTTTTCACCCGGACTATTACCCACGTTATCAGGAAAATCTGATTTTTTTCACCTGGCCTATTACACAAGGTATCAGGTAAATTGGATTGTTTTCTCCCTGGACTTTATTCACCGAATCAGGAAAATCTGATTTTTTTCATCCTGGACTTTTCTCACGGTATCTGGAAAATCTAATCTTTTTTCACCTGGACTATAACCCACGATATCTGGAAAATCTGATTGTTTTTCACCTGGACGATAACCCTCGTTATCAGGAAAAACTGATTTTTTTCGACCTGGACTTTTCTCTGATTTTCTCAGCTAAATTGGATTTTTTTCACCGGGACTATTACACACGGTATCAGGAAATTCTGATTTTTTTAACCATTACTATTTATTACACACGGTATCAGGAATATCGGATTTTTTTCCACCCTGGACATTACTCACGCTATCAGGAAAATCTGATTTGATTAACCTGGACTATTACACACTGTATTAGGAAAATCTGATTTTTTTAACCTGGACTATAACCCTCGGTATCAGGAAAATCGGATATTTTTCACCTGGATTATTTCCCACGTTTTCAGGAAAATCTGATTTTTTTTCACCCTGGACTTTACTCACGCTATCAGGTAAATTGAATTTTTTTCACCTGGACAATTTCACACGGTATCAGGTGAATCGGATTTTTTTCACCCTGGACATTACTCACAGTATCATGAAAATCTGATTTCTTTAACTTGGACTATTACATAAGGTATCAGGTAAATCAAATTTTTTTCACCTGGACTTTTTATTACACATGGTATCAGGAAAATCTGATTTTTTTTCACCTGGACTATTACACACGGTATCAGGTAAATCGGATATTTTTCACCTGGACTATTACACACGGTATCAGGTAAATCAGATTTTATTATCATGGACTATTTATTACACACGGTATCAGGAAAATTTGAATTTTTTTCACCTGCACTATTACCCACGGTATCATGAAAATCGGATTTTTTTTCACCTGGACTATTACCCACAGTTTCAGGAAAATCAGATTTTTTCCCCTAAATGGACTATAATTACCCACAGTATCAGGAAAATTGGATGTTTTCACCCTGGTCTTTATTCACGGTATCATGAAAATCGGATTTTTTTCACCTCCCCTATTACACACGGTATCAGGTAAATCTGATTTTTTTCACCTGGACTATTACCCACAGTATCAGGAAAATTGGATTGTTTTCACCCTCGACTTTATTCACAGAATCAGGAAAATCTGATTTTTTTCACCCTTACCTTTATTCACGCTATCAGGAAAATCTGATTTTTTTAACCTGGAGTATTACACACAGTATCAGGTAAATTGGATTTTTTTAACCTGGACTTTTTATTACACATGGTATTAGGAAAATCTGATTTTTTTCACCTGGACTATTACACACGGTATCAGTTAAATCAGATTTTTTTCACCTGGACTATTACACACGGCATCAGGTAAATCTAATTTCTTTCACCAGGACTATTACACACAGCATCAGGTAAATCTGTTTTCTTTCACCTGCACTATTACACACGGTATCAGGTAAATTGGTTTTTTTCACCTGGACTTTTTATTACACACGGTATCAGGAAAATCTGATTTTTTTCACCTGGACTATTACACACAGTATCAGGTAAATCCGATTTTTTTCACCTTGACTATTACCCAGGGTAACAGGAAAATCTGATTTTTTTCAGCTGTACTATTACCCACAGTATAGGGAATATTGGATAGTTTTCACCCTGGACTTTATTGACGGTATCAGGAAAATCGGATATTTTTTCACCCTGGACATTTCTCATGGTATCAGGAAAATCAATTTTTTTCACCTGGACTATAACACACGGTATCAGATAAATTGAATTTTTTCACCTAGACTATTACCCACGGTATCAGGAAAATCTGAATTTTTTCACCCTTGACTTTATTGACGGTATCAGGAAAATCGAATTTTTTTCAACCTGGACTTTTTTCACGGTATGAGGAAAATCTGATTTTTTTTCACCTGGACTATAACCCACGGTATCTGGAAAATCTGATTTTTTTCACCTGGACTATAACCCTCGGTATCAGGAAAATTGGATTTTTTCACCTGGACTATTACACACGGTATCAGGTAAATCACATTTTTTTCACCTTGAGTATTACCCACGGTTTCAGGAAAATCTGATTTTTTTTTCACCTGGACTATTACCCACGGTGTCAGGAAAATCTAATTTTTTTCACCTGTCCTATTACACACGGTATCAGGTAAATCTGATTTCTTTCCCCTGGACTATTACACACGGTATCAGGTAAATTGGATTTTTTTCACCTGGACTTTTTATTACACACGGTATAAGGAAAATCTGATATTTTTTTTCACCTGGACTATTAGCCACGGTATCAGGAAAATCTCATTTTTTTCACCTGGACTATTACCCTCGGTATAAGGAAAATCGGATATTTTTCACGTTAGCCTTTATTCACGCTATCAGGAAAATCTGATTTTTTTTCACCTGGACTATTACCCACGGTATCAGGAAAATCTGATTTTTTTTCACCTTGACTATTACCCAGGGTAACATGTAAACCTGTTTTTTTTTCCAGCTGTACTATTACCCACAGTATCAGGAATATTGGATTGTTTTCACCATGGACTTTATTCATGGAATCAGGAAAATCTGTATAAGGAAAATCTGTTTTTTTTTTCACCTGGACTATTACCCACGATGTCAGGAAAATCTGATTTTTTTCACCTGGCCTATTACACAAGGTATCAGGAAAATCTGATTTTTTCAACCTGGACTTATCTCACGGTAACAGGAAAATCTGATGTTTTTACCTGGACTATAACCCTCAATATCAGGAACATCGGATTTATTTCACCCTGGACTTTCCCCACGGTATCAGGAAAATCTGATTTCTTTCACCTGGACTATTACACAAAGTATCAGGTAAATCGGATTTTTTTAACCTGGACTTTTATTACACACAGTATCAGGTAAATCAGATTTTTTTTCACCTGGACTATTACCCACGGTGTCAGGAAAATCTAATTTTTTTCACCTGGACTATTACCCAGGGTATCTGGAAAATCAGATTTTTTTCACCCTGACCTTTATTCACGCTATCAGGAAAATCTGATTTTTTTAACCTGGAGTATTACACACTGTGTCAGGAAAATCTCATTTTTTTCCACCTGGACTAATAACTACGGCATCAGGAAAATCTGATTTTTTCCACTGGACTATAACCCACGGTATCTGGAAAATCTGATGTTTTTCACCTGGATTATAACCCTCGGTATCAGGAAAATCTGATTTTTTTCAAAATGGACTTTTCTCACGGTATCAGGAAAATCTGATTTTTTTTTCAACCTGGACTTTTCTCACGGTGTCAGGAAAATCTGATTTTTTTCACCTGGCCTATTACACACAGTATCAGGAAAATCTGATTTTTTTCACCTGGACTATTACCCAGGGTATCTGGAAAATCAGATTTTTTTCACCCTGACCTTTTTTCACGCTATCAGGAAAATCTGATTTTTTTTAACCTGGAGTATTACACACAGTATCAGGTAAATTGGATTTTTTTCACCTGGACTTTTTATTACACATGGTATTAGGAAAATCTGATTTTTTTCACCTAGACTATTACACACGGTATCAGGTAAATCAGATTTTTTTCACCTGGACTATTACACACGGCATCAGGTAAATCTAATTTCTTTCACCAGGACTATTACACACGGCATCAGGTAAATCTGATTTCTTTCACCTGGACTATTGCACACGGTATCAGGAAAATCGATTTTTTTCACCCGGACTATTACCCACGTTATCAGGAAAATCTGATTTTTTTCACCTGGACTATTACACACAGTATCAGGTAAATCCGATTTTTTTCACCTTGACTATTACCCAGGGTAACAGGAAAATCTCATTTTTTCAGCTGTACTATTACCCACAGTATAGGGAATATTGGATAGTTTTCACCCTGGACTTTATTGACGGTATCAGGAAAATCGGATTTTTTTTCACCCTGGACATTTCTCATGGTATCAGGAAAATCAATTTTTTTCACCTGGACTATAACACACGGTATCAGATAAATTGAATTTTTTCACCTAGACAATTACCCACGGTATCAGGAAAATCTGAATTTTTTCACCCTTGACTTTATTGATGGTATCAGGAAAATCGAATTTTTTTCAACCTGGACTTTTTGCACGGTATGAGGAAAATCTGATTTTTTTTTCACCTGGACTATAACCCACGGTATCTGGAAAATCTGATTTTTTTCACCTGGACTATAACCCTCGGTATCAGGAAAATTGGATTTTTTCACCTGGACTATTACACACGGTATCAGGTAAATCACATTTTTTCACCTTGAGTATTACCCACGGTTTCAGGAAAATCTGATTTTTTTTCACCTGGACTATTACCCACTGTGTCAAGGAAAATCTAATTTTTTTCACCTGTCCTATTACACACGGTATCAGGTAAATCTGATTTCTTTCCCCTGGACTATTACACATGGTATCAGGTAAATTGGATTTTTTTCTCCTGGACTTTTTATTACACACGGTATAAGTAAAATCTGATTTTTTTTCACCTGGACTTTTACACACGGTATCAGGTAAATTGAATTTTTTTCACCTGGACTATTACCCAGGGTATCTGGAAAATCGGATTTTTTTCACCCTGACCTTTTTTCACGCCATCAGGAAAATCTGATTTTATTTTTTTAACCTGGAGTATTACACACGGTACCAGGTAAATCTCATTTTTCCCCTCCTGGACGAATAACTACGGCATCAGGAAAATCTGATTTTTTTCCACTGGACTATAACCCTCGGTATATGGAAAATCTGATGTTTTTCACCTGGACTATAACCCTCGGTATCAGGGAAATCTGATTTTTTTCAACCTGGACTTTTCTCACGGTAACAGGAAAATCTGATTTTTTTTCACCGGGAGTATTACCCACGGTGTCAGGAAAATCTAATTCTTTTCACCTGACCTATTACACACGGTATCAGGTAAATCTGATTTCTTTCACCTGGACTATTACACACGGTATCAGGTAAATTGGATTTTTTTAACCTGGACTTTTTATTACACATGGTATAAGGAAAATCTGATATTTTTTTTTCACCTGGACTATCACCCACGGTATCAGGTAAATCTGATTTTTTTCATATGGACTATTACACACGGTAACAGGGAAATCTGATTTTTTTCAACCTGGACTTTTCTCACGGTAACAGGAAAATCTGATTTTTTTCACCTGGACTATAACCCTCGGTATCAGGAAAATCTGATTTTTTTCAACCTGGACTTTTCTCACGGTAACAGGAAAATCTGATTTTTTTCACCTGGACTTCTCTCACTGTAACAGGAAAATCTGATTTTTTTCACCTGGACTATAACCCTCGGTATCAGGAAAATCTGATTTTTTCAACCTGGACTTTTCTCATGGTAACAGGAAAATCTAATTTTTTAACCTGGAGTATTACACACGGTATCAGGAAAATCGGATTTTTTTAACCTGCACTTTTTATTACACACGGTATCAGGAAAATCTGGTTTTTTTTCACCTGGACTATTACACACGGTATCAGGTAAATCAGATTTTTTCACCTCGACTATTACCCACGGTATCATGTAAATCTGATTTCTTTCACCTGGACTATTACACACGGCATCAGGTAAATTGGATGTTTTTTAACCTGTACTTTTTATTACACACGGTATAAGGAAAATCTGATTTTTTTTCACCTGGACTATTACCAACGGTATCAGGAAAATCTGATTTTTTTTCACCTGGTCTATTACACACTGTATCAGGAAAATCTGATTTTTTTCAACCTGGACTTTTCTCACGCTATCCGGAAAATCTGATTTTTTTTTCACCTGGCCTATTACACATGGTATCTGGAAAATCTGATTTTTTTCACCCTGACCTTTATTCACACTATCAGGGAAATCTGATTTTTTTCACCTACACTATTAAACACGGTATCAGGAAAATCTGATTTTTTTTCACCTGGACTATTACCCACGGTGTCAGGAAAATCTAATTTTTTTCCTCGGTATCTGGAAAATCTGATTTTTCTTCACCTGGACTATTACACACGGCATCAGGTAAATCAGATTTTTTTCACCCTTGACTTTATTGACGGTATCAGGAAAATCGAATTTTTTTCAACCTGGACTTTTTTCACGGTATGAGGAAAATCTGATTTTTTTTCACCTGGACTATAACCCACGGTATCTGGAAAATCTGATTTTTTTCACCTGGACTATAACCCACGGTTTCAGGAAAATCTGATTTTTTTTCACCTGGACTATTACCCACGGTGTCAGGAAAATCTAATTTTTTTCACCTGTCCTATTACACACGGTATCAGGTAAATCTGATTTCTTTCCCCTGGACTATTACACACGGTATCAGGTAAATTGGATTTTTTTCACCTGGACTTTTTATTACACACGGTATAAGGAAAATCTCATTTTTTTTCACCTGGACTTTTACACACGGTATCAGGTAAATCGAATTTTTTTCACCTGGACTATTTCCCACGGTAACAGGAAAATCTGATTTTTTCACCCTGGACTTTATTGACGGTATCAGGAAAATTGGATTTTTTTCGACCTGGACTTTTCTCATGGTAACAGGAAAATCTGATTTTTTTTTCACCTGGACTATTAGCCACGGTATCAATAAAATCTCATTTTTTTCACCTGGACTATTACCCTCGGTATAAGTAAAATCGGATATTTTTCACGCTAGCCTTTACTCACGCTATCAGGAAAATCTGATTTTTTTTCACCTGGACTATTACCCACGGTATCAGGAAAATCTGATTTTTTTCACCTTGACTATTACCCAGGGTAACATGTAAACCTGTTTTTTTTTTCCAGCTGTACTATTACCCACAGTATCAGGAATATTGGATTGTTTTCACCCTGGACTTTATTCATGGAATCAGGAAAATCTGTATAAGGAAAATCTGTTGTTTTTTTCACCTGACTATAACCCTCGGTATCAGGAAAATCTGATTTTTTTTCACCTGGAGTATTATCCTCGGTATAAGGAAAATCGGAATTTTTTCCCCTGGACAATTACCCACGGTATCAGATAAATCGGATTTTTTTAACCTGGACTATTTATTACACACGGTATCAGGAAAATCTGATTTTTTTTCACCTGGACTATTACACACGGTATCAGGAAAATCTGATTTTTTTCACCTGGACCATTACCCACAGTGTCAGGAAAATCTGATTTTTTTCACCTGCACGATTTATTACACACGGTATCAGGAACATCAGATTTTTTTCACCCTGGACATTTCTCATGCTATCAGGAAAATCAGATTTTTTTCACCCAGACTATTACCCACGTTATCAGGAAAATCTGATTTTTTTCACCTGGCCTATTACACAAGGTATCAGGTAAATTGGATTGTTTTCTCCCTGGACTTTATTCACGGAATCAGGAAAATCTGATTTTTTTCATCCTGGACTATAACCCACGGTATCTGGAAAATCTAATTTTTTTCACCTTGACTATTACACACGGTATCAGGTAAATCGGATTTTTTAAACCTGGGTGATTTATTACACACGGTATCAGGAACATCAGATTTTTTTCACCCTGGACATTTCTCATGCTATCAGGAAAATCTGATTTTTTTCACTTAGACAATTACCCACGGTATCTGGAAAATCTGATTTTTTTTCACGTTGACTATTACACATGGTATCAATCAAATCAGATTATTTTCACCTGGACTATTACCCACGGTAACAGGAAAATCTGATTTTTTCACCTGGACTATAGCCCTCGGTATCAGGAAAATCTGATTTTTTTTCACCTGGACAATTACACACGGTATCAGGTAAATTGGATTATTTCACCTGGACTACTACCCATGGTAACAGGAAAATGTTTTTTCCAGCTGTACTATTACCCACAGTATCAGGAAAATTGGATTGTTTTCACCCTGGACTTTATTCACGGAATCAGGAAAATTGGATTTTTTTTTATCCTGGACTTTATTCACGGTATCAGGAAAATCGGATTTTTTCATCCTGGACTTTTCTCACAGTATCAGGAAAATCTGATTTTTTCACCCTGGACTTTATTGACGGTATCAGGAAAATCGGGATTTTTTTCAACCTGGACTTTTCTCACGGTATCTGGTAAATCTGATTTTTTTCACCTGGACTATAAACCACGGTATCTGGAAAATCTGATGTTTTTCACCTGGACTATAACCCTCGGTATAAGGAAAATCTGCTTTTTGTCACCTGGACTATTACCCACGGTGTCAGGAAAATCTGATTTTTTTCACCTGCACGTTTTATTACACACGGTTTCAGGAACATCAGATATTTTTCACCCTGGACATTTCTCATGCTATCAGGAAAATCAGATTTTTTTCACCCGGACTATTACCCACGTTATCAGGAAAATCTGATTTTTTTCACCTGGCCTATTACACAAGGTATCAGGTAAATTGGATTGTTTTCTCCCTGGACTTTATTCACCGAATCAGGAAAATCTGATTTTTTTCATCCTGGACTTTTCTCACGGTATCTGGAAAATCTAATCTTTTTTCACCTGGACTATAACCCACGATATCTGGAAAATCTGTTGTTTTTCACCTGGACGATAACCCTCGTTATCAGGGAAAACTGATTTTTTTCGACCTGGACTTTTCTCTGATTTTCTCAGCTAAATTGGATTTTTTTCACCTGGACTATTACACACGGTATCAGGAAATTCTGATTTTTTTAACCATTGCTATTTATTACACACGGTATCAGGAATATCGGATTTTTTTCCAACCTGGACATTACTCACGCTATCAGGAAAATCTGATTTTTTTAACCTGGACTATTACGCACTGTATTAGGAAAATCTGATTTTTTTAACCTGGACTATAACCCTCGGTATCAGGAAAATCGGATATTTTTCACCTGGATTATTTCCCACGTTTTCAGGAAAATCTGATTTTTTTTTCACCCAGGACTTTACTCACGCTTTCAGGTAAATCGAATTTTTTTCACCTGGACAATTTCACACGGTATCAGGTGAATCGGATTTTTTTCACCCTGGACATTACTCACAGTATCATGAAAATCTGATTTCTTTAACTTGGACTATTACATAAGGTATCAGGTAAATCAAATTTTTTTCACCTGGACTTTTTATTACACATGGTATCAGGAAAATCTGATTTTTTTTCTCCTGGACTATTACACACGGTATCAGGTAAATCTGATTTTTTTTTTCACCTGGACTATAACCCACGGTTTCAGGAAGATCTGATTTTTTTCACCTGGACTATAACCCACGGTTTCAGGAAAATCTGATTGTTTTTTTTCCAAATGGACTATAATTACCCACGGAATCAGGAAAATCTGATTTTTTTTCATCTGGACTGTTACACACGGTATCAGGAAAATCGGATTTTTTTCACCTGGACTATAATTACCCACGGTATAAGGAAAATCGGATTTTTTTCACCTGGACTATTACCCACAGTATCCGGAAAATTGGATTGTTTTCACCCTGGACTTTTCTCACGGTATCAGGAAAATCTGACATTTTTCACCTGGACTATAACCCACGGTATCTGGAAAATCTAATTTTTCACCTGGACTATATCCCTGGTATCAGGAAAATCTGATTTTTATTCACCTGGACTATTACACACGGTATCAGGTAAATCTGATTTTTTTCACCTGGACTATAACCCACGTTTTCAGGAAAATCTGATTTTTTTTCACCCTGGACTTTACTCACGCTATCAGGTAAATTGAATTTTTTTCACCTGGACAATTTCACACGGTATCAGGTGAATCTGATTTTTTTCACCCTGGACATTACTCACAGTATCATGAAAATCTGATTTCTTTAACTTGGACTATTACATAAGGTATCAGGTAAATCAAATTTTTTTCACCTGGACTTTTTATTACACATGGTATCAGGAAAATCTGATTTTTTTTCACCTGGACTATTACACACGGTATCAGGTAAATCGGATATTTTTCACCTGGACTATTACACACGGTATCAGGTAAATCAGATTTTATTATCATGGACTATTTATTACACACGGTATCAGGAAAATTTGAATTTTTTTCACCTGCACTATTACCCACGGTATCATGAAAATCGGATTTTTTTTCACCTGGACTATTACCCACAGTTTCAGGAAAATCAGATTTTTTCCCCCAAATGGACTATAATTACCCACAGTATCAGGAAAATTGGATGTTTTCACCCTGGTCTTTATTCACGGTATCATGAAAATCGGATTTTTTTCACCTGCCCTATTACACACGGTATCAGGTAAATCTGATTTTTTTCACCTGGACTATTACCCACAGTATCAGGAAAATTGGATTGTTTTCACCCTCGACTTTATTCACAGAATCAGGAAAATCTGATTTTTTTCACCCTGGACTTTAATGACAGTATCACGAAAATCAGATTTTTTTCACCTGGACTTTATTCACAGAATCAGGAAAATCTGATTTTTTTCATCCAGGACTTTATTCATGGTATCAGGAAAATCTGATTTTTTTTCAAATGGACTATAATTACCCACGGTATCAGGTAAATCGGATTTTTTTTCACCTGGACTATTACCCACAGTGTCAGGAAAATTGGATGTTTTCACCCTGGACTTTATTCACGGTATCAGGTAAATCTGATTTTTTTCACCTGGACTATAACCCACAGTTTCAGGAAATTCAGATTTTTTTTTTCCAAATGGACTATAATTACCCACGGAATCAAGAAAATCAGATTTTTTTCACCCTGGACTTTATTGACGGTATCAGGAAAATCGGATTTTTTTCAACTTGGACTTTTCTGTTTTTTTTTTTCAAATGGACTATAACCCACGGTATCAGGAAAATCTGATTTTTTTCACCTGGACTATATCCCACGGTATCAGGAAAATCTGATTTTTTTCATCTGGACTGTTACACACAGTATCAGGAAAATCTGATTTCTTTCACCTGGACTATTACACACTGTATAAGGAAAATCTGATTTTTTTCTCCTGGACTATTACACACGTTATCAGGTAAATCTGATTTTTTTCACCTGGACTATTACACATTGTATCAGGAAAATCTGATTTTTTTTCAACCTGTACTTTTCTAACGGTAACAGGAAAATCTGATTTTTTCCCACTCGGACTAGAACCCACAATATCTGGAAAATCAGATTTTTCACCTGGACTATATCCCTGGTATCTGAAAAATCTGATTTTTTTCAAATGGACTATTTTTTTTTCCACATGGACTATTACACACGGTATCAGGTAAATCGGATTTTTTTAACCTGGACTTTTTATTACACATGGTATCAGGAAAATCTGTTTTTTTTTTCTCCTGGACTATTACACACGGTATCAGGTAAATCTGATTTTTTTTTCACCTGGACTATAACCCACGGTTTCAGGAAGATCTGATTTTTTTCACCTGGACTATAACCCACGGTTTCAGGAAAATCTGATTGTTTTTTTTCCAAATGGACTATAATTACCCACGGAATCAGGAAAATCTGATTTTTTTCATCTGGACTGTTACACACGGTATCAGGAAAATCGGATTTTTTTCACCTGGACTATAATTACCCATGGTATAAGGAAAATCGGATTTTTTTCACCTGGTCTATTACACACGGTATCAGGTAAATCGGATTTTTTTCACCTGGACTATTACCCACAGTATCCGGAAAATTGGATTGTTTTCACCCTGGACTTTTCTCACGGTATCAGGAAAATCTGACATTTTTCACCTGGACTATAACCCACGGTATCTGGAAAATGTGATTTTTCACCTGGACTATATCCCTGGTATCAGGAAAATCTGATTTTTTTTCACCTGGACTATTACACACGGTATCAGGTAAATCTGATTTTTTTCACCTGGACTATAACCCACGGTTTCAGGAAAATCTGATTGTTTTTTTTTCCAAATGGACTATAATTACCCACGGAATCAGGAAAATCTGATTTTTTTTCATCTGGACTGTTACACACGGTATCAGGAAAATCGGATTTTTTTCACCTGGACTATAATTACCCACGGTATCAGGAAAATATGATTTGTTTTTTTTTTCAAATGGAGTATAACCCACGGTATCAGGAAAATCTGATTTTTTTCATCTGGACTGTTACACACAGTATCAGGAAAATCTGATTTCTTTCACCTGGACTATTACACACTGTATAAGGAAAATCTGGTTTTTTTCTCCTGGACTATTACACACAGTATCATGTAAATCTGATTTTTTTCACCTGGACTATTACACATTGTATCAGGAAAATCTGATTTTTTCCCACTCAGACTAGAACCCACAATATCTGGAAAATCTGATTTTTCACCTGGACTATATCCCTGGTATCAGAAAAATCTGACTATTTTTTTTCCACATGGACTATTACACACGGTATCAGGTAAATCGGATTTTTTTAACCTGGACTTTTTATTACACATGGTATCAGGAAAATCTGATTTTTATCAACCTGGACTTTTCTCACGGTATCTTGTAAATCTGATTTTTTTCACCTGGACTATAACCCACGGTATCTGGAAAATCGGATGTTTTTCACCTGGACTATAACCCTCGGTATCAGGAAAATCTGCTTTTTTTCACCTGGCCTATTACACACGGTATCAGGTAAATCGGATTTTTTCACCTGGACTTTTTATTACACACGGTATCAGAAAAATCTTATTTTTTTTCGCCTGGACTTTTACACACGGTATCAGGTAAATCGAATTTTTTTCACCTGGACTATTTCCCACGGTAACAGGAAAATCTGATTTTTTCACCCTGGACTTTATTGACGGTATCAGGAAAATTGGATTTTTTTCGACCTGGACTTTTCTCATGGTAACAGGAAAATCTGATTTTTTTTTTCACCTGGACTATTAGCCACGGTATCAATAAAATCTCATTTTTTTCACCTGGACTATTACCCTCGGTATAAGTAAAATCGGATATTTTTCACGCTAGCCTTTACTCACGCTATCAGGAAAATCTGATTTTTTTTCACCTGGACTATTACCCACGGTATCAGGAAAATCTGATTTTTTTCACCTTGACTATTACCCAGGGTAACATGTAAACCTGTTTTTTTTTTCAGCTGTACTATTACCCACAGTATCAGGAATATTGGATTGTTTTCACCCTGGACTTTATTCATGGAATCAGGAAAATCTGTATAAGGAAAATCTGTTGTTTTTTTCACCTGACTATAACCCTCGGTATCAGGAAAATCTGATTTTTTTTCACCTGGAGTATTATCCTCGGTATAAGGAAAATCGGAATTTTTTCCCCTGGACAATTACCCACGGTATCAGATAAATCGGATTTTTTTAACCTGGACTATTTATTACACACGGTATCAGGAAAATCTGATTTTTTTCACCTGGACTATTACACACGGTATCAGGAAAATCTGATTTTTTTCACCTGGACCATTACCCACAGTGTCAGGAAAATCTGATTTTTTTCACCTGCACGATTTATTACACACGGTATCAGGAACATCAGATTTTTTTCACCCTGGACATTTCTCATGCTATCAGGAAAATCAGATTTTTTTCACCCAGACTATTACCCACGTTATCAGGAAAATCTGATTTTTTTCACCTGGCCTATTACACAAGGTATCAGGTAAATTGGATTGTTTTCTCCCTGGACTTTATTCACGGAATCAGGAAAATCTGATTTTTTTCATCCTGGACTATAACCCACGGTATCTGGAAAATCTAATTTTTTTCACCTTGACTATTACACACGGTATCAGGTAAATCGGATTTTTTAAACCTGGGTGATTTATTACACACGGTATCAGGAACATCAGATTTTTTTCACCCTGGACATTTCTCATGCTATCAGGAAAATCTGATTTTTTTCACTTAGACAATTACCCACGGTATCTGGAAAATCTGATTTTTTTTTCACGTTGACTATTACACACGGTATCAATCAAATCAGATTATTTTCACCTGGACTATTACCCACGGTAACAGGAAAATCTGATTTTTTCACCTGGACTATAGCCCTCGGTATCAGGAAAATCTGCTTTTTTTCACCTGGACAATTTCACACGGTATCAGGTAAATTGGATTATTTCACCTGGACTACTACCCATGGTAACAGGAAAATGTTTTTTCCAGCTGTACTATTACCCACAGTATCAGGAAAATTGGATTGTTTTCACCCTGGACTTTATTCACGGAATCAGGAAAATTGGATTTTTTTTTATCCTGGACTTTATTCACGGTATCAGGAAAATCGGATTTTTTCACCCTGGACTTTTCTCACAGTATCAGGAAAATCTGATTTTTTCACCCTGGACTTTATTGACGGTATCAGGAAAATCGGGATTTTTTTCAACCTGGACTTTTCTCACGGTATCTGGTAAATCTGATTTTTTTCACCTGGACTATAAACCACGGTATCTGGAAAATCTGATGTTTTTCACCTGGACTATAACCCTCGGTATAAGGAAAATCTGCTTTTTGTCACCTGGACTATTACCCACGGTGTCAGGAAAATCTGATTTTTTTTCACCTGCACGTTTTATTACACACGGTTTCAGGAACATCAGATTTTTTTCACCCTGGACATTTCTCATGCTATCAGGAAAATCAGATTTTTTTCACCCGGACTATTACCCACGTTATCAGGAAAATCTGATTTTTTTCACCTGGCCTATTACACAAGGTATCAGGTAAATTGGATTGTTTTCTCCCTGGACTTTATTCACCGAATCAGGAAAATCTGATTTTTTTCATCCTGGACTTTTCTCACGGTATCTGGAAAATCTAATCTTTTTTCACCTGGACTATAACCCACGATATCTGGAAAATCTGTTGTTTTTCACCTGGACGATAACCCTCGTTATCAGGAAAAACTGATTTTTTTCGACCTGGACTTTTCTCTGATTTTCTCAGCTAAATTGGATTTTTTTCACCTGGACTATTACACACGGTATCAGGAAATTCTGATTTTTTTAACCATTACTATTTATTACACACGGTATCAGGAATATCGGATTTTTTTCCACCCTGGACATTACTCACGCTATCAGGAAAATCTGATTTTTTTAACCTGGACTATTACACACTGTATTAGGAAAATCTGATTTTTTTAACCTGGACTATAACCCTCGGTATCAGGAAAATCGGATATTTTTCACCTGGATTATTTCCCACGTTTTCAGGAAAATCTGATTTTTTTTTCACCCTGGACTTTACTCACGCTATCAGGTAAATCGAATTTTTTTCACCTGGACAATTTCACACGGTATCAGGTGAATCGGATTTTTTTCACCCTGGACATTACTCACAGTATCATGAAAATCTGATTTCTTTAACTTGGACTATTACATAAGGTATCAGGTAAATCAAATTTTTTTCACCTGGACTTTTTATTACACATGGTATCAGGAAAATCTGATTTTTTTCTCCTGGACTATTACACATGGTATCAGGTAAATCTGATTTTTTTTTCACCTGGACTATAACCCACGGTTTCAGGAAGATCTGATTTTTTTCACCTGGACTATAACCCACGGTTTCAGGAAAATCTGATTTTTTTCCCCAAATGGACTATAATTACCCACGGAATCAGGAAAATCTGATTTTTTTTCATCTGGACTGTTACACACGGTATCAGGAAAATCGGATTTTTTTCACCTGGACTATAATTACCCACGGTATAAGGAAAATCGGATTTTTTTCACCTGGACTATTACCCACAGTATCCGGAAAATTGGATTGTTTTCACCCTGGACTTTTCTCACGGTATCAGGAAAATCTGACATTTTTCACCTGGACTATAACCCACGGTATCTGGAAAATCTAATTTTTCACCTGGACTATATCCCTGGTATCAGGAAAATCTGATTTTTATTCACCTGGACTATTACACACGGTATCAGGTAAATCTGATTTTTTTCACCTGGACTATAACCCACGGTTTCAGGAAAATCTGATTGTTTTTTTTCCAAATGGACTATAATTACCCACGGAATCAGGAAAATCTGATTTTTTTTCATCTGGACTGTTACACACGGTATCAGGAAAATCGGATTTTTTTCACCTGGACTATAATTACCCACGGTATCAGGAAAATCTGATTTGTTTTTTTTTTTCAAATGGAGTATAACCCACGGTATCAGGAAAATCTGATTTTTTTCATCTGGACTGTTACACACAGTATCAGGTAAATCTGATTTTTTTCACCTGGACTATTACACATTGTATCAGGAAAATCTGATTTTTTCCCACTCGGACTAGAACCCACAATATCTGGAAAATCTGATTTTTCACCTGGACTATATCCCTGGTATCAGAAAAATCTGACTATTTTTTTTCCACATGGACTATTACACACGGTATCAGGTAAATCGGATTTTTTTTAACCTGGACTTTTTATTACACATGGTATCAGGAAAATCTGATTTTTATCAACCTGGACTTTTCTCACGGTATCTTGTAAATCTGATTTTTTTCACCTGGACTATAACCCACGGTATCTGGAAAATCGGATGTTTTTCACCTGGACTATAACCCTCGGTATCAGGAAAATCTGCTTTTTTTCACCTGGCCTATTACACACGGTATCAGGTAAATCGGATTTTTTCACCTGGACTTTTTATTACACACGGTATCAGAAAAATCTTTTTTTTTTTCGCCTGGACTTTTACACACGGTATCAGGTAAATCAGATCTTTTTTCACGTTGACTATTACATACGGTATCAGGTAAATTGGATTTTTTTCGCCTGGACTATTACACACAGTATCAGGTAAATCGGATTTTTTTAACGTAGACGATTTATTACACACGGTATCAGGAACATCAGATTTTTTTTCACCCTGGACATTTCTCATGCTATCAGGAAAATCTTATTTTTTTCACCCGGACTATTACACACCGTATCAGGAAAATCTGATTTTTTTCACCTGGCCTATTACACAAGGTATCAGGTAAATTGGATTGTTTTCTCCCTGGACTTTATTCACGGAATCAGGAAAATCTGATTTTTTTCATCCTGGACTATAACCCACGGTATCTGGAAAATCTAATTTTTTTCACCTTGACTATTACACACGGTATCAGGTAAATCGGATTTTTTAAACCTGGGTGATTTATTACACACGGTATCAGGAACATCAGATTTTTTTTACCCTGGACATTTCTCATGCTATCAGGAAAATCTGATTTTTTTCACTTAGACAATTACCCACGGTATCTGGAAAATCTGATTTTTTTTCACGTTGACACACACGGTATCAATCAAATCAGATTATTTTCACCTGGACTATTACCCACGGTAACAGGAAAATCTGATTTTTTCACCTGGACTATAGCCCTCGGTATCAGGAAAATCTGATTTTTTTCACCTGGACAATTACACACGGTATCAGGTAAATTGGATTTTTTCACCTGGACTACTACCCATGGTAACAGGAAAATGTTTTTTTCCAGCTGTACTATTACCCACAGTATCAGGAAAATTGGATTGTTTTCACCGTGGACTTTATTCACGGAATCAGGAAAATTGATTTTTTTTTTTTATCCTGGACTTTATTCACGGTATCAGGAAAATCGGATTTTTTCACCCTGGACTTTTCTCACAGTATCAGGAAAATCTGATTTTTTCACCCTGGACTTTATTGACTGTATCAGGAAAATCGGGATTTTTTTCAACCTGGACTTTTCTCACGGTATCTGGTAAATCTGATTTTTTTCACCTGGACTATAAACCACAGTATCTGGAAAATCTGATGTTTTTCACCTGGACTATAACCCTCGGTATAAGGAAAATCTGCTTTTTGTCACCTGGACTATTACCCACGGTGTCAGGAAAATCTGATTTTTTTTCACCTGCACGATTTATTACACACGGTTTCAGGAACATCAGATTTTTTTCACCCTGGACATTTCTCATGCTATCAGGAAAATCAGATTTTTTTCACCCGGACTATTACCCACGTTATCAGGAAAATCTGATTTTTTTCACCTGGCCTATTACACAAGGTATCAGGTAAATTGGATTGTTTTCTCCCTGGACTTTATTCACCGAATCAGGAAAATCTGATTTTTTTCATCCTGGACTTTTCTCACGGTATCTGGAAAATCTAATCTTTTTTCACCTGGACTATAACCCACGATATCTGGAAAATCTGATTGTTTTTCACCTGGACGATAACCCTCGTTATCAGGAAAAACTGATTTTTTTCGACCTGGACTTTTCTCTGATTTTCTCAGCTAAATTGGATTTTTTTCACCGGGACTATTACACACGGTATCAGGAAATTCTGATTTTTTTAACCATTACTATTTATTACACACGGTATCAGGAATATCGGATTTTTTTCCACCCTGGACATTACTCACGCTATCAGGAAAATCTGATTTGATTAACCTGGACTATTACACACTGTATTAGGAAAATCTGATTTTTTTAACCTGGACTATAACCCTCGGTATCAGGAAAATCGGATATTTTTCACCTGGATTATTTCCCACGTTTTCAGGAAAATCTGATTTTTTTTCACCCTGGACTTTACTCACGCTATCAGGTAAATTGAATTTTTTTCACCTGGACAATTTCACACGGTATCAGGTGAATCGGATTTTTTTCACCCTGGACATTACTCACAGTATCATGAAAATCTGATTTCTTTAACTTGGACTATTACATAAGGTATCAGGTAAATCAAATTTTTTTCACCTGGACTTTTTATTACACATGGTATCAGGAAAATCTGATTTTTTTTCACCTGGACTATTACACACGGTATCAGGTAAATCGGATATTTTTCACCTGGACTATTACACACGGTATCAGGTAAATCAGATTTTATTATCATGGACTATTTATTACACACGGTATCAGGAAAATTTGAATTTTTTTCACCTGCACTATTACCCACGGTATCATGAAAATCGGATTTTTTTTCACCTGGACTATTACCCACAGTTTCAGGAAAATCAGATTTTTTCCCCTAAATGGACTATAATTACCCACAGTATCAGGAAAATTGGATGTTTTCACCCTGGTCTTTATTCACGGTATCATGAAAATCGGATTTTTTTCACCTGCCCTATTACACACGGTATCAGGTAAATCTGATTTTTTTCACCTGGACTATTACCCACAGTATCAGGAAAATTGGATTGTTTTCACCCTCGACTTTATTCACAGAATCAGGAAAATCTGATTTTTTTCACCCTTACCTTTATTCACGCTATCAGGAAAATCTGATTTTTTTAACCTGGAGTATTACACACAGTATCAGGTAAATTGGATTTTTTTAACCTGGACTTTTTATTACACATGGTATTGGGAAAATCTGATTTTTTTCACCTGGACTATTACACACGGTATCAGTTAAATCAGATTTTTTTCACCTGGACTATTACACACGGCATCAGGTAAATCTAATTTCTTTCACCAGGACTATTACACACAGCATCAGGTAAATCTGTTTTCTTTCACCTGCACTATTACACACGGTATCAGGTAAATTGGTTTTTTTCACCTGGACTTTTTATTACACACGGTATCAGGAAAATCTGATTTTTTTTCACCTGGACTATTACACACAGTATCAGGTAAATCCGATTTTTTTCACCTTGACTATTACCCAGGGTAACAGGAAAATCTGATTTTTTTCAGCTGTACTATTACCCACAGTATAGGGAATATTGGATAGTTTTCACCCTGGACTTTATTGACGGTATCAGGAAAATCGGATATTTTTTCACCCTGGACATTTCTCATGGTATCAGGAAAATCAATTTTTTTCACCTGGACTATAACACACGGTATCAGATAAATTGAATTTTTTCACCTAGACTATTACCCACGGTATCAGGAAAATCTGAATTTTTTCACCCTTGACTTTATTGACGGTATCAGGAAAATCGAATTTTTTTCACCCTGGACATTTCTCATGGTATCAGGAAAATCAATTTTTTTCACCTGGACTATAACACACGGTATCAGATAAATTGAATTTTTTCACCTGGACTATAACCCACGGTATCTGGAAAATCTGATTTTTTTCACCTGGACTATAACCCTCGGTATCAGGAAAATTGGATTTTTTCACCTGGACTATTACACACGGTATCAGGTAAATCACATTTTTTTTCACCTTGAGTATTACCCACGGTTTCAGGAAAATCTGATTTTTTTTCACCTGGACTATTACCCACGGTGTCAGGAAAATCTAATTTTTTTCACCTGTCCTATTACACACGGTATCAGGTAAATCTGATTTCTTTCCCCTGGACTATTACACACGGTATCAGGTAAATTGGATTTTTTTCACCTGGACTTTTTATTACACACGGTATAAGGAAAATCTGATATTTTTTTTCACCTGGACTATTAGCCACGGTATCAGGAAAATCTCATTTTTTTCACCTGGACTATTACCCTCGGTATAAGGAAAATCGGATATTTTTCACGTTAGCCTTTATTAACGCTATCAGGAAAATCTGATTTTTTTTCACCTGGACTATTACCCACGGTATCAGGAAAATCTGATTTTTTTTCACCTTGACTATTACCCAGGGTAACATGTAAACCTGTTTTTTTTCCAGCTGTACTATTACCCACAGTATCAGGAATATTGGATTGTTTTCACCATGGACTTTATTCATGGAATCAGGAAAATCTGTATAAGGAAAATCTGTTTTTTTTTTCACCTGGACTATTACCCACGATGTCAGGAAAATCTGATTTTTTTCACCTGGCCTATTACACAAGGTATCAGGAAAATCTGATTTTTTCAACCTGGACTTATCTCACGGTAACAGGAAAATCTGATGTTTTTACCTGGACTATAACCCTCAATATCAGGAACATCGGATTTATTTCACCCTGGACTTTCCCCACGGTATCAGGAAAATCTGATTTCTTTCACCTGGACTATTACACAAAGTATCAGGTAAATCGGATTTTTTTAACCTGGACTTTTATTACACACAGTATCAGGTAAATCAGATTTTTTTTCACCTGGACTATTACCCACGGTGTCAGGAAAATCTAATTTTTTTCACCTGGACTATTACCCAGGGTATCTGGAAAATCAGATTTTTTTCACCCTGACCTTTATTCACGCTATCAGGAAAATCTGATTTTTTTAACCTGGAGTATTACACACTGTGTCAGGAAAATCTCATTTTTTTTCCACCTGGACTAATAACTACGGCATCAGGAAAATCTGATTTTTTCCACTGGACTATAACCCACGGTATCTGGAAAATCTGATGTTTTTCACCTGGATTATAACCCTCGGTATCAGGAAAATCTGATTTTTTTTCAAAATGGACTTTTCTCACGGTATCAGGAAAATCTGATTTTTTTTCAACCTGGACTTTTCTCACGGTGTCAGGAAAATCTGATTTTTTTCACCTGGCCTATTACACACAGTATCAGGAAAATCTGATTTTTTTCACCTGGACTATTACCCAGGGTATCTGGAAAATCAGATTTTTTTCACCCTGACCTTTTTTCACGCTATCAGGAAAATCTGATTTTTTTTAACCTGGAGTATTACACACAGTATCAGGTAAATTGGATTTTTTTCACCTGGACTTTTTATTACACATGGTATTAGGAAAATCTGATTTTTTTCACCTGGACTATTACACACGGTATCAGGTAAATCAGATTTTTTTCACCTGGACTATTACACACGGCATCAGGTAAATCTAATTTCTTTCACCAGGACTATTACACACGGCATCAGGTAAATCTGATTTCTTTCACCTGGACTATTGCACACGGTATCAGGAAAATCGATTTTTTTCACCCGGACTATTACCCACGTTATCAGGAAAATCTGATTTTTTTCACCTGGACTATTACACACAGTATCAGGTAAATCCGATTTTTTTCACCTTGACTATTACCCAGGGTAACAGGAAAATCTCATTTTTTCAGCTGTACTATTACCCACAGTATAGGGAATATTGGATAGTTTTCACCCTGGACTTTATTGACGGTATCAGGAAAATCGGATTTTTTTTCACCCTGGACATTTCTCATGGTATCAGGAAAATCAATTTTTTTCACCTGGACTATAACACACGGTATCAGATAAATTGAATTTTTTCACCTAGACAATTACCCACGGTATCAGGAAAATCTGAATTTTTTCACCCTTGACTTTATTGATGGTATCAGGAAAATCGAATTTTTTTCAACCTGGACTTTTTGCACGGTATGAGGAAAATCTGATTTTTTTTTTCACTTGGACTATAACCCACGGTATCTGGAAAATCTGATTTTTTTCACCTGGACTATAACCCTTGGTATCAGGAAAATTGGATTTTTTCACCTGGACTATTACACACGGTATCAGGTAAATCACATTTTTTTCACCTTGAGTATTACCCACGGTTTCAGGAAAATCTGATTTTTTTTCACCTGGACTATTACCCACTGTGTCAAGGAAAATCTAATTTTTTTCACCTGTCCTATTACACACGGTATCAGGTAAATCTGATTTCTTTCCCCTGGACTATTACACATGGTATCAGGTAAATTGGATTTTTTTCTCCTGGACTTTTTATTACACACGGTATAAGTAAAATCTGATTTTTTTTCACCTGGACTTTTACACACGGTATCAGGTAAATTGAATTTTTTTCACCTGGACTATTACCCAGGGTATCTGGAAAATCGGATTTTTTTCACCCTGACCTTTTTTCACGCCATCAGGAAAATCTGATTTTATTTTTTTAACCTGGAGTATTACACACGGTACCAGGTAAATCTCATTTTTCCCCTCCTGGACGAATAACTACGGCATCAGGAAAATCTGATTTTTTTCCACTGGACTATAACCCTCGGTATATGGAAAATCTGATGTTTTTCACCTGGACTATAACCCTCGGTATCAGGGAAATCTGATTTTTTTCAACCTGGACTTTTCTCATGGTAACAGGAAAATCTGATTTTTTTTCACCGGGAGTATTACCCACGGTGTCAGGAAAATCTAATTCTTTTCACCTGACCTATTACACACGGTATCAGGTAAATCTGATTTCTTTCACCTGGACTATTACACACGGTATCAGGTAAATTGGATTTTTTTAACCTGGACTTTTTATTACACATGGTATAAGGAAAATCTGATATTTTTTTTTCACCTGGACTATCACCCACGGTATCAGGTAAATCTGATTTTTTTCATATGGACTATTACACACGGTAACAGGGAAATCTGATTTTTTTCAACCTGGACTTTTCTCACGGTAACAGGAAAATCTGATTTTTTTCACCTGGACTATAACCCTCGGTATCAGGAAAATCTGATTTTTTTCAACCTGGACTTTTCTCACGGTAACAGGAAAATCTGATTTTTTTCACCTGGACTTCTCTCACGGTAACAGGAAAATCTGATTTTTTTCACCTGGACTATAACCCTCGGTATCAGGAAAATCTGATTTTTTCAACCTGGACTTTTCTCATGGTAACAGGAAAATCTAATTTTTTAACCTGGAGTATTACACACGGTATCAGGAAAATCGGATTTTTTTAACCTGCACTTTTTATTACACACGGTATCAGGAAAATCTGGTTTTTTTTCACCTGGACTATTACACACGGTATCAGGTAAATCAGATTTTTTCACCTCGACTATTACCCACGGTATCATGTAAATCTGATTTCTTTCACCTGGACTATTACACACGGCATCAGGTAAATTGGATTTTTTAAACCTGTACTTTTTATTACACACGGTATAAGGAAAATCTGATTTTTTTTTCACCTGGACTATTACCAACGGTATCAGGAAAATCTGATTTTTTTTCACCTGGTCTATTACACACTGTATCAGGAAAATCTGATTTTTTTCAACCTGGACTTTTCTCACGCTATCCGGAAAATCTGATTTTTTTTTTCACCTGGCCTATTACACATGGTATCTGGAAAATCTGATTTTTTTCACCCTGACCTTTATTCACGCTATCAGGGAAATCTGATTTTTTTCACCTACACTATTAAACACGGTATCAGGAAAATCTGATTTTTTTTCACCTGGACTATTACCCACGGTGTCAGGAAAATCTAATTTTTTTCCTCGGTATCTGGAAAATCTGATTTTTCTTCACCTGGACTATTACACACGGCATCAGGTAAATCAGATTTTTTTCACCCTTGACTTTATTGACGGTATCAGGAAAATCGAATTTTTTTCAACCTGGACTTTTTTCACGGTATGAGGAAAATCTGATTTTTTTTCACCTGGACTATAACCCACGGTATCTGGAAAATCTGATTTTTTTCACCTGGACTATAACCCACGGTTTCAGGAAAATCTGATTTTTTTTCACCTGGACTATTACCCACGGTGTCAGGAAAATCTAATTTTTTTCACCTGTCCTATTACACACGGTATCAGGTAAATCTGATTTCTTTCCCCTGGACTATTACACACGGTATCAGGTAAATTGGATTTTTTTCACCTGGACTTTTTATTACACACGGTATAAGGAAAATCTCATTTTTTTTCACCTGGACTTTTACACACGGTATCAGGTAAATCGAATTTTTTTCACCTGGACTATTTCCCACGGTAACAGGAAAATCTGATTTTTTCACCCTGGACTTTATTGACGGTATCAGGAAAATTGGATTTTTTTCAACCTGGACTTTTCTCATGGTAACAGGAAAATCTGATTTTTTTTTCACCTGGACTATTAGCCACGGTATCAATAAAATCTCATTTTTTTCACCTGGACTATTACCCTCGGTATAAGTAAAATCGGATATTTTTCACACTAGCCTTTACTCACGCTATCAGGAAAATCTGATTTTTTTTCACCTGGACTATTACCCACGGTATCAGGAAAATCTGATTTTTTTCACCTTGACTATTACCCAGGGTAACATGTAAACCTGTTTTTTTTTTTCAGCTGTACTATTACCCACAGTATCAGGAATATTGGATTGTTTTCACCCTGGACTTTATTCATGGAATCAGGAAAATCTGTATAAGGAAAATCTGTTTTTGTTTTTTTTCACCTGACTATAACCCTCGGTATCAGGAAAATCTGATTTTTTTTCACCTGGAGTATTATCCTCGGTATAAGGATAATCGGAATTTTTTCCCCTGGACAATTACCCACGGTATCAGATAAATCGGATTTTTTTAACCTGGACTATTTATTACACACGGTATCAGGAAAATCTGATTTTTTTTCACCTGGACTATTACACACGGTATCAGGAAAATCTGATTTTTTTCACCTGGACCATTACCCACAGTGTCAGGAAAATCTGATTTTTTTCACCTGCACGATTTATTACACACGGTATCAGGAACATCAGATTTTTTTCACCCTGGACATTTCTCATGCTATCAGGAAAATCAGATTTTTTTCACCCAGACTATTACCCACGTTATCAGGAAAATCTGATTTTTTTCACCTGGCCTATTACACAAGGTATCAGGTAAATTGGATTGTTTTCTCCCTGGACTTTATTCACGGAATCAGGAAAATCTGATTTTTTTCATCCTGGACTATAACCCACGGTATCTGGAAAATCTAATTTTTTTCACCTTGACTATTACACACGGTATCAGGTAAATCGGATTTTTTAAACCTGGGTGATTTATTACACACGGTATCAGGAACATCAGATTTTTTTCACCCTGGACATTTCTCATGCTATCAGGAAAATCTGATTTTTTTTCACGTTGACTATTACACATGGTATCAATCAAATCAGATTATTTTCACCTGGACTATTACCCACGGTAACAGGAAAATCTGATTTTTTCACCTGGACTATAGCCCTCGGTATCAGGAAAATCTGATTTTTTTTCACCTGGACAATTACACACGGTATCAGGTAAATTGGATTATTTCACCTGGACTACTACCCATGGTAACAGGAAAATGTTTTTTCCAGCTGTACTATTACCCACAGTATCAGGAAAATTGGATTGTTTTCACCCTGGACTTTATTCACGGAATCAGGAAAATTGGATTTTTTTTTTATCCTGGACTTTATTCACGGTATCAGGAAAATCGGATTTTTTCACCCTGGACTTTTCTCACAGTATCAGGAAAATCTGATTTTTTCACCCTGGACTTTATTGACGGTATCAGGAAAATCGGGATTTTTTTCAACCTGGACTTTTCTCACGGTATCTGGTAAATCTGATTTTTTTCACCTGGACTATAAACCACGGTATCTGGAAAATCTGATGTTTTTCACCTGGACTATAACCCTCGGTATAAGGAAAATCTGCTTTTTGTCACCTGGACTATTACCCACGGTGTCAGGAAAATCTGATTTTTTTCACCTGCACGTTTTATTACACACGGTTTCAGGAACATCAGATATTTTTCACCCTGGACATTTCTCATGCTATCAGGAAAATCAGATTTTTTTCACCCGGACTATTACCCACGTTATCAGGAAAATCTGATTTTTTTCACCTGGCCTATTACACAAGGTATCAGGTAAATTGGATTGTTTTCTCCCTGGACTTTATTCACCGAATCAGGAAAATCTGATTTTTTTCATCCTGGACTTTTCTCACGGTATCTGGAAAATCTAATCTTTTTTCACCTGGACTATAACCCACGATATCTGGAAAATCTGTTGTTTTTCACCTGGACGATAACCCTCGTTATCAGGAAAAACTGATTTTTTTCGACCTGGACTTTTCTCTGATTTTCTCAGCTAAATTGGATTTTTTTCACCTGGACTATTACACACGGTATCAGGAAATTCTGATTTTTTTAACCATTGCTATTTATTACACACGGTATCAGGAATATCGGATTTTTTTCCACCCTGGACATTACTCACGCTATCAGGAAAATCTGATTTTTTTAACCTGGACTATTACGCACTGTATTAGGAAAATCTGATTTTTTTAACCTGGACTATAACCCTCGGTATCAGGAAAATCGGATATTTTTCACCTGGATTATTTCCCACGTTTTCAGGAAAATCTGATTTTTTTTTCACCCAGGACTTTACTCACGCTTTCAGGTAAATCGAATTTTTTTCACCTGGACAATTTCACACGGTATCAGGTGAATCGGATTTTTTTCACCCTGGACATTACTCACAGTATCATGAAAATCTGATTTCTTTAACTTGGACTATTACATAAGGTATCAGGTAAATCAAATTTTTTTCACCTGGACTTTTTATTACACATGGTATCAGGAAAATCTGATTTTTTTCTCCTGGACTATTACACACGGTATCAGGTAAATCTGATTTTTTTTTTCACCTGGACTATAACCCACGGTTTCAGGAAGATCTGATTTTTTTCACCTGGACTATAACCCACGGTTTCAGGAAAATCTGATTGTTTTTTTTCCAAATGGACTATAATTACCCACGGAATCAGGAAAATCTGATTTTTTTTCATCTGGACTGTTACACACGGTATCAGGAAAATCGGATTTTTTTCACCTGGACTATAATTACCCACGGTATAAGGAAAATCGGATTTTTTTCACCTGGACTATTACCCACAGTATCCGGAAAATTGGATTGTTTTCACCCTGGACTTTTCTCACGGTATCAGGAAAATCTGACATTTTTCACCTGGACTATAACCCACGGTATCTGGAAAATCTAATTTTTCACCTGGACTATATCCCTGGTATCAGGAAAATCTGATTTTTATTCACCTGGACTATTACACACGGTATCAGGTAAATCTGATTTTTTTCACCTGGACTATAACCCACGTTTTCAGGAAAATCTGATTTTTTTTCACCCTGGACTTTACTCACGCTATCAGGTAAATTGAATTTTTTTCACCTGGACAATTTCACACTGTATCAGGTGAATCGGATTTTTTTCACCCTGGACATTACTCACAGTATCATGAAAATCTGATTTCTTTAACTTGGACTATTACATAAGGTATCAGGTAAATCAAATTTTTTTCACCTGGACTTTTTATTACACATGGTATCAGGAAAATCTGATTTTTTTTCACCTGGACTATTACACACGGTATCAGGTAAATCGGATATTTTTCACCTGGACTATTACACACGGTATCAGGTAAATCAGATTTTATTATCATGGACTATTTATTACACACGGTATCAGGAAAATTTGAATTTTTTTCACCTGCACTATTACCCACGGTATCATGAAAATCGGATTTTTTTTCACCTGGACTATTACCCACAGTTTCAGGAAAATCAGATTTTTTCCCCCAAATGGACTATAATTACCCACAGTATCAGGAAAATTGGATGTTTTCACCCTGGTCTTTATTCACGGTATCATGAAAATCGGATTTTTTTCACCTGCCCTATTACACACGGTATCAGGTAAATCTGATTTTTTTCACCTGGACTATTACCCACAGTATCAGGAAAATTGGATTGTTTTCACCCTCGACTTTATTCACAGAATCAGGAAAATCTGATTTTTTTCACCCTGGACTTTAATGACAGTATCAGGAAAATCGGATTTTTTTCACCTGGACTTTATTCACAGAATCAGGAAAATCTGATTTTTTTCATCCAGGACTTTATTCATGGTATCAGGAAAATCTGATTTTTTTTCAAATGGACTATAATTACCCACGGTATCAGGTAAATCGGATTTTTTTTCACCTGGACTATTACCCACAGTGTCAGGAAAATTGGATGTTTTCACCCTGGACTTTATTCACGGTATCAGGTAAATCTGATTTTTTTCACCTGGACTATAACCCACAGTTTCAGGAAATTCAGATTTTTTTTTTTCCAAATGGACTATAATTACCCACGGAATCAAGAAAATCAGATTTTTTTCACCCTGGACTTTATTGACGGTATCAGGAAAATCGGATTTTTTTCAACTTGGACTTTTCTGTGTTTTTTTTTCAAATGGACTATAACCCACGGTATCAGGAAAATCTGATTTTTTTCACCTGGACTATATCCCACGGTATCAGGAAAATCTGATTTTTTTCATCTGGACTGTTACACACAGTATCAGGAAAATCTGATTTCTTTCACCTGGACTATTACACACTGTATAAGGAAAATCTGATTTTTTTCTCCTGGACTATTACACACGTTATCAGGTAAATCTGATTTTTTTCACCTGGACTATTACACATTGTATCAGGAAAATCTGATTTTTTTTCAACCTGTACTTTTCTAACGGTAACAGGAAAATCTGATTTTTTCCCACTCGGACTAGAACCCACAATATCTGGAAAATCAGATTTTTCACCTGGACTATATCCCTGGTATCTGAAAAATCTGATTTTTTTCAAATGGACTATTTTTTTTTCCACATGGACTATTACACACGGTATCAGGTAAATCGGATTTTTTTAACCTGGACTTTTTATTACACATGGTATTAGGAAAATCTGTTTTTTTTTCTCCTGGACTATTACACACGGTATCAGGTAAATCTGATTTTTTTTTCACCTGGACTATAACCCACGGTTTCAGGAAGATCTGATTTTTTTCACCTGGACTATAACCCACGGTTTCAGGAAAATCTGATTGTTTTTTTTCCAAATGGACTATAATTACCCACGGAATCAGGAAAATCTGATTTTTTTCATCTGGACTGTTACACACGGTATCAGGAAAATCGGATTTTTTTCACCTGGACTATAATTACCCACGGTATCAGGAAAATATGATTTGTTTTTTTTTTCAAATGGAGTATAACCCACGGTATCAGGAAAATCTGATTTTTTTCATCTGGACTGTTACACACAGTATCAGGAAAATCTGATTTCTTTCACCTGGACTATTACACACTGTATAAGGAAAATCTGGTTTTTTTCTCCTGGACTATTACACACAGTATCATGTAAATCTGATTTTTTTCACCTGGACTATTACACATTGTATCAGGAAAATCTGATTTTTTCCCACTCAGACTAGAACCCACAATATCTGGAAAATCTGATTTTTCACCTGGACTATATCCCTGGTATCAGAAAAATCTGACTATTTTTTTTCCACATGGACTATTACACACGGTATCAGGTAAATCGGATTTTTTTAACCTGGACTTTTTATTACACATGGTATCAGGAAAATCTGATTTTTATCAACCTGGACTTTTCTCACGGTATCTTGTAAATCTGATTTTTTTCACCTGGACTATAACCCACGGTATCTGGAAAATTGGATGTTTTTCACCTGGACTATAACCCTCGGTATCAGGAAAATCTGCTTTTTTTCACCTGGCCTATTACACACGGTATCAGGTAAATCGGATTTTTTCACCTGGACTTTTTATTACACACGGTATCAGAAAAATCTTATTTTTTTTCGCCTGGACTTTTACACACGGTATCAGGTAAATCGAATTTTTTTCACCTGGACTATTTCCCACGGTAACAGGAAAATCTGATTTTTTCACCCTGGACTTTATTGACGGTATCAGGAAAATTGGATTTTTTTCGACCTGGACTTTTCTCATGGTAACAGGAAAATCTGATTTTTTTTTTTCACCTGGACTATTAGCCACGGTATCAATAAAATCTCATTTTTTTCACCTGGACTATTACCCTCGGTATAAGTAAAATCGGATATTTTTCACGCTAGCCTTTACTCACGCTATCAGGAAAATCTGATTTTTTTTCACCTGGACTATTACCCACGGTATCAGGAAAATCTGATTTTTTTCACCTTGACTATTACCCAGGGTAACATGTAAACCTGTTTTTTTTTTTCAGCTGTACTATTACCCACAGTATCAGGAATATTGGATTGTTTTCACCCTGGACTTTATTCATGGAATCAGGAAAATCTGTATAAGGAAAATCTGTTGTTTTTTTCACCTGACTATAACCCTCGGTATCAGGAAAATCTGATTTTTTTTCACCTGGAGTATTATCCTCGGTATAAGGAAAATCGGAATTTTTTCCCCTGGACAATTACCCACGGTATCAGATAAATCGGATTTTTTTAACCTGGACTATTTATTACACACGGTATCAGGAAAATCTGATTTTTTTCACCTGGACTATTACACACGGTATCAGGAAAATCTGATTTTTTTCACCTGGACCATTACCCACAGTGTCAGGAAAATCTGATTTTTTTCACCTGCACGATTTATTACACACGGTATCAGGAACATCAGATTTTTTTCACCCTGGACATTTCTCATGCTATCAGGAAAATCAGATTTTTTTCACCCAGACTATTACCCACGTTATCAGGAAAATCTGATTTTTTTCACCTGGCCTATTACACAAGGTATCAGGTAAATTGGATTGTTTTCTCCCTGGACTTTATTCACGGAATCAGGAAAATCTGATTTTTTTCATCCTGGACTATAACCCACGGTATCTGGAAAATCTAATTTTTTTCACCTTGACTATTACACACGGTATCAGGTAAATCGGATTTTTTAAACCTGGGTGATTTATTACACACGGTATCAGGAACATCAGATTTTTTTCACCCTGGACATTTCTCATGCTATCAGGAAAATCTGATTTTTTTCACTTAGACAATTACCCACGGTATCTGGAAAATCTGATTTTTTTTTCACGTTGACTATTACACACGGTATCAATCAAATCAGATTATTTTCACCTGGACTATTACCCACGGTAACAGGAAAATCTGATTTTTTCACCTGGACTATAGCCCTCGGTATCAGGAAAATCTGCTTTTTTTCACCTGGACAATTACACACGGTATCAGGTAAATTGGATTATTTCACCTGGACTACTACCCATGGTAACAGGAAAATGTTTTTTCCAGCTGTACTATTACCCACAGTATCAGGAAAATTGGATTGTTTTCACCCTGGACTTTATTCACGGAATCAGGAAAATTGGATTTTTTTTTATCCTGGACTTTATTCACGGTATCAGGAAAATCGGATTTTTTCACCCTGGACTTTTCTCACAGTATCAGGAAAATCTGATTTTTTCACCCTGGACTTTATTGACGGTATCAGGAAAATCGGGATTTTTTTCAACCTGGACTTTTCTCACGGTATCTGGTAAATCTGATTTTTTTCACCTGGACTATAAACCACGGTATCTGGAAAATCTGATGTTTTTCACCTGGACTATAACCCTCGGTATAAGGAAAATCTGCTTTTTGTCACCTGGACTATTACCCACGGTGTCAGGAAAATCTGATTTTTTTTCACCTGCACGTTTTATTACACACGGTTTCAGGAACATCAGATTTTTTTCACCCTGGACATTTCTCATGCTATCAGGAAAATCAGATTTTTTTCACCCGGACTATTACCCACGTTATCAGGAAAATCTGATTTTTTTCACCTGGCCTATTACACAAGGTATCAGGTAAATTGGATTGTTTTCTCCCTGGACTTTATTCACCGAATCAGGAAAATCTGATTTTTTTCATCCTGGACTTTTCTCACGGTATCTGGAAAATCTAATCTTTTTTCACCTGGACTATAACCCACGATATCTGGAAAATCTGTTGTTTTTCACCTGGACGATAACCCTCGTTATCAGGAAAAACTGATTTTTTTCGACCTGGACTTTTCTCTGATTTTCTCAGCTAAATTGGATTTTTTTCACCTGGACTATTACACACGGTATCAGGAAATTCTGATTTTTTTAACCATTACTATTTATTACACACGGTATCAGGAATATCGGATTTTTTTCCACCCTGGACATTACTCACGCTATCAGGAAAATCTGATTTTTTTAACCTGGACTATTACACACTGTATTAGGAAAATCTGATTTTTTTAACCTGGACTATAACCCTCGGTATCAGGAAAATCGGATATTTTTCACCTGGATTATTTCCCACGTTTTCAGGAAAATCTGATTTTTTTTTCACCCTGGACTTTACTCACGCTATCAGGTAAATCGAATTTTTTTCACCTGGACAATTTCACACGGAATCAGGAAAATCTGATTTTTTTCATCCTGGACTATAACCCACGGTATCTGGAAAATCTAATTTTTTTCACCTTGACTATTACACACGGTATCAGGTAAATCGGATTTTTTAAACCTGGGTGATTTATTACACACGGTATCAGGAACATCAGATTTTTTTTACCCTGGACATTTCTCATGCTATCAGGAAAATCTGATTTTTTTCACTTAGACAATTACCCACGGTATCTGGAAAATCTGATTTTTTTTCACGTTGACTATTACACACGGTATCAATCAAATCAGATTATTTTCACCTGGACTATTACCCACGGTAACAGGAAAATCTGATTTTTTCACCTGGACTATAGCCCTCAGTATCAGGAAAATCTGATTTTTTTCACCTGGACAATTACACACGGTATCAGGTAAATTGGATTTTTTCACCTGGACTACTACCCATGGTAACAGGAAAATGTTTTTTCCCAGCTGTACTATTACCCACAGTATCAGGAAAATTGGATTGTTTTCACCGTGGACTTTATTCACGGAATCAGGAAAATTGATTTTTTTTTTTATCCTGGACTTTATTCACGGTATCAGGAAAATCGGATTTTTTCACCCTGGACTTTTCTCACAGTATCAGGAAAATCTGATTTTTTCACCCTGGACTTTATTGACTGTATCAGGAAAATCGGGATTTTTTTCAACCTGGACTTTTCTCACGGTATCTGGTAAATCTGATTTTTTTCACCTGGACTATAAACCACAGTATCTGGAAAATCTGATGTTTTTCACCTGGACTATAACCCTCGGTATAAGGAAAATCTGCTTTTTGTCACCTGGACTATTACCCACGGTGTCAGGAAAATCTGATTTTTTTTCACCTGCACGATTTATTACACACGGTTTCAGGAACATCAGATTTTTTTCACCCTGGACATTTCTCATGCTATCAGGAAAATCAGATTTTTTTCACCCGGACTATTACCCACGTTATCAGGAAAATCTGATTTTTTTCACCTGGCCTATTACACAAGGTATCAGGTAAATTGGATTGTTTTCTCCCTGGACTTTATTCACCGAATCAGGAAAATCTGATTTTTTTCATCCTGGACTTTTCTCACGGTATCTGGAAAATCTAATCTTTTTTCACCTGGACTATAACCCACGATATCTGGAAAATCTGATTGTTTTTCACCTGGACGATAACCCTCGTTATCAGGAAAAACTGATTTTTTTCGACCTGGACTTTTCTCTGATTTTCTCAGCTAAATTGGATTTTTTTCACCGGGACTATTACACACGGTATCAGGAAATTCTGATTTTTTTAACCATTACTATTTATTACACACGGTATCAGGAATATCGGATTTTTTTCCACCCTGGACATTACTCACGCTATCAGGAAAATCTGATTTGATTAACCTGGACTATTACACACTGTATTAGGAAAATCTGATTTTTTTAACCTGGACTATAACCCTCGGTATCAGGAAAATCGGATATTTTTCACCTGGATTATTTCCCACGTTTTCAGGAAAATCTGATTTTTTTTCACCCTGGACTTTACTCACGCTATCAGGTAAATTGAATTTTTTTCACCTGGACAATTTCACACGGTATCAGGTGAATCGGATTTTTTTCACCCTGGACATTACTCACAGTATCATGAAAATCTGATTTCTTTAACTTGGACTATTACATAAGGTATCAGGTAAATCAAATTTTTTTCACCTGGACTTTTTATTACACATGGTATCAGGAAAATCTGATTTTTTTTCACCTGGACTATTACACACGGTATCAGGTAAATCGGATATTTTTCACCTGGACTATTACACACGGTATCAGGTAAATCAGATTTTATTATCATGGACTATTTATTACACACGGTATCAGGAAAATTTGAATTTTTTTCACCTGCACTATTACCCACGGTATCATGAAAATCGGATTTTTTTTCACCTGGACTATTACCCACAGTTTCAGGAAAATCAGATTTTTTCCCCTAAATGGACTATAATTACCCACAGTATCAGGAAAATTGGATGTTTTCACCCTGGTCTTTATTCACGGTATCATGAAAATCGGATTTTTTTTCACCTGCCCTATTACACACGGTATCAGGTAAATCTGATTTTTTTCACCTGGACTATTACCCACAGTATCAGGAAAATTGGATTGTTTTCACCCTCGACTTTATTCACAGAATCAGGAAAATCTGATTTTTTTCACCCTTACCTTTATTCACGCTATCAGGAAAATCTGATTTTTTTAACCTGGAGTATTACACACAGTATCAGGTAAATTGGATTTTTTTAACCTGGACTTTTTATTACACATGGTATTAGGAAAATCTGATTTTTTTCACCTGGACTATTACACACGGTATCAGTTAAATCAGATTTTTTTTCACCTGGACTATTACACACGGCATCAGGTAAATCTAATTACTTTCACCAGGACTATTACACACAGCATCAGGTAAATCTGTTTTCTTTCACCTGCACTATTACACACGGTATCAGGTAAATTGGTTTTTTTCACCTGGACTTTTTATTACACACGGTATCAGGAAAATCTGATTTTTTTCACCTGGACTATTACACACAGTATCAGGTAAATCCGATTTTTTTCACCTTGACTATTACCCAGGGTAACAGGAAAATCTGATTTTTTTCAGCTGTACTATTACCCACAGTATAGGGAATATTGGATAGTTTTCACCCTGGACTTTATTGACGGTATCAGGAAAATCGGATATTTTTTCACCCTGGACATTTCTCATGGTATCAGGAAAATCAATTTTTTTCACCTGGACTATAACACACGGTATCAGATAAATTGAATTTTTTCACCTAGACTATTACCCACGGTATCAGGAAAATCTGAATTTTTTCACCCTTGACTTTATTGACGGTATCAGGAAAATCGAATTTTTTTCAACCTGGACTTTTTTCACGGTATGAGGAAAATCTGATTTTTTTTCACCTGGACTATAACCCACGGTATCTGGAAAATCTGATTTTTTTCACCTGGACTATAACCCTCGGTATCAGGAAAATTGGATTTTTTCACCTGGACTATTACACACGGTATCAGGTAAATCACATTTTTTTCACCTTGAGTATTACCCACGGTTTCAGGAAAATCTGATTTTTTTTCACCTGGACTATTACCCACGGTGTCAGGAAAATCTAATTTTTTTCACCTGTCCTATTACACACGGTATCAGGTAAATCTGATTTCTTTCCCCTGGACTATTACACACGGTATCAGGTAAATTGGATTTTTTTCACCTGGACTTTTTATTACACACGGTATAAGGAAAATCTGATTTTTTTTTTCACCTGGACTATTAGCCACGGTATCAGGAAAATCTCATTTTTTTCACCTGGACTATTACCCTCGGTATAAGGAAAATCGGATATTTTTCACGTTAGCCTTTATTCACGCTATCAGGAAAATCTGATTTTTTTTCACCTGGACTATTACCCACGGTATCAGGAAAATCTGATTTTTTTTCACCTTGACTATTACCCAGGGTAACATGTAAACCTGTTTTTTTTTCCAGCTGTACTATTACCCACAGTATCAGGAATATTGGATTGTTTTCACCATGGACTTTATTCATGGAATCAGGAAAATCTGTATAAGGAAAATCTGTTTTTTTTTTTTCACCTGGACTATTACCCACGATGTCAGGAAAATCTGATTTTTTTCACCTGGCCTATTACACAAGGTATCAGGAAAATCTGATTTTTTCAACCTGGACTTATCTCACGGTAACAGGAAAATCTGATGTTTTTACCTGAACTATAACCCTCAATATCAGGAACATCGGATTTATTTCACCCTGGACTTTCCCCACGGTATCAGGAAAATCTGATTTCTTTCACCTGGACTATTACACAAAGTATCAGGTAAATCGGATTTTTTTAACCTGGACTTTTATTACACACAGTATCAGGTAAATCAGATTTTTTTTCACCTGGACTATTACCCACGGTGTCAGGAAAATCTAATTTTTTTCACCTGGACTATTACCCAGGGTATCTGGAAAATCAGATTTTTTTCACCCTGACCTTTATTCACGCTATCAGGAAAATCTGATTTTTTTTAACCTGGAGTATTACACACAGTATCAGGTAAATTGGATTTTTTTCACCTGGACTTTTTATTACACATGGTATTAGGAAAATCTGATTTTTTTCACCTGGACTATTACACACGGTATCAGGTAAATCAGATTTTTTTCACCTGGACTATTACACACGGCATCAGGTAAATCTAATTTCTTTCACCAGGACTATTACACACGGCATCAGGTAAATCTGATTTCTTTCACCTGGACTATTGCACACGGTATCAGGAAAATCGATTTTTTTCACCCGGACTGTTACCCACGTTATCAGGAAAATCTGATTTTTTTCACCTGGACTATTACACACAGTATCAGGTAAATCCGATTTTTTTCACCTTGACTATTACCCAGGGTAACAGGAAAATCTCATTTTTTCAGCTGTACTATTACCCACAGTATAGGGAATATTGGATAGTTTTCACCCTGGACTTTATTGACGGTATCAGGAAAATCGGATTTTTTTTCACCCTGGACATTTCTCATGGTATCAGGAAAATCAATTTTTTTCACCTGGACTATAACACACGGTATCAGATAAATTGAATTTTTTCACCTAGACAATTACCCACGGTATCAGGAAAATCTGAATTTTTTCACCCTTGACTTTATTGATGGTATCAGGAAAATCGAATTTTTTTCAACCTGGACTTTTTGCACGGTATGAGGAAAATCTGATTTTTTTTTCACCTGGACTATAACCCACGGTATCTGGAAAATCTGATTTTTTTCACCTGGACTATAACCCTCGGTATCAGGAAAATTGGATTTTTTCACCTGGACTATTACACACGGTATCAGGTAAATCACATTTTTTTCACCTTGAGTATTACCCACGGTTTCAGGAAAATCTGATTTTTTTTCACCTGGACTATTACCCACTGTGTCAAGGAAAATCTAATTTTTTTCACCTGTCCTATTACACACGGTATCAGGTAAATCTGATTTCTTTCCCCTGGACTATTACACATGGTATCAGGTAAATTGGATTTTTTTCTCCTGGACTTTTTATTACACACGGTATAAGTAAAATCTGATTTTTTTTCACCTGGACTTTTACACACGGTATCAGGTAAATTGAATTTTTTTCACCTGGACTATTACCCAGGGTATCTGGAAAATCGGATTTTTTTCACCCTGACCTTTTTTCACGCCATCAGGAAAATCTGATTTTATTTTTTTAACCTGGAGTATTACACACGGTACCAGGTAAATCTCATTTTTCCCCTCCTGGACGAATAACTACGGCATCAGGAAAATCTGATTTTTTTCCACTGGACTATAACCCTCGGTATATGGAAAATCTGATGTTTTTCACCTGGACTATAACCCTCGGTATCAGGGAAATCTGATTTTTTTCAACCTGGACTTTTCTCACGGTAACAGGAAAATCTGATTTTTTTTCACCGGGAGTATTACCCACGGTGTCAGGAAAATCTAATTCTTTTCACCTGACCTATTACACACGGTATCAGGTAAATCTGATTTCTTTCACCTGGACTATTACACACGGTATCAGGTAAATTGGATTTTTTTAACCTGGACTTTTTATTACACATGGTATAAGGAAAATCTGATATTTTTTTTTCACCTGGACTATCACCCACGGTATCAGGTAAATCTGATTTTTTTCATATGGACTATTACACACGGTAACAGGGAAATCTGATTTTTTTCAACCTGGACTTTTCTCACGGTAACAGGAAAATCTGATTTTTTTCACCTGGACTATAACCCTCGGTATCAGGAAAATCTGATTTTTTTCAACCTGGACTTTTCTCACGGTAACAGGAAAATCTGATTTTTTTCACCTGGACTTCTCTCACGGTAACAGGAAAATCTGATTTTTTTCACCTGGACTATAACCCTCGGTATCAGGAAAATCTGATTTTTTCAACCTGGACTTTTCTCATGGTAACAGGAAAATCTAATTTTTTAACCTGGAGTATTACACACGGTATCAGGAAAATCGGATTTTTTTAACCTGCACTTTTTATTACACACGGTATCAGGAAAATCTGGTTTTTTTTCACCTGGACTATTACACACGGTATCAGGTAAATCAGATTTTTTCACCTCGACTATTACCCACGGTATCATGTAAATCTGATTTCTTTCACCTGGACTATTACACACGGCATCAGGTAAATTGGATTTTTTTAACCTGTACTTTTTATTACACACGGTATAAGGAAAATCTGATTTTTTTTTCACCTGGACTATTACCAACGGTATCAGGAAAATCTGATTTTTTTTCACCTGGTCTATTACACACTGTATCAGGAAAATCTGATTTTTTTCAACCTGGACTTTTCTCACGCTATCCGGAAAATCTGATTTTTTTTTCACCTGGCCTATTACACATGGTATCTGGAAAATCTGATTTTTTTCACCCTGACCTTTATTCACGCTATCAGGGAAATCTGATTTTTTTCACCTACACTATTAAACACGGTATCAGGAAAATCTGATTTTTTTTCACCTGGACTATTACCCACGGTGTCAGGAAAATCTAATTTTTTTCCTCGGTATCTGGAAAATCTGATTTTTCTTCACCTGGACTATTACACACGGCATCAGGTAAATCAGATTTTTTTCACCCTTGACTTTATTGACGGTATCAGGAAAATCGAATTTTTTTCAACCTGGACTTTTTTCACGGTATGAGGAAAATCTGATTTTTTTTCACCTGGACTATAACCCACGGTATCTGGAAAATCTGATTTTTTTCACCTGGACTATAACCCACGGTTTCAGGAAAATCTGATTTTTTTTCACCTGGACTATTACCCACGGTGTCAGGAAAATCTAATTTTTTTCACCTGTCCTATTACACACGGTATCAGGTAAATCTGATTTCTTTCCCCTGGACTATTACACACGGTATCAGGTAAATTGGATTTTTTTCACCTGGACTTTTTATTACACACGGTATAAGGAAAATCTCATTTTTTTTCACCTGGACTTTTACACACGGTATCAGGTAAATCGAATTTTTTTCACCTGGACTATTTCCCACGGTAACAGGAAATCTGATTTTTTCACCCTGGACTTTATTGACGGTATCAGGAAAATTGGATTTTTTTCGACCTGGACTTTTCTCATGGTAACAGGAAAATCTGATTTTTTTTTCACCTGGACTATTAGCCACGGTATCAATAAAATCTCATTTTTTTCACCTGGACTATTACCCTCGGTATAAGTAAAATCGGATATTTTTCACGCTAGCCTTTACTCACGCTATCAGGAAAATCTGATTTTTTTTCACCTGGACTATTACCCACGGTATCAGGAAAATCTGATTTTTTTCACCTTGACTATTACCCAGGGTAACATGTAAACCTGTTTTTTTTTTCAGCTGTACTATTACCCACAGTATCAGGAATATTGGATTGTTTTCACCCTGGACTTTATTCATGGAATCAGGAAAATCTGTATAAGGAAAATCTGTTGTTTTTTTCACCTGACTATAACCCTCGGTATCAGGAAAATCTGATTTTTTTTCACCTGGAGTATTATCCTCGGTATAAGGAAAATCGGAATTTTTTCCCCTGGACAATTACCCACGGTATCAGATAAATCGGATTTTTTTAACCTGGACTATTTATTACACACGGTATCAGGAAAATCTGATTTTTTTTCACCTGGACTATTACACACGGTATCAGGAAAATCTGATTTTTTTCACCTGGACCATTACCCACAGTGTCAGGAAAATCTGATTTTTTTCACCTGCACGATTTATTACACACGGTATCAGGAACATCAGATTTTTTTCACCCTGGACATTTCTCATGCTATCAGGAAAATCAGATTTTTTTCACCCAGACTTTTACCCACATTATCAGGAAAATCTGATTTTTTTCACCTGGCCTATTACACAAGGTATCAGGTAAATTGGATTGTTTTCTCCCTGGACTTTATTCACGGAATCAGGAAAATCTGATTTTTTTCATCCTGGACTATAACCCACGGTATCTGGAAAATCTAATTTTTTTCACCTTGACTATTACACACGGTATCAGGTAAATCGGATTTTTTAAACCTGGGTGATTTATTACACACGGTATCAGGAACATCAGATTTTTTTCACCCTGGACATTTCTCATGCTATCAGGAAAATCTGATTTTTTTCACTTAGACAATTACCCACGGTATCTGGAAAATCTGATTTTTTTTTCACGTTGACTATTACACACGGTATCAATCAAATCAGATTATTTTCACCTGGACTATTACCCACGGTAACAGGAAAATCTGATTTTTTCACCTGGACTATAGCCCTCGGTATCAGGAAAATCTGATTTTTTTTCACCTGGACAATTACACACGGTATCAGGTAAATTGGATTATTTCACCTGGACTACTACCCATGGTAACAGGAAAATGTTTTTTCCAGCTGTACTATTACCCACAGTATCAGGAAAATTGGATTGTTTTCACCCTGGACTTTATTCACGGAATCAGGAAAATTGGATTTTTTTTTTATCCTGGACTTTATTCACGGTATCAGGAAAATCGGATTTTTTCACCCTGGACTTTTCTCACAGTATCAGGAAAATCTGATTTTTTCACCCTGGACTTTATTGACGGTATCAGGAAAATCGGGATTTTTTTCAACCTGGACTTTTCTCACGGTATCTGGTAAATCTGATTTTTTTTCACCTGGACTATAAACCACGGTATCTGGAAAATCTGATGTTTTTCACCTGGACTATAACCCTCGGTATAAGGAAAATCTGCTTTTTGTCACCTGGACTATTACCCACGGTGTCAGGAAAATCTGATTTTTTTCACCTGCACGTTTTATTACACACGGTTTCAGGAACATCAGATATTTTTCACCCTGGACATTTCTCATGCTATCAGGAAAATCAGATTTTTTTCACCCGGACTATTACCCACGTTATCAGGAAAATCTGATTTTTTTCACCTGGCCTATTACACAAGGTATCAGGTAAATTGGATTGTTTTCTCCCTGGACTTTATTCACCGAATCAGGAAAATCTGATTTTTTTCATCCTGGACTTTTCTCACGGTATCTGGAAAATCTAATCTTTTTTCACCTGGACTATAACCCACGATATCTGGAAAATCTGTTGTTTTTCACCTGGACGATAACCCTCGTTATCAGGAAAAACTGATTTTTTTCGACCTGGACTTTTCTCTGATTTTCTCAGCTAAATTGGATTTTTTTCACCTGGACTATTACACACGGTATCAGGAAATTCTGATTTTTTTAACCATTACTATTTATTACACACGGTATCAGGAATATCGGATTTTTTTCCACCCTGGACATTACTCACGCTATCAGGAAAATCTGATTTTTTTAACCTGGACTATTACACACTGTATTAGGAAAATCTGATTTTTTTAACCTGGACTATAACCCTCGGTATCAGGAAAATCGGATATTTTTCACCTGGATTATTTCCCACGTTTTCAGGAAAATCTGATTTTTTTTTCACCCTGGACTTTACTCACGCTATCAGGTAAATCGAATTTTTTTCACCTGGACAATTTCACACGGTATCAGGTGAATCGGATTTTTTTCACCCTGGACATTACTCACAGTATCATGAAAATCTGATTTCTTTAACTTGGACTATTACATAAGGTATCAGGTAAATCAAATTTTTTTCACCTGGACTTTTTATTACACATGGTATCAGGAAAATCTGATTTTTTTCTCCTGGACTATTACACACGGTATCAGGTAAATCTGATTTTTTTTTCACCTGGACTATAACCCACGGTTTCAGGAAGATCTGATTTTTTTCACCTGGACTATAACCCACGGTTTCAGGAAAATCTGATTTTTTTTTTCAAATGGACTATAATTACCCACGGAATCAGGAAAATCTGATTTTTTTTCATCTGGACTGTTACACACGGTATCAGGAAAATCGGATTTTTTTCACCTGGACTATAATTACCCACGGTATAAGGAAAATCGGATTTTTTTCACCTGGACTATTACCCACAGTATCCGGAAAATTGGATTGTTTTCACCCTGGACTTTTCTCACGGTATCAGGAAAATCTGACATTTTTCACCTGGACTATAACCCACGGTATCTGGAAAATCTAATTTTTCACCTGGACTATATCCCTGGTATCAGGAAAATCTGATTTTTATTCACCTGGACTATTACACACGGTATCAGGTAAATCTGATTTTTTTCACCTGGACTATAACCCACGTTTTCAGGAAAATCTGATTTTTTTTCACCCTGGACTTTACTCACGCTATCAGGTAAATTGAATTTTTTTCACCTGGACAATTTCACACTGTATCAGGTGAATCGGATTTTTTTCACCCTGGACATTACTCACAGTATCATGAAAATCTGATTTCTTTAACTTGGACTATTACATAAGGTATCAGGTAAATCAAATTTTTTTCACCTGGACTTTTTATTACACATGGTATCAGGAAAATCTGATTTTTTTTCACCTGGACTATTACACACGGTATCAGGTAAATCGGATATTTTTCACCTGGACTATTACACACGGTATCAGGTAAATCAGATTTTATTATCATGGACTATTTATTACACACGGTATCAGGAAAATTTGAATTTTTTTCACCTGCACTATTACCCACGGTATCATGAAAATCGGATTTTTTTTCACCTGGACTATTACCCACAGTTTCAGGAAAATCAGATTTTTTCCCCCAAATGGACTATAATTACCCACAGTATCAGGAAAATTGGATGTTTTCACCCTGGTCTTTATTCACGGTATCATGAAAATCGGATTTTTTTCACCTGCCCTATTACACACGGTATCAGGTAAATCTGATTTTTTTCACCTGGACTATTACCCACAGTATCAGGAAAATTGGATTGTTTTCACCCTCGACTTTATTCACAGAATCAGGAAAATCTGATTTTTTTCACCCTGGACTTTAATGACAGTATCAGGAAAATCGGATTTTTTTCACCTGGACTTTATTCACAGAATCAGGAAAATCTGATTTTTTTCATCCAGGACTTTATTCATGGTATCAGGAAAATCTGATTTTTTTTCAAATGGACTATAATTACCCACGGTATCAGGTAAATCGGATTTTTTTTCACCTGGACTATTACCCACAGTGTCAGGAAAATTGGATGTTTTCACCCTGGACTTTATTCACGGTATCAGGTAAATCTGATTTTTTTCACCTGGACTATAACCCACAGTTTCAGGAAATTCAGATTTTTTTTTCCAAATGGACTATAATTACCCACGGAATCAAGAAAATCAGATTTTTTTCACCCTGGACTTTATTGACGGTATCAGGAAAATCGGATTTTTTTCAACTTGGACTTTTCTGTTTTTTTTTTTCAAATGGACTATAACCCACGGTATCAGGAAAATCTGATTTTTTTCACCTGGACTATATCCCACGGTATCAGGAAAATCTGATTTTTTTCATCTGGACTGTTACACACAGTATCAGGAAAATCTGATTTCTTTCACCTGGACTATTACACACTGTATAAGGAAAATCTGATTTTTTTCTCCTGGACTATTACACACGTTATCAGGTAAATCTGATTTTTTTCACCTGGACTATTACACATTGTATCAGGAAAATCTGATTTTTTTTTCAACCTGTACTTTTCTAATGGTAACAGGAAAATCTGATTTTTTCCCACTCGGACTAGAACCCACAATATCTGGAAAATCAGATTTTTCACCTGGACTATATCCCTGGTATCTGAAAAATCTGATTTTTTTCAAATGGACTATTTTTTTTTTCCACATGGACTATTACACACGGTATCAGGTAAATCGGATTTTTTTAACCTGGACTTTTTATTACACATGGTATCAGGAAAATCTGTTTTTTTTTCTCCTGGACTATTACACACGGTATCAGGTAAATCTGATTTTTTTTTCACCTGGACTATAACCCACGGTTTCAGGAAGATCTGATTTTTTTCACCTGGACTATAACCCACGGTTTCAGGAAAATCTGATTGTTTTTTTTCCAAATGGACTATAATTACCCACGGAATCAGGAAAATCTGATTTTTTTCATCTGGACTGTTACACACGGTATCAGGAAAATCGGATTTTTTTCACCTGGACTATAATTACCCATGGTATAAGGAAAATCGGATTTTTTTCACCTGGTCTATTACACACGGTATCAGGTAAATCGGATTTTTTTCACCTGGACTATTACCCACAGTATCCGGAAAATTGGATTGTTTTCACCCTGGACTTTTCTCACGGTATCAGGAAAATCTGACATTTTTCACCTGGACTATAACCCACGGTATCTGGAAAATGTGATTTTTCACCTGGACTATATCCCTGGTATCAGGAAAATCTGATTTTTTTTCACCTGGACTATTACACACGGTATCAGGTAAATCTGATTTTTTTCACCTGGACTATAACCCACGGTTTCAGGAAAATCTGATTGTTTTTTTTCCAAATGGACTATAATTACCCACGGAATCAGGAAAATCTGATTTTTTTTCATCTGGACTGTTACACACGGTATCAGGAAAATCGGATTTTTTTCACCTGGACTATAATTACCCACGGTATCAGGAAAATATGATTTGTTTTTTTTTTCAAATGGAGTATAACCCACGGTATCAGGAAAATCTGATTTTTTTCATCTGGACTGTTACACACAGTATCAGGAAAATCTGATTTCTTTCACCTGGACTATTACACACTGTATAAGGAAAATCTGGTTTTTTTCTCCTGGACTATTACACACAGTATCATGTAAATCTGATTTTTTTCACCTGGACTATTACACATTGTATCAGGAAAATCTGATTTTTTCCCACTCAGACTAGAATCCACAATATCTGGAAAATCTGATTTTTCACCTGGACTATATCCCTGGTATCAGAAAAATCTGACTATTTTTTTTCCACATGGACTATTACACACGGTATCAGGTAAATCGGATTTTTTTAACCTGGACTTTTTATTACACATGGTATCAGGAAAATCTGATTTTTATCAACCTGGACTTTTCTCACGGTATCTTGTAAATCTGATTTTTTTCACCTGGACTATAACCCACGGTATCTGGAAAATCGGATGTTTTTCACCTGGACTATAACCCTCGGTATCAGGAAAATCTGCTTTTTTTCACCTGGCCTATTACACACGGTATCAGGTAAATCGGATTTTTTCACCTGGACTTTTTATTACACACGGTATCAGAAAAATCTTATTTTTTTTCGCCTGGACTTTTACACACGGTATCAGGTAAATCGAATTTTTTTCACCTGGACTATTTCCCACGGTAACAGGAAAATCTGATTTTTTTCACCCTGGACTTTATTGACGGTATCAGGAAAATTGGATTTTTTTCGACCTGGACTTTTCTCATGGTAACAGGAAAATCTGATTTTTTTTTTCACCTGGACTATTAGCCACGGTATCAATAAAATCTCATTTTTTTCACCTGGACTATTACCCTCGGTATAAGTAAAATCGGATATTTTTCACGCTAGCCTTTACTCACACTATCAGGAAAATCTGATTTTTTTTCACCTGGACTATTACCCACGGTATCAGGAAAATCTGATTTTTTTCACCTTGACTATTACCCAGGGTAACATGTAAACCTGTTTTTTTTTTCAGCTGTACTATTACCCACAGTATCAGGAATATTGGATTGTTTTCACCCTGGACTTTATTCATGGAATCAGGAAAATCTGTATAAGGAAAATCTGTTGTTTTTTTCACCTGACTATAACCCTCGGTATCAGGAAAATCTGATTTTTTTTCACCTGGAGTATTATCCTCGGTATAAGGAAAATCGGAATTTTTTCCCCTGGACAATTACCCACGGTATCAGATAAATCGGATTTTTTTAACCTGGACTATTTATTACACACGGTATCAGGAAAATCTGATTTTTTTCACCTGGACTATTACACACGGTATCAGGAAAATCTGATTTTTTTCACCTGGACCATTACCCACAGTGTCAGGAAAATCTGATTTTTTTCACCTGCACGATTTATTACACACGGTATCAGGAACATCAGATTTTTTTCACCCTGGACATTTCTCATGCTATCAGGAAAATCAGATTTTTTTCACCCAGACTATTACCCACGTTATCAGGAAAATCTGATTTTTTTCACCTGGCCTATTACACAAGGTATCAGGTAAATTGGATTGTTTTCTCCCTGGACTTTATTCACGGAATCAGGAAAATCTGATTTTTTTCATCCTGGACTATAACCCACGGTATCTGGAAAATCTAATTTTTTTCACCTTGACTATTACACACGGTATCAGGTAAATCGGATTTTTTAAACCTGGGTGATTTATTACACACGGTATCAGGAACATCAGATTTTTTTCACCCTGGACATTTCTCATGCTATCAGGAAAATCTGATTTTTTTCACTTAGACAATTACCCACGGTATCTGGGAAATCTGATTTTTTTTTCACGTTGACTATTACACACGGTATCAATCAAATCAGATTATTTTCACCTGGACTATTACCCACGGTAACAGGAAAATCTGATTTTTTCACCTGGACTATAGCCCTCGGTATCAGGAAAATCTGCTTTTTTTCACCTGGACAATTACACACGGTATCAGGTAAATTGGATTATTTCACCTGGACTACTACCCATGGTAACAGGAAAATGTTTTTTCCAGCTGTACTATTACCCACAGTATCAGGAAAATTGGATTGTTTTCACCCTGGACTTTATTCACGGAATCAGGAAAATTGGATTTTTTTTTTATCCTGGACTTTATTCACGGTATCAGGAAAATCGGATTTTTTCACCCTGGACTTTTCTCACAGTATCAGGAAAATCTGATTTTTTCACCCTGGACTTTATTGACGGTATCAGGAAAATCGGGATTTTTTTCAACCTGGACTTTTCTCACGGTATCTTGTAAATCTGATTTTTTTCACCTGGACTATAACCCACGGTATCTGGAAAATCGGATGTTTTTCACCTGGACTATAACCCTCGGTATCAGGAAAATCTGCTTTTTTTCACCTGGCCTATTACACACGGTATCAGGTAAATCGGATTTTTTCACCTGGACTTTTTATTACACACGGTATCAGAAAAATCTTATTTTTTTTTTCGCCTGGACTTTTACACACGGTATCAGGTAAATCAGATCTTTTTTCACGTTGACTATTACATACGGTATCAGGTAAATTGGATTTTTTTCGCCTGGACTATTACACACAGTATCAGGTAAATCGGATTTTTTTAACGTAGACGATTTATTACACACGGTATCAGGAACATCAGATTTTTTTTCACCCTGGACATTTCTCATGCTATCAGGAAAATCTTATTTTTTTCACCCGGACTATTACACACCGTATCAGGAAAATCTGATTTTTTTCACCTGGCCTATTACACAAGGTATCAGGTAAATTGGATTGTTTTCTCCCTGGACTTTATTCACGAAATCAGGAAAATCTGATTTTTTTCATCCTGGACTATAACCCACGGTATCTGGAAAATCTAATTTTTTTCACCTTGACTATTACACACGGTATCAGGTAAATCGGATTTTTTAAACCTGGGTGATTTATTACACACGGTATCAGGAACATCAGATTTTTTTTACCCTGGACATTTCTCATGCTATCAGGAAAATCTGATTTTTTTCACTTAGACAATTACCCACGGTATCTGGAAAATCTGATTTTTTTTCACGTTGACTATTACACACGGTATCAATCAAATCAGATTATTTTCACCTGCACTATTACCCACGGTAACAGGAAAATCTGATTTTTTCACCTGGACTATAGCCCTCGGTATCAGGAAAATCTGATTTTTTTCACCTGGACAATTACACACGGTATCAGGTAAATTGGATTTTTTCACCTGGACTACTACCCATGGTAACAGGAAAATGTTTTTTTCCAGCTGTACTATTACCCACAGTATCAGGAAAATTGGATTGTTTTCACCGTGGACTTTATTCACGGAATCAGGAAAATTGATTTTTTTTTTTATCCTGGACTTTATTCACGGTATCAGGAAAATCGGATTTTTTCACCCTGGACTTTTCTCACAGTATCAGGAAAATCTGATTTTTTCACCCTGGACTTTATTGACTGTATCAGGAAAATCGGGATTTTTTTCAACCTGGACTTTTCTCACGGTATCTGGTAAATCTGATTTTTTTCACCTGGACTATAAACCACAGTATCTGGAAAATCTGATGTTTTTCACCTGGACTATAACCCTCGGTATAAGGAAAATCTGCTTTTTGTCACCTGGACTATTACCCACGGTGTCAGGAAAATCTGATTTTTTTTCACCTGCACGATTTATTACACACGGTTTCAGGAACATCAGATTTTTTTCACCCTAGACATTTCTCATGCTATCAGGAAAATCAGATTTTTTTCACCCGGACTATTACCCACGTTATCAGGAAAATCTGATTTTTTTCACCTGGCCTATTACACAAGGTATCAGGTAAATTGGATTGTTTTCTCCCTGGACTTTATTCACCGAATCAGGAAAATCTGATTTTTTTCATCCTGGACTTTTCTCACGGTATCTGGAAAATCTAATCTTTTTTCACCTGGACTATAACCCACGATATCTGGAAAATCTGATTGTTTTTCACCTGGACGATAACCCTCGTTATCAGGAAAAACTGATTTTTCTCGACCTGGACTTTTCTCTGATTTTCTCAGCTAAATTGGATTTTTTTCACCGGGACTATTACACACGGTATCAGGAAATTCTGATTTTTTTAACCATTACTATTTATTACACACGGTATCAGGAATATCGGATTTTTTTCCACCCTGGACATTACTCACGCTATCAGGAAAATCTGATTTGATTAACCTGGACTATTACACACTGTATTAGGAAAATCTGATTTTTTTAACCTGGACTATAACCCTCGGTATCAGGAAAATCGGATATTTTTCACCTGGATTATTTCCCACGTTTTCAGGAAAATCTGATTTTTTTTCACCCTGGACTTTACTCACGCTATCAGGTAAATTGAATTTTTTTCACCTGGACAATTTCACACGGTATCAGGTGAATCGGATTTTTTTCACCCTGGACATTACTCACAGTATCATGAAAATCTGATTTCTTTAACTTGGACTATTACATAAGGTATCAGGTAAATCAAATTTTTTTCACCTGGACTTTTTATTACACATGGTATCAGGAAAATCTGATTTTTTTTCACCTGGACTATTACACACGGTATCAGGTAAATCGGATATTTTTCACCTGGACTATTACACACGGTATCAGGTAAATCAGATTTTATTATCATGGACTATTTATTACACACGGTATCAGGAAAATCGGATTTTTTTTCACCTGGACTATTACCCACAGTTTCAGGAAAATCAGATTTTTTTCCCCTAAATGGACTATAATTACCCACAGTATCAGGAAAATTGGATGTTTTCACCCTGGTCTTTATTCACGGTATCATGAAAATCGGATTTTTTTCACCTGCCCTATTACACACGGTATCAGATAAATCTGATTTTTTTCACCTGGACTATTACCCACAGTATCAGGAAAATTGGATTGTTTTCACCCTCGACTTTATTCACAGAATCAGGAAAATCTGATTTTTTTCACCCTGGACTTTAATGACAGTATCAGGAAAATCGGATTTTTTTCACCTGGACTTTATTCACAGAATCAGGAAAATCTGATTTTTTTCATCCAGGACTTTATTCATGGTATCAGGAAAATCTGATTTTTTTTCAAATGGACTATAATTACCCACGGTATCAGGTAAATCGGATTTTTTTTCACCTGGACTATTACCCACAGTGTCAGGAAAATTGGATGTTTTCACCCTGGACTTTATTCATGGTATCAGGTAAATCTGATTTTTTTCACCTGGACTATAACCCACAGTTTCAGGAAATTCAGATATTTTTTCCAAATGGACTATAATTACCCACGGAATCAAGAAAATCAGATTTTTTTCACCCTGGACTTTATTGACGGCATCAGGAAAATCGGATTTTTTTCAACCTGGACTTTTCTGTTTTTTTTTTTTCAAATGGACTATAACCCACGGTATCAGGAAAATCTGATTTTTTTTCACCTGGACTATATCCCACGGTATCAGGAAAATCTGATTTTTTTCATCTGGACTGTTACACACAGTATCAGGAAAATCTGATTTCTTTCACCTGGACTATTACACACTGTATAAGGAAAATCTGATTTTTTTCTCCTGGACTATTACACACGTTATCAGGTAAATCTGATTTTTTTCACCTGGACTATTACACATTGTATCAGGAAAATCTGATTTTTTTTCAACCTGTACTTTTCTAACGGTAACAGGAAAATCTGATTTTTTCCCACTCGGACTAGAACCCACAATATCTGGAAAATCAGATTTTTCACCTGGACTATATCCCTGGTATCTGAAAAATCTGATTTTTTTCAAATGGACTATTTTTTTTTTCCACATGGACTATTACACACGGTATCAGGTAAATCTGATTTTTTTTTCACCTGGACTATAACCCACGGTTTCAGGAAGATCTGATTTTTTTCACCTGGACTATAACCCACGGTTTCAGGAAAATCTGATTGTTTTTTTTCCAAATGGACTATAATTACCCACGGAATCAGGAAAATCTGATTTTTTTCATCTGGACTGTTACACACGGTGTCAGGAAAATCGGATTTTTTTCACCTGGACTATAATTACCCATGGTATAAGGAAAATCGGATTTTTTTCACCTGGTCTATTACACACGGTATCAGGTAAATCGGATTTTTTTCACCTGGACTATTACCCACAGTATCCGGAAAATTGGATTGTTTTCACCCTGGACTTTTCTCACGGTATCAGGAAAATCTGACATTTTTCACCTGGACTATAACCCACGGTATCTGGAAAATCTGATTTTTCACCTGGACTATATCCCTGGTATCAGGAAAATCTGATTTTTATTCACCTGGACTATTACACACGGTATCAGGTAAATCTGATTTTTTTCACCTGGACTATAACCCACGGTTTCAGGAAAATCTGATTGTTTTTTTTTCCAAATGGACTATAATTACCCACGGAATCAGGAAAATCTGATTTTTTTTCATCTGGACTGTTACACACGGTATCAGGAAAATCGGATTTTTTTCACCTGGACTATAATTACCCACGGTATCAGGAAAATCTGATTTGTTTTTTTTTTCAAATGGAGTATAACCCACGGTATCAGGAAAATCTGATTTTTTTCATCTGGACTGTTACACACAGTATCAGGAAAATCTGATTTCTTTCACCTGGACTATTACACACTGTATAAGGAAAATCTGGTTTTTTTCTCCTGGACTATTACACACAGTATCATGTAAATCTGATTTTTTTCACCTGGACTATTACACATTGTATCAGGAAAATCTGATTTTTTCCCACTCAGACTAGAACCCACAATATCTGGAAAATCTGATTTTTCACCTGGACTATATCCCTGGTATCAGAAAAATCTGACTATTTTTTTTCCACATGGACTATTACACACGGTATCAGGTAAATCGGATTTTTTTAACCTGGACTTTTTATTACACATGGTATCAGGAAAATCTGATTTTTATCAACCTGGACTTTTCTCACGGTATCTTGTAAATCTGATTTTTTTCACCTGGACTATAACCCACGGTATCTGGAAAATCGGATGTTTTTCACCTGGACTATAACCCTCGGTATCAGGAAAATCTGCTTTTTTTCACCTGGCCTATTACACACGGTATCAGGTAAATCGGATTTTTTCACCTGGACTTTTTATTACACACGGTATCAGAAAAATCTTATTTTTTTTTCGCCTGGACTTTTACACACGGTATCAGGTAAATCGAATTTTTTTCACCTGGACTATTTCCCACGGTAACAGGAAAATCTGATTTTTTCACCCTGGACTTTATTGACGGTATCAGGAAAATTGGATTTTTTTCGACCTGGACTTTTCTCATGGTAACACGAAAATCTGATTTTTTTTTTTCACCTGGACTATTAGCCACGGTATCAATAAAATCTCATTTTTTTCACCTGGACTATTACCCTCGGTATAAGTAAAATCGGATATTTTTCACACTAGCCTTTACTCACGCTATCAGGAAAATCTGATTTTTTTTCACCTGGACTATTACCCACGGTATCAGGAAAATCTGATTTTTTTCACCTTGACTATTACCCAGGGTAACATGTAAACCTGTTTTTTTTTTCAGCTGTACTATTACCCACAGTATCAGGAATATTGGATTGTTTTCACCCTGGACTTTATTCATGGAATCAGGAAAATCTGTATAAGGAAAATCTGTTTTTTTTTTCACCTGACTATAACCCTCGGTATCAGGAAAATCTGATTTTTTTTCACCTGGAGTATTATCCTCGGTATAAGGAAAATCGGAATTTTTCCCCCTGGACAATTACCCACGGTATCAGATAAATCGGATTTTTTTAACCTGGACTATTTATTACACACAGTATCAGGAACATCAGATTTTTTTTCACCCTGGACATTTCTCATGCTATCAGGAAAATCTTATTTTTTTCACCCGGACTATTACACACCGTATCAGGAAAATCTGATTTTTTTCACCTGGACTTTGTTCACGGAATCAGGAAAATCTGATTTTTTTCATCCTGGACTTTATTCACGGTATCTGGAAAATTTGATTTTTTTTCACCTGGACTATTACCCATGGTATCAGGAAGATCGGATTTTTTTCACCCTGGACTTTACTCATGCTATCAGGAAAATCTGATTTTTTTCAAATGGACTATAATTACCCACGGAATCAGGAAAATCGGATTTTTTCACCTGGACTATTACACACGGTATCAGGTAAATCGGATTTTTTTAACCTGGACTATTACGCACGGTATCAGGTAAATCGGATTTTATTAACCTTTACTATTTATTACACACGGTATCAGGAATATCGGATTTTTTTCAACCTGGACTTTTCTCACGGTAACAGGAAAATCTGATTTTTTTTCACTTGGACTATAACCCACAATATCTGGAAAATCTGATGTTTTTCACCTGGACTATAACCCTCGGTATCAGGAAAATCTGATTTTTTTCACCTGGACTATTACCCACGGTATCAGGTAATTTAGATTTTTTTCACCTTGACCATTACCCAGGGTAACAGGAAAATCTGATTTTTTTTCAGCTGTACTATTACCCACAGTATCAGGAATATTGGATTGTTTTCACCCTGGACTTTATTGACGGTATCAGGAAAATCGGATTATTTTCAACTTGGACTTTTCTCACGGTATCAGGAAAATCTGACTTTTTTCACCTGGACTATAACCCACGGTATCTGGAAAATCTGATTTTTCAACTGGATTATATCCCTGGTATCAGGAAAATCTGATTTTTTTTCTCCTGGACTATTACCCACGGTATCAGGTAATTCAGATTTTTTTCACCTTGACCATTACCCAGGGTAACAGGAAAATCTGTTTTTTTTTCCAGCTGTACTATTACCCACAGTATCAGGAATATTGGATTGTTTTCACCCTGGACTTTATTGACGGTATCAGGAAAATCGGATTATTTTCAACCTGGACTTTTCTCACGGTATCAGGAAAATCGGATCTTTTTTCACCTGGACTATAACCCACGGTATCTGGAAAATCTGATTTTTCACCTGGAGTATATCCCTGGTATCAGGAAAATCTGATTTTTTTTCTCCTGGACTATTACACACGGCATCAGGTAAATCTGATTTTTTTTTCACCTGGACTATAACCCACGGTTTCAGGAAAATCTGATTTTTTTTTTCCAAATGGACTATAATTACGCACGGAATCAGGAAAATCTGATTTTTTTCATCTGGACTGTTACACACGGTATCAGGAAAATCTGATTTTTTTCACCTGGACTATAATTACACACGGTATCAGGAAAATCTGATTTTTTTTCATCTGGCCTATTACACTCGGTATCAGGTAAATCGAATTTTTTTCACCTGGACTATTACCCACAGTATCAGGAAAATTGGATGTTTTCACCCTGGACTTTATTCACGGTATCAGGTAAATCTGATTTTTTTCACCTGGACTATAACACACAGTTTCAGGAAAATCAGATTTTTTCCCCAAATGGACTATAATTACCCACGGTATCAGGTAAATCTGATTTCTTTCACCTGGACTATTACACACGGTATCAGGTAAATCGGATTTTTTTCACCTGGACTTTTTATTACACACGGTATCAGGAAAATCTGATTTTTTTTCGCCTGGACTGTTAACACACTGTATCAGGAAAATCTGTTTTTTTAACCTGGACTATAACCCTCGGTATCAGGAAAATCGGATATTTTTCACCTGGATTATTTCCCACGTTTTCAGGAAAATCTGATTTTTTTCACGCTGGATATTACTCACAGTATCATGAAAACCTGATTTCTTTAACTTGGACTATTACACACTGTATCAGGAAAATCTGATTTTTTTCACCTGGCCGATTACACACCGTATCAGGTAAATCTGATTTTTTTCAGCTGTACGATTACCCACAGTATCATGAAAATTGGATTTTTTTCACCCTGGACTTTATTCACGGAATCAGGAAAATCTGATTTTTTTCATCCAGGACTTTATTCACGGTATCAGGAAAATCTGATTTTTTTTAAAAAAATTGACTATAATCCACGGTATCAGGAAAATCTGATGTTTTTCATCTGGACTATAACCCTCAATATCAGGAACATCGGATTTTTTTCACCCTGGACTTTCCCCACGGTATCAGGAAAATCTGATTTCTTTCACCTGGACTATTACACAAGGTATCAGGTAAATCAAATTTTTTTCAAATGGACTATTATACACGGTATCAGGTAAATTGGATTTTTTTAACCTGGACTTTTTATTACACACGGTATCAGGAAAATCTGATTTTTTTCACCTGGACGATTACACACGGTATCAGGTAAATCGGATATTTTTCACCTGGACTTTTACACACGGTATCAGGTAAATCGGATTTTATTATCATGGACTATTTATTACACACGGTATCAGGTAAATCGGATTTTATTATCATGGACTATTTATTACACACGGAATCAGGAAAATCGGATTTTTTTTCACCTGTACTATTACCCACAGTATAAGGAATATTGGATGTTCTCACCCTGGACTTTATTCACGGTATCAGGTAAATCTGATTTTTTTCACCTGGACTTTTTATTACACACGGTATCAGGAAAATCTGATTTTTCTTCGCCTGGACTGTTAACACATGGTATCAGGAAAATCAGAGGTTTTTTTTCCAAATGGACTATAATTACCCACGGTATCAGGTAAATCTGATTTCTTTCACCTGGACTATTACACACGGTATCAGGTAAATCGGATTTTTTTTCACCTGGACTTTTTATTACACACGGTATCAGGAAAATCTGATTTTTTTTCCGCCTGGACTGTTAACACACGGTATCAGGAAAATCTGATTTTTTTTCACCTGGACTTTTGCACACGGTATCAGGTAAATCAGATTTTTTTCACCTGGACTATTACCCACGGTATCATGAAAATCTGATTTTTTTGCACTTGGACTATTACACACGGTATCAATCAAATCAGATCATTTTCACCTGGACTATTTCCCACACTAACAGGAAAATCTGATTTTTTTCACCTGGAATATTACCCACGGTATCAGCTAAATTGGATTTTTTTCACCTGGACTATAACCCACGGTATCAGGAAAATCAGATTTTTTTTCACCTGGACTATAACCCACGGTATCAGGAAAATCTGATTTTTTTCATCTGGACTGTTACACACAGTATCAGGAAAACCTGATTTCTTTCACCTGGACGATTATACACGGTTTCAGGAACATCAGATTTTTTTCACCCTGGACTTTACTCACACTGTCAGGAAAAATTGAATTTTTTAACCTGGACTATTACACACTGTATCAGGAAAATCTTATTTTTTTTTCACCTGGACTATAACCCACGGTTTCAGGAAAATCTGATTATTTTTTTCCAAAATGGACTATAATTACCCACGAAATCAGGAAAATCTGATTTTTTTTTCATCTGGCCTATTACACTCGGCATCAGGTAAATCGAATTTTTTTCACCTGGACTATTACCCACAGTATCAGGAAAATTGGATTGTTTTCACCCTGGACTTTTCTCATGGTATCAGGAAAATCTAAGTTTTTTTTCACCTTGACTATTACACATGGTATCAGCTAAATTAGATTGTTTTCACCCTGGACTTTTCTCACGGTATCAGGAAAATCTAATTTTTTTCACCTGGACTATCTCCCACGGTATCTGGAAAATCTGATGTTTTTCACCTGGACTATAACCCTCGGTATCAGGAAAATCTGATTTTTTTCACCTGGACTATTACACACGGTATCAGGAAAATCTGATTTTTTTCAACCTGGACTTTTCTCACGGTAACAGGAAAATCTGATTTTTTTTCACTTGGACTATAACCCACAATATCTGGAAAATCTGATGTTTTTCTCCTGGACTATAACCCTCGGTATCAGGAAAATCTGATTTTTTTCACCTGGACTATAACCCACGGTATCTGGAAAATCTGATTTTTCACCTGGACTTTACTCATGCTATCAGGAAAATCTGATTTTTTTTCCACCTGGACTTTAATTACCCACGGAATCAGGAAAATCTGATTTTTTTCACCTGGACTATTACACACGGTATCAGGTAAAACGGATTTTTTTCAACTGGACTATTACGCACGGTATCAGGTATCAGGTATCAGGAATATTGGATTGTTTTCACCCTGCACTTTATTGACGGGATCAGGAAAATCGAATTTTTTTCAACCTGGACTTTTCTCACGGTATCTGGAAAATCTGATTTTTCACCTGGACTATATCCCTGGTATCAGGAAAATCTGATTTTTTTCTCCTGGCCTATTACACACGGTATCAGGTAAATCTGATTTTTTTTTCACCCGGACTATAACCCACGGTTTCAGGAAAATCTGATTGTTTTTTTTCCAATTGGACTATAATTACCCACGGAATCAATAAAATCTGATTTTTTTCATCTGGACTGTTACACACGGTATCAGCTAAATTGGATTTTTTTCACCTGGACTATTCCCCACGGTATCTGGACTGGACTATTACCCACGGTGTCAGGAAAATCTGAATTTTTCACCCTGGAGTTTATTGATGGTATCAGGAAAATTGGATTGTTTTCACCCTGGACTTTATTCACGGAAACAGGAAAATCTGATTATTTTTTTCACCTGGCCTATTACACACGGTATCAGGAAAATCTGACTTTTTTCACCTGGACTATAACCCACGGTATCTGGAAAATCTAATTTTTCACCTGGACTTTACTCATGCTATCAGGAAAATCTGATTTTTTTTTTCCACCTGGACTTTAATTACCCACGGAATCAGGAAAATCTGATTTTTTTCACCTGGACTATTACACACGGTATAAGGTAAAACGGATTTTTTTCAACTGGACTATTACGCACGGTATCAGGAAAATCGGATTATTTTCAAACTGGACTTTTCTCACGGTATCAGGAAAATCTGACTTTTTTCACCTGGACTATAACCCACGGTATCTGGAAAATCTGATTTTTCAACTGGAGTATATCCCTGGTATCAGGAAAATCTGATTTTTTTTTCTCCTGGACTATTACACACGGTATCAGGTAAATCTGATTTTTTTTTCACCTGGACTATAACCCACGGTTTCATGAAAATCTGATTTTTTTTTTCCAAATGGACTATAATTACCCACGGAATCAGGAAAATCTGATTTTTTTCATCTGGACTGTTACACACGGTATCAGGAAAATCTCATTTTTTTCACCTGGACTATAATTACCCACGGTATCTGGAAAATCTGACTTTTCACCTGGAGTATATCCCTGGTATCAGGAAAATCTGATTTTTTTTCTCCTGGACTATTACACACGGTATCAGGTAAATCTGATTTTTTTTTCACCTGGACTATAACCCACGGTTTCAGGAAGATCTGATTTTTTTTTCCAAATGGACTATAATTACCCACGGAATCAGGAAAATCTGATTTTTTTCATCTGGACTGTTACACACGGTATCAGGAAAATCGGATTGTTTTCATCTGGACTATTACCCATAGTATCAGGAAAATTGGATGTTTTCACCCTGGACTTTATTCACGGAATCAGGAAGATCGGATTTTTTTCACCCTGGACTTTACTCATGCTATCAGGAAAATCTGATTTTTTTCACCTGGACTATTACCCACGGTATCAGGAAAATCTGATGTTTTTCATCTGGACTATAACCCTCAATATCAGGAACATCGGATTTTTTTCACCCTGGACTTTCCCCACGGTATCAGGAAAATCTGATTTCTTTCACCTGGACTATTACACAAGGTATCAGGTAAATCAAATTTTTTTCAAATGGACTATTATACACGGTATCAGGTAAATTGGATTTTTTTAACCTGGACTTTTTATTACACACGGTATCAGGAAAATCTGATTTTTTTCACCTGGACGATTACACACGGTATCAGGTAAATCGGATATTTTTCACCTGGACTTTTACACACGGTATCAGGTAAATCGGATTTTATTATCATGGACTATTTATTACACACGGTATCAGGTAAATCGGATTTTATTATCATGGACTATTTATTACACACGGAATCAGGAAAATCGGATTTTTTTTCACCTGTACTATTACCCACAGTATAAGGAAAATTGGATGTTCTCACCCTGGACTTTATTCACGGTATCAGGTAAATCTGATTTTTTTCACCTGGACTTTTTATTACACACGGTATCAGGAAAATCTGATTTTTCTTCGCCTGGACTGTTAACACATGGTATCAGGAAAATCAGAGGTTTTTTTTCCAAATGGACTATAATTACCCACGGTATCAGGTAAATCTGATTTCTTTCACCTGGACTATTACACACGGTATCAGGTAAATCGGATTTTTTTTCACCTGGACTTTTTATTACACACGGTATCAGGAAAATCTGATTTTTTTTCCGCCTGGACTGTTAACACACGGTATCAGGAAAATCTGATTTTTTTTCACCTGGACTTTTGCACACGGTATCAGGTAAAACGGATTTTTTTCAACTGGACTATTACGCACGGTATCAGGTATCAGGTATCAGGAATATTGGATTGTTTTCACCCTGCACTTTATTGACGGGATCAGGAAAATCGAATTTTTTTCAACCTGGACTTTTCTCACGGTATCAGGAAAATCTGACTTTTTTCACCTGGACTATAACCCACGGTATCTGGAAAATCTGATTTTTCACCTGGACTATATCCCTGGTATCAGGAAAATCTGATTTTTTTCTCCTGGCCTATTACACACGGTATCAGGTAAATCTGATTTTTTTTTCACCAGGACTATAACCCACGGTTTCAGGAAAATCTGATTGTTTTTTTTCCAATTGGACTATAATTACCCACGGAATCAATAAAATCTGATTTTTTTCATCTGGACTGTTACACACGGTATCAGCTAAATTGGATTTTTTTCACCTGGACTATTCCCCACGGTATCTGGACTGGACTATTACCCACGGTGTCAGGAAAATCTGAATTTTTCACCCTGGAGTTTATTGATGGTATCAGGAAAATTGGATTGTTTTCACCCTGGACTTTATTCACGGAAACAGGAAAATCTGATTATTTTTTTCACCTGGCCTATTACACACGGTATCAGGAAAATCTGACTTTTTTCACCTGGACTATAACCCACGGTATCTGGAAAATCTAATTTTTCACCTGGACTTTACTCATGCTATCAGGAAAATCTGATTTTTTTTTCCACCTGGACTTTAATTACCCACGGAATCAGGAAAATCTGATTTTTTTCACCTGGACTATTACACACGGTATAAGGTAAAACGGATTTTTTTCAACTGGACTATTACGCACGGTATCAGGAAAATCGGATTATTTTCAAACTGGACTTTTCTCACGGTATCAGGAAAATCTGACTTTTTTCACCTGGACTATAACCCACGGTATCTGGAAAATCTGATTTTTCAACTGGAGTATATCCCTGGTATCAGGAAAATCTGATTTTTTTTTCTCCTGGACTATTACACACGGTATCAGGTAAATCTGATTTTTTTTTCACCTGGACTATAACCCACGGTTTCATGAAAATCTGATTTTTTTTTCCAAATGGACTATAATTACCCACGGAATCAGGAAAATCTGATTTTTTTCATCTGGACTGTTACACACGGTATCAGGAAAATCTCATTTTTTTCACCTGGACTATAATTACCCACGGTATCTGGAAAATCTGATTTTTCACCTGGAGTATATCCCTGGTATCAGGAAAATCTGATTTTTTTTCTCCTGGACTATTACACACGGTATCAGGTAAATCTGATTTTTTTTTCACCTGGACTATAACCCACGGTTTCAGGAAGATCTGATTTTTTTTTCCAAATGGACTATAAATACCCACGGAATCAGGAAAATCTGATTTTTTTCATCTGGACTGTTACACACGGTATCAGGAAAATCGGATTGTTTTCATCTGGACTATTACCCATAGTATCAGGAAAATTGGATGTTTTCACCCTGGACTTTATTCACGGAATCAGGAAGATCGGATTTTTTTCACCCTGGACTTTACTCATGCTATCAGGAAAATCTGATTTTTTTCACCTGGACTATTACCCACGGTATCAGGAAAATCTGATGTTTTTCATCTGGACTATAACCCTCAATATCAGGAACATCGGATTTTTTTCACCCTGGACTTTCCCCACGGTATCAGGAAAATCTGATTTCTTTCACCTGGACTATTACACAAGGTATCAGGTAAATCAAATTTTTTTCAAATGGACTATTATACACGGTATCAGGTAAATTGGATTTTTTTAACCTGGACTTTTTATTACACACGGTATCAGGAAAATCTGATTTTTTTCACCTGGACGATTACACACGGTATCAGGTAAATCGGATATTTTTCACCTGGACTTTTACACACGGTATCAGGTAAATCGGATTTTATTATCATGGACTATTTATTACACACGGTATCAGGTAAATCGGATTTTATTATCATGGACTATTTATTACACACGGAATCAGGAAAATCGGATTTTTTTTCACCTGTACTATTACCCACAGTATAAGGAAAATTGGATGTTCTCACCCTGGACTTTATTCACGGTATCAGGTAAATCTGATTTTTTTCACCTGGACTTTTTATTACACACGGTATCAGGAAAATCTGATTTTTCTTCGCCTGGACTGTTAACACATGGTATCAGGAAAATCAGAGGTTTTTTTTCCAAATGGACTATAATTACCCACGGTATCAGGTAAATCTGATTTCTTTCACCTGGACTATTACACACGGTATCAGGTAAATCGGATTTTTTTTCACCTGGACTTTTTATTACACACGGTATCAGGAAAATCTGATTTTTTTTCCGCCTGGACTGTTAACACACGGTATCAGGAAAATCTGATTTTTTTTCACCTGGACTTTTGCACACGGTATCAGGTAAATCAGATTTTTTTCACCTGGACTATTACCCACGGTATCATGAAAATCTGATTTTTTTGCACTTGGACTATTACACACGGTATCAATCAAATCAGATCATTTTCACCTGGACTATTTCCCACACTAACAGGAAAATCTGATTTTTTTCACCTGGAATATTACCCACGGTATCAGCTAAATTGGATTTTTTTCACCTGGACTATAACCCACGGTATCAGGAAAATCAGATTTTTTTTCACCTGGACTATAACCCACGGTATCAGGAAAATCTGATTTTTTTCATCTGGACTGTTACACACAGTATCAGGAAAACCTGATTTCTTTCACCTGGACGATTATACACGGTTTCAGGAACATCAGATTTTTTTCACCCTGGACTTTACTCACACTGTCAGGAAAAATTGAATTTTTTAACCTGGACTATTACACACTGTATCAGGAAAATCTTATTTTTTTTTCACCTGGACTATAACCCACGGTTTCAGGAAAATCTGATTATTTTTTTCCAAAATGGACTATAATTACCCACGAAATCAGGAAAATCTGATTTTTTTTTCATCTGGCCTATTACACTCGGCATCAGGTAAATCGAATTTTTTTCACCTGGACTATTACCCACAGTATCAGGAAAATTGGATTGTTTTCACCCTGGACTTTTCTCATGGTATCAGGAAAATCTAAGTTTTTTTTCACCTTGACTATTACACATGGTATCAGCTAAATTAGATTGTTTTCACCCTGGACTTTTCTCACGGTATCAGGAAAATCTAATTTTTTTCACCTGGACTATCTCCCACGGTATCTGGAAAATCTGATGTTTTTCACCTGGACTATAACCCTCGGTATCAGGAAAATCTGATTTTTTTCACCTGGACTATTACACACGGTATCAGGAAAATCTGATTTTTTTCAACCTGGACTTTTCTCACGGTAACAGGAAAATCTGATTTTTTTTCACTTGGACTATAACCCACAATATCTGGAAAATCTGATGTTTTTCTCCTGGACTATAACCCTCGGTATCAGGAAAATCTGATTTTTTTCACCTGGACTATAACCCACGGTATCTGGAAAATCTGATTTTTCACCTGGACTTTACTCATGCTATCAGGAAAATCTGATTTTTTTTTTCCACCTGGACTTTAATTACCCACGGAATCAGGAAAATCTGATTTTTTTCACCTGGACTATTACACACGGTATCAGGTAAAACGGATTTTTTTCAACTGGACTATTACGCACGGTATCAGGTATCAGGTATCAGGAATATTGGATTGTTTTCACCCTGCACTTTATTGACGGGATCAGGAAAATCGAATTTTTTTCAACCTGGACTTTTCTCACGGTATCTGGAAAATCTGATTTTTCACCTGGACTATATCCCTGGTATCAGGAAAATCTGATTTTTTTCTCCTGGCCTATTACACACGGTATCAGGTAAATCTGATTTTTTTTTCACCAGGACTATAACCCACGGTTTCAGGAAAATCTGATTGTTTTTTTTCCAATTGGACTATAATTACCCACGGAATCAATAAAATCTGATTTTTTTCATCTGGACTGTTACACACGGTATCAGCTAAATTGGATTTTTTTCACCTGGACTATTCCCCACGGTATCTGGACTGGACTATTACCCACGGTGTCAGGAAAATCTGAATTTTTCACCCTGGAGTTTATTGATGGTATCAGGAAAATTGGATTATTTTCACCCTGGACTTTATTCACGGAAACAGGAAAATCTGATTATTTTTTTCACCTGGCCTATTACACACGGTATCAGGAAAATCTGACTTTTTTCACCTGGACTATAACCCACGGTATCTGGAAAATCTAATTTTTCACCTGGACTTTACTCATGCTATCAGGAAAATCTGATTTTTTTTCCACCTGGACTTTAATTACCCACGGAATCAGGAAAATCTGATTTTTTTCACCTGGACTATTACACACGGTATAAGGTAAAACGGATTTTTTTCAACTGGACTATTACGCACGGTATCAGGAAAATCGGATTATTTTCAAACTGGACTTTTCTCACGGTATCAGGAAAATCTGACTTTTTTCACCTGGACTATAACCCACGGTATCTGGAAAATCTGATTTTTCAACTGGAGTATATCCCTGGTATCAGGAAAATCTGATTTTTTTTTCTCCTGGACTATTACACACGGTATCAGGTAAATCTGATTTTTTTTTCACCTGGACTATAACCCACGGTTTCATGAAAATCTGATTTTTTTTTCCAAATGGACTATAATTACCCACGGAATCAGGAAAATCTGATTTTTTTTCATCTGGACTGTTACACACGGTATCAGGAAAATCTCATTTTTTTCACCTGGACTATAATTACCCACGGTATCTGGAAAATCTGATTTTTCACCTGGAGTATATCCCTGGTATCAGGAAAATCTGATTTTTTTTCTCCTGGACTATTACACACGGTATCAGGTAAATCTGATTTTTTTTTCACCTGGACTATAACCCACGGTTTCAGGAAGATCTGATTTTTTTTTCCAAATGGACTATAATTACCCACGGAATCAGGAAAATCTGATTTTTTTCATCTGGACTGTTACACACGGTATCAGGAAAATCGGATTGTTTTCATCTGGACTATTACCCATAGTATCAGGAAAATTGGATGTTTTCACCCTGGACTTTATTCACGGAATCAGGAAGATCGGATTTTTTTCACCCTGGACTTTACTCATGCTATCAGGAAAATCTGATTTTTTTTCACCTGGACTATTACCCACGGTATCAGGAAAATCTGATGTTTTTCATCTGGACTATAACCCTCAATATCAGGAACATCGGATTTTTTTCACCCTGGACTTTCCCCACGGTATCAGGAAAATCTGATTTCTTTCACCTGGACTATTACACAAGGTATCAGGTAAATCAAATTTTTTTCAAATGGACTATTATACACGGTATCAGGTAAATTGGATTTTTTTAACCTGGACTTTTTATTACACACGGTATCAGGAAAATCTGATTTTTTTCACCTGGACGATTACACACGGTATCAGGTAAATCGGATATTTTTCACCTGGACTTTTACACACGGTATCAGGTAAATCGGATTTTATTATCATGGACTATTTATTACACACGGTATCAGGTAAATCGGATTTTATTATCATGGACTATTTATTACACACGGAATCAGGAAAATCGGATTTTTTTTCACCTGTACTATTACCCACAGTATAAGGAAAATTGGATGTTCTCACCCTGGACTTTATTCACGGTATCAGGTAAATCTGATTTTTTTCACCTGGACTTTTTATTACACACGGTATCAGGAAAATCTGATTTTTCTTCGCCTGGACTGTTAACACATGGTATCAGGAAAATCAGAGGTTTTTTTTCCAAATGGACTATAATTACCCACGGTATCAGGTAAATCTGATTTCTTTCACCTGGACTATTACACACGGTATCAGGTAAATCGGATTTTTTTTCACCTGGACTTTTTATTACACACGGTATCAGGAAAATCTGATTTTTTTTCCGCCTGGACTGTTAACACACGGTATCAGGAAAATCTGATTTTTTTTCATCTGGACTTTTGCACACGGTATCAGGTAAATCAGATTTTTTTCACCTGGACTATTACCCACGGTATCATGAAAATCTGATTTTTTTGCACTTGGACTATTACACACGGTATCAATCAAATCAGATCATTTTCACCTGGACTATTTCCCACACTAACAGGAAAATCTGATTTTTTTCACCTGGAATATTACCCACGGTATCAGCTAAATTGGATTTTTTTCACCTGGACTATAACCCACGGTATCAGGAAAATCAGATTTTTTTTCACCTGGACTATAACCCACGGTATCAGGAAAATCTGATTTTTTTCATCTGGACTGTTACACACAGTATCAGGAAAACCTGATTTCTTTCACCTGGACGATTATACACGGTTTCAGGAACATCAGATTTTTTTCACCCTGGACTTTACTCACACTGTCAGGAAAAATTGAATTTTTTAACCTGGACTATTACACACTGTATCAGGAAAATCTTATTTTTTTTTTCACCTGGACTATAACCCACGGTTTCAGGAAAATCTGATTATTTTTTTCCAAAATGGACTATAATTACCCACGAAATCAGGAAAATCTGATTTTTTTTTCATCTGGCCTATTACACTCGGCATCAGGTAAATCGAATTTTTTTTCACCTGGACTATTACCCACAGTATCAGGAAAATTGGATTGTTTTCACCCTGGACTTTTCTCATGGTATCAGGAAAATCTAAGTTTTTTTTCACCTTGACTATTACACATGGTATCAGCTAAATTAGATTGTTTTCACCCTGGACTTTTCTCACGGTATCAGGAAAATCTAATTTTTTTCACCTGGACTATCTCCCACGGTATCTGGAAAATCTGATGTTTTTCACCTGGACTATAACCCTCGGTATCAGGAAAATCTGATTTTTTTCACCTGGACTATTACACACGGTATCAGGAAAATCTGATTTTTTTCAACCTGGACTTTTCTCACGGTAACAGGAAAATCTGATTTTTTTTCACTTGGACTATAACCCACAATATCTGGAAAATCTGATGTTTTTCTCCTGGACTATAACCCTCGGTATCAGGAAAATCTGATTTTTTTCACCTGGACTATAACCCACGGTATCTGGAAAATCTGATTTTTTCACCTGGACTTTACTCATGCTATCAGGAAAATCTGATTTTTTTTTTCCACCTGGACTTTAATTACCCACGGAATCAGGAAAATCTGATTTTTTTCACCTGGACTATTACACACGGTATCAGGTAAAACGGATTTTTTTCAACTGGACTATTACGCACGGTATCAGGTATCAGGTATCAGGAATATTGGATTGTTTTCACCCTGCACTTTATTGACGGGATCAGGAAAATTGAATTTTTTTCAACCTGGACTTTTCTCACGGTATCAGGAAAATCTGACTTTTTTCACCTGGACTATAACCCACGGTATCTGGAAAATCTGATTTTTCACCTGGACTATATCCCTGGTATCAGGAAAATCTGATTTTTTTCTCCTGGCCTATTACACACGGTATCAGGTAAATCTGATTTTTTTTTCACCAGGACTATAACCCACGGTTTCAGGAAAATCTGATTGTTTTTTTTCCAATTGGACTATAATTACCCACGGAATCAATAAAATCTGATTTTTTTCATCTGGACTGTTACACACGGTATCAGCTAAATTGGATTTTTTTCACCTGGACTATTCCCCACGGTATCTGGACTGGACTATTACCCACGGTGTCAGGAAAATCTGAATTTTTCACCCTGGAGTTTATTGATGGTATCAGGAAAATTGGATTGTTTTCACCCTGGACTTTATTCACGGAAACAGGAAAATCTGATTATTTTTTTCACCTGGCCTATTACACACGGTATCAGGAAAATCTGACTTTTTTCACCTGGACTATAACCCACGGTATCTGGAAAATCTAATTTTTCACCTGGACTTTACTCATGCTATCAGGAAAATCTGATTTTTTTTTCCACCTGGACTTTAATTACCCACGGAATCAGGAAAATCTGATTTTTTTCACCTGGACTATTACACACGGTATAAGGTAAAACGGATTTTTTTCAACTGGACTATTACGCACGGTATCAGGAAAATCGGATTATTTTCAACCTGGACTTTTCTCACGGTATCAGGAAAATCTGACTTTTTTCACCTGGACTATAACCCACGGTATCTGGAAAATCTGATTTTTCAACTGGAGTATATCCCTGGTATCAGGAAAATCTGATTTTTTTTCTCCTGGACTATTACACACGGTATCAGGTAAATCTGATTTTTTTTTCACCTGGACTATAACCCACGGTTTCAGGAAGATCTGATTTTTTTTTCCAAATGGACTATAATTACCCACGGAATCAGGAAAATCTGATTTTTTTCATCTGGACTGTTACACACGGTATCAGGAAAATCGGATTGTTTTCATCTGGACTATTACCCATAGTATCCGGAAAATTGGATGTTTTCACCCTGGACTTTATTCACGGAATCAGGAAGATCGGATTTTTTTCACCCTGGACTTTACTCATGCTATCAGGAAAATCTGATTTTTTTCCACCTGGACTATTACACACGGTATCAGGAAAATCTGATTTTTTTCAAATGGACTATAATTACCCACGGAATCAGGAAAATCGGATTTTTTCACCTGGACTATTACACACGGTATCAGATAAATCGGATTTTTTTAACCTGGACTATTACGCACGGTATCAGGTAAATCGGATTTTATTAACCTTTACTATTTATTACACACGGTATCAGGAATATCGGATTTTTTTCAACCTGGACTTTTCTCACGGTAACAGGAAAATCTGATTTTTTTTCACTTGGACTGTAACCCACAATATCTGGAAAATCTGATGTTTTTCACCTGGACTATAACCCTCGGTATCAGGAAAATCTGATTTTTTTCACCTGGACTATTACCCACGGTATCAGGTAATTCAGATTTTTTTCACCTTGACCATTACCCAGGGTAACAGGAAAATCTGTTTGTTTTTTTTCAGCTGTACTATTACCCACAGTATCAGGAATATTGGATTGTTTTCACCCTGGACTTTATTGACGGTATCAGGAAAATCGGATTTTTTTCAACCTGGACTTTTCTCACGGTATCAGGAAAATCTGATTTTTTTTCCGCCTGGACTGTTAACACATGGTATCAGGAAAATCTGATTTTTTTTCACCTGGACTTTTGCACACGGTATCAGGTAAATCAGATTTTTTTCAACTGGACTATTATGCACGGTATCAGGTATCAGGTATCAGGAATATTGGATTGTTTTCACCCTGGACTTTATTGACGGGATCAGGAAAATCGAATTTTTTTCAACCTGGACTTTTCTCACGGTATCAGGAAAATCTGACTTTTTTCACCTGGACTATAACCCACGGTATCTGGAAAATCTGATTTTTCACCTGGACTATATCCCTTGTATCAGGAAAATCTGATTTTTTTCTCCTGGACTATTACACACGGTATCAGGTAAATCTGATTTTTTTTTTCACCAGGACTATAACCCACGGTTTCAGGAAAATCTGATTGTTTTTTTTCCAATTGGACTATAATTACCCACGGAATCAGGAAAATCTGATTTTTTTTCATCTGGACTGTTACACACGGTATCAGCTAAATTGGATTTTTTTCACCTGGACTATTCCCCATGGTATCTGGACTGGACTATTACCCACGGTGTCAGGAAAATCTGAATTTTTCACCCTGGAGTTTATTGATGGTATCAGGAAAATTGGATTGTTTTCACCCTGGACTTTATTCACGGAAACAGGAAAATCTGATTATTATTTTCACCTGGCCTATTACACACGTTATCAGGAAAATCTGACTTTTTTCACCTGGACTATAACCCACGGTATCTGGAAAATCTAATTTTTCACCTGGACTTTACTCATGCTATCAGGAAAATCTGATTTTTTTTTCCACCTGGACTTTAATTACCCACGGAATCAGGAAAATCTGATTTTTTTCACCTGGACTATTACACATGGTATAAGGTAAAACGGATTTTTTTCAACTGGACTATTACGCACGGTATCAGGTAAATCGGATTTTTTTAACATTTACTATTTATTACACACGGTATCAGGAATATCGGATTTTTTTCACCCTGGACATTATTCATGCTGTCAGGAAAATCTGATTTTTTTAACCTGCACTATTACCCACAGTATCAGGAAAATCTGATGTTTTTCACCTGGACTATAACCCTCGATATCAGGAAAATCTGTTTTTTTTTTTCAAATAGACTATTACCCACGGGATCTGGGAAATTTGATTTTTTTTCACCTGGATTATTACCCATGGTATCAGGAACATTGGATTTTTTTCACCCTGGACTATTAAACACTGTATCATGAAAATCTGATTTTTTTCACCCTGGACTTTTCTCACGGTATCAGGAAAATCTGATTTCTTTCTCCTGGACTATTACACACGGTATCAGGTAAATCTGATTTCTTTCTCCTGGACTATTACACACGGTATCAGGTAAATCGGATTTTTTTCACCTGGACTTTTTATTACACACGGTATCAGGAAAATCTGATTTTTTTTCACCTGGACTGTTAACACACGGTATCAATCAAATCAGGTTATTTTCACCTGGACTATTTCCCACACTAACAGGAAATTCTGATTTTTTTTCACCTGGATAATTACCCACGGTATCAGCTAAATTGGATTATTTTCACCTGTACTATAACCCACGGTATCAGGAAAATCAGATTTTTTTCACCTGGACTATAACCCACGGTATCAGGAAAATTTGATTTTTTTCATCTGGACTGTTACACACTGTATAAGGAAAATCTGATTTTTTTCTCCTGGACTATTACACACGGTATCAGGTAAATCTGATTTTTTTCACCTGGACTATAACCCTCGGTATCAGGTAAATCTGATTTTTTTCACCTGGACTATTACACACCCCTTATCAGGTAATTCAGATATTTTTCACCTTGACTATTACCCAGGGTAACAGGAAAATCTGATTTTTTTCAGCTGTACTATTACCCACAGTATCAGGAATATTGGATTGTTTTCACCCTGGCCTTTATTGACGGTATCAGGAAAATCGGATTTTTTTCAACCTGGACTTTTCTCATGATATCAGGATGTTTTTCACCTGGACTATAACCCTCGGTATCAGGAAAATCTGATTTTTCACCTGGACTATATCCCTGGTATCAGGAAAATCTGATTTTTTTCAAATGGACTATTTAATTTTTTTCACATGGACTATTACACATGGTATCAGGTAAATCGGGTTTTTTAAATTACACACGGTATCAGGAAAATCTGATTTTTATCAACCTGGACTTTTCTCACGGTATCTGGAAAATCTGATGTTTTTCACCTGAACTATAACCCTCGGTATCAGGAAAATCTGCTTTTTTTCACCTGGACTATTACACACGGTATCAGATATTTTTAACCTGGATGATTTATTACACACGGTATCAGGAACATCAGATTTTTTTCACCCTGGACATTTCTCATGCTATCAGGAAAATCTGATTTTTTTTCACCCGGACTATTACACACCGTATCAGGAAAATCTGATTTTTTTCACCTGGACTTTCATCATGGAATCAGGAAAATCTAATTTTTTTCATCCTGGACTTTTTTCACGGTATCACAAAAATCGGATTATTTTTCAACCTAGACTATATTACCTACGGTATCTGGAAAATTCGATTTTTTTTCACCTGGACTATTACCCATGGTATCAGGAACATCGGATTTTTTTCACCCTGGACTTTACTCATGCTATCAGGAAAATCTGATTTTTTTCAAATGGACTATAATTACCCACGGAATCAGGAAAATCTGATTTTTTTCACCCTGGACTTTAATGACAGTATCAGGAAAATCGGATTTTTTTCACCTGGACTTTATTCACGGAATCAGGAAAATCTGATTTTTTTCACCCAGGACTTTATTCACGGTATCAGGAAAATTTGATTGTTTTTTTTCCAAATGGACTATAATTACCCACGGAATCAGGAAAATCTGATTTTTTTCATCTGGACTGTTACACACGGTATCAGGAAAATCTGATTTTTTTTCACCTGGACTTTTACACACGGTATCAGGTAAATCAGATTTTTTTCACGTTGACTATTACACACGGTATCTAGAAAATCGGATTTTTTTTAAACCTGGACTATTACCCACGGTGTAAGGAAAATCGGATATTTTTCACCCTGAACTTTACTCACGCTATCTGGAAAATCTGATTTTATTAACCTGGAGTATTACACATGGTATCAGGAACATTGGATTTGTTTCACCCTGGACTCTACTCACATTATCAGGAAAATCGGATTTTTTTCACTTGGACTATTACCCACGGTATCAGGAAAATCTGATTTTTTTCACATGGCCTATTACACTCGGTATCAGGTAAATCGGATTTTTTTAACCATGGACTTTACTCATGCTATCAGGATAATCTGATTTTTTTCGTCTGCACTATTACACACGGTATCAGGAGAATCTGATTTATTTCACCTGGACTATTTATTATGCATGGTATCAGGAAAATATGATTATTTTTCACCTGGACTATTACACATGGTATCAGGTAAATCGGTTTTGATTTACCTAGACTATTTATTACACATGGTATCAGGTCAATCGGATTTTTTTAACCTGGACTATTTATTACACACGGTATCAGGAGAATCGCATATTTTTCACCCTGAACTTTCCTCACGCTGTCAGGAAAATCAGATTGTTTTAACCTGGAATATAACCCACAATTTCAGAAAAATCTGATTTTTTTCAGCTGGACTATTACACACGGTATCAGGTAAATCGGATTTTTTTTAACCTGGACTATTTATTACACACGGTATCAGGAAAATCTGATTTTTTTTCACCTGGAATATTACCCATGGTTTCAGGATAATCTGATTTTTTTTCACCCTGGACTTTACTCACCCTATCAGGAAAATCTGATTTTATTAACTTGGACTATTACCCATGGTATCAGGAACATTACACACTGTATCAGGAAAATCTGATTTTTTTTCACCTGGACAATTACCCACGGTATCAGGAAAATCGAATGTGTTTCACCTGGACTATAACCCTCGGTATCAGGAAAATCTGATTTTTTTCACCTGGATTATTACACACGGTATCAGGTAAATCTGATTGTTTTCAGCTGGACTATAACCCACGGTTTCAGAAAAATCTGATTTTTTTTCAAATGGACAATAACCCACGATATCAGGAAAATCTGGGTTTTTTTCCACCTGGACTATTACCAACGGTATCAGGAAAATCTGATTTCTTTCACCTGGACTATTACACACGGTATCAGGTAAATCGGATTTTTTTAACCAGGATTATTTATTACACATGGTATCAGGAAAATCTGAATTTTTGAAACTGGACTATTACACACTGTATCAGGAAAATCTGATTTTTTTTACCCAGGACTTTTCTCACAATATCAGGAAAATCTGATTTTTTTAACCTGGACTATTACACACTGTATCAGGAAAATCTGATTTTTTTTCAAATGGACAATAACCCACGGTATCAGGAAAATCTGATTTTTTGACCCTGGACTTTACTCACCCAATCAGGAAAATCTGATTTTATTATCCTAGACTATTACACATGGTATCAGGAACATCGGATTTTTTTCACCCTGTACTCTACTCACGCTATCTGGAAAATCTGATTTTTTTAAACTGGATTATTACACACTGTATCAGGAAAACCTGATTTTTTTTCTCCTGCACTATTACACACGCTATCAGGTAAAACTGATTTTTTTTCACCTGGAGTATAACCCATGGTTTCAGGAAAATCTGATTTGTTTTCAAATGGACAATTACGCACGGTATCAGGAGAATCTGATTTATTTCACCTTGACTATTTATTACACACGGCATCAGGAAAATCAGATTTTTTTTCACCTGGACTATTACACATGGTATCAGGTAAATCAGATTTTTTTAACCTGGACTATTTATTACACACGGTATCAGGAAAATCTGACTTTTTTCCACCTAGACTATTACACACGGTATCAGGTAAATCATTTTTTTTTAACCTGGATTATTTATTACACACGGTATCAGGAAAATCTGAATTTTTGAACCTGGACTATTACACACTGTATCAGGAAAATCTGAATTTTTTTCAGCTGGACTATTACACACGGTTTCAGGTAAATCCGATTTTTTCACCCTGTACTTTACTCACCCTATCAGGAAAATCTGGTTTTTTTAACCTTGACTATTACACACTGTATCAGGAAAATCTGATTTTTTTTCTCCTGGACTATTACACACGGTATCAGGTAAATCTGATTTTTTTCCAACTGCACAATAACCCACGGTATCAGGAAAATCTTATTTTTTTTCACGTGGACTATTACCCATGGTTTCAGGAAAATCTGATTTTTTTTTTAACCCTGGACTTTGCTCACCCTATCAGGAAAATCTGATTTTATTAACCTGGACTATTACCCATGGAATCAGGAACATTACACACTGTATCAGGAAAATCTGATTTTTTTTCACCTGGATTTTACACACTGTATCTGGAAAATCTCATTTTTTTTCATCTGGACTATTACCCACGGTATCAGGAAAATCTCATTTCTTTCACCTGGACTATTACACACGGCATCAGGTAAATCGGATTTTTTTCACCTGGACTATTACACACGGTATCAGGAAAATCTGATTTTTTTCACCTGGACTATTACCGAAAGTATCAGGAAAATCTGATTTCTTTCACCTGGACTATTACACACGTTTTCAGGTAAATCGGATTTTTTTAACCTGGACTATTATTATACACGGTATCAGGAAAACTTGATTTTTTTCACCTGGACTATTACCCACGGTATCAGGAAAATCTGGTTGTTGTTTTTTTCAGGTGGACTATTACCCATGGTATCAGGAAAATCTGATTTTTTCTCATGGACTATTACACACGGTATCAGGTATATCGGATTTTTTTAACCATGGACTTTACTCATGCTATCAGAAAAATCTGATTTTTTTCTCCTGCACTATTACACACTGTATCAGGTAAATCTGATTTTTTCACCCAGGACTTTACTCATCCTATCAGGAAAATCTGATTTTTTTCACCTTGGACTATTACCCACGGTATCAGGTAAATCAGATTTTTTTAACCTGGACTATTTATTACACACGGTATCAGGAAAATCTGACTTTTTTCCACCTAGACTATTACACACGGTATCAGCTAAATCATTTTTTTTAACCTTGGACTATTTATTACACACGGCATCAGGAAAATCTGATTTTTTTAACCTGGACTATTACACATGGTATCAGGAACATCAGATTTTTTTTTACCCAGGACTTTTCTCACACTATCAGGAAAATCTGATGTTTTTCCAAATGCACAATATCCCACGGTATCAGGAAAATCTGGTTGTTTTTTTCACGTGGACTATTACCCACGGTTTCAGGATAATCTGATTTTTTTTCACCCTGGAATTTGATCACCCTATCAGGAAAATCTGATTTTATTCACCTGGACTATTACCCATGGAATCAGGAACATTACACACTGTATCAGGAAAATCTGATTTTTTTTAACCTGGATTTTACACACTGTATCAGGAAAATCTGATATATTTTTTTCATCTGAACTATTACCCATGGTATCAGGAAAATCTCATTTCTTTCACCTGGACTATTACACACGGCATCAGGTAAATCGGATTTTTTTCTCCTGCACTATTACACACGGTATCAGGAAAATCTGATTTTTTCAGCCTGGACTTTACTCACCCTATCAGGAGAATCTGATTTGTTTCACCTGGACTATTACACATGGTATCAGGTAAATCTGAATTTTTAACCTGGACTATTACACACTGTATCAGGAAAATCTGATTTTTTTCCACCTGGACTATTACCCAAGGCATCTGGAAAATCTGATTTTTTTCACCTGGACTATTACCCACGGTTTCAGGATAATCTGATTTTTTTCACCCTGGACTTTACTCACCCTATCAGGAAAATCTGAGTTAATTAAACTGGACTATTACCCATGGTATGAGGAACATTACACACGGGATTTGGAAAATCTGATTTTTTTCACCTGGACTATAACCGACGGTTTCAGGAAAATCTGATTTGTTTTGAAATGGACAATAACCCACGGTATCAGGAGAATCTGATTTTTTTTTTTAACCTGGACTATTACACACTGTATCAGGAAAATCTGATTTTTTTTCTCCTGGACTATTACACACGGTAACAGGTAAATCTGATTGTTTTCACCTGGACTATAACCCACGGTTTCAGAAAAATCTGATTTTTTTTCAAAAATGCACAATAACCCACAGTATCAGGAAAATCTGATTTTTTTTCACATGGACTATTACCCACGGTTTCAGGATAATCTGATATTTTGTCACCTTGACTTTTACCCACGGTATCAGGAAAATCTGATTTTTTTTTCACCTGGACTATTACCCATGGTTTCAGGATAATCTGATTTTTTTCACCCTGTACTTTACTCAGCCTATCAGTAAAATCTGAGTTAATTAACCTGGACTATTACCCATGGTATGAGGAACATTACACACTGAACCTGGAAAATCTGATTTTTTTCACCTGGCCTATTACACTCGGTATCAGGTAAATCAGATTTTTTTAACCTTGGACTTTACTCACGCTAGCAAGAAAATCTGAATTTTTTAACCTGGACTATTACACACTGTATCCGGAAAATCAGATTTTTTTTAAATGGACTATTTATTATACACGGTATCAGGAAAATCTGATTTTTTTAACCTGGACTATTACACACTGTATCAGGAAAATCTGATTTTTTTCTCTCCTGGACTATTTACCTGGACACACGGTATCAGGTAAATCTGATTGTTTTCACCTGGACTATAACCCATGGTTTCAGAAAAATCTGATTTTTTTTAAAAAAAATGCACAATAACCCACGGTATCGGGAAAATCTGATTTTTTTTCACATGGACTATTACCCACGGTTTCAGGATAATCTGATTTTTTTTCACCCTGGACTTTGCTCACCCTATCAGTAAAATCTGATTTTATTCTCCTGGACTATTACACACGGCATCAGGTAAATCGGATTTTTTTTCACCTGGACTATTTATTACACACGGGATCAGGAAAATCTGATATTTTTTTCACCTGGACTATAACCCATGGTATCAGGAACATCAGATTTTTTTCATCCAAAACTTTTCTCACACTATCAGGAAAATCTGATTTTTTTTAACTTGGACTATTACAAACTGTATCAGGAAAATCTGATTGTTTTTTTCAAATGGACAATAACCCATGGTATCAGGAAAATCTGGTGTTTTTTTTTTCCAGCTGGACTATTACCCACGGTATCAGGAAAATCTGATTTTTTCACCCTGGACTTTACTCACCCTATCAGGAAAATCTGATTTTTTTTAACCTGGACTATTACACACTGTATCAGGAAAATCTGATTTTTTTTCTCTCCTGGACTATTTACCTGGACACACGGTATCAGGTAAATCTGATTGTTTTCACCTGGACTATAACCCATGGTTTCAGAAAAATCTGATTTTTTTGAAAAAAATGCACAATAACCCACGGTATCAGGAAAATCTGATTTTTTTCACATGGACTATTACCCACGGTTTCAGGATTATCTGATTTTTTTCACCCTGGACTTTACTCACCCTATCAGGAAAATCTGAGTTAATTAAACTGGACTATTACCCATGGTATGAGGAACATTACACACGGGATTTGGAAAATCTGATTTTTTTCACCTGGACTATAACCGACGGTTTCAGGAAAATCTGATTTGTTTTGAAATGGACAATAACCCACGGTATCAGGAGAATCTGATTTTTTTTTTTTACCTGGACTATTACACACGGTATCAGGAAAATCTGATTTTTTTAACCTGGACTATTACACACTGTATCAGGAAAATCTGATTTTTTTTCTCCTGGACTATTACACACGGTATCAGGTAAATCTGATTGTTTTCACCTGGACTATAACCCACGGTTTCAGAAAAATCTGATTTTTTTTCAAAAATGCACAATAACCCACAGTATCAGGAAAATCTGATTTTTTTTCACATGGACTATTACCCACGGTTTCAGGATAATCTGATATTTTGTCACCTTGACTTTTACCCACGGTATCAGGAAAATCTGATTTCTTTCACCTGGACTATTACACATGGTATCACGTAAATTGGATTTTTTTAACCTGGACTATTTATTACTCACCATATCAGGAGAATCTGATTTTTTTCCACCTCGACTATTACTCACGGTATAAGGAAAATCTGATTTTTTTCACCTGGACTATTACCCACGGTATCCGGAAAATCTGATTTCTTTCACCTGGACTATTACACATGGTATCAGGTAAATCGGATTTTATTTAAACTGGACTATTTATTACACACGGTATCAGGAAAATCTGATTTTTTTTCCACCTGGACTATTACTCACGGTTTCAGGATAATCTGATTTTTTTTCACCCTGGAGTTTACTCACCTTATCTATTACACACGGTATCAGGTAAATCTGATTGTTTTCACCTGGACTATAACCCACGGTTTCAGAAAAATCTGATTTTTTTTCAAAAATGCACAATAACCCACAGTATCAGGAAAATCTGATTTTTTTTCACATGGACTATTACCCACGGTTTCAGGATAATCTGATATTTTGTCACCTTGACTTTTACCCACGGTATCAGGAAAATCTGATTTTTTTTCACCTGGACTATTACCCATGGTTTCAGGATAATCTGATTTTTTTCACCCTGTACTTTACTCAGCCTATCAGTAAAATCTGAGTTAATTAACCTGGACTATTACCCATGGTATGAGGAACATTACACACTGAACCTGGAAAATCTGATTTTTTTCACCTGGCCTATTACACTCGGTATCAGGTAAATCAGATTTTTTTAACCTTGGACTTTACTCACGCTAGCAAGAAAATCTGAATTTTTTAACCTGGACTATTACACACTGTATCCGGAAAATCAGATTTTTTTTAAATGGACTATTTATTATACACGGTATCAGGAAAATCTGATTTTTTTAACCTGGACTATTACACACTGTATCAGGAAAATCTGATTTTTTTCTCTCCTGGACTATTTACCTGGACACACGGTATCAGGTAAATCTGATTGTTTTCACCTGGACTATAACCCATGGTTTCAGAAAAATCTGATTTTTTTTAAAAAAATGCACAATAACCCACGGTATCAGGAAAATCTGATTTTTTTTCACATGGACTATTACCCACGGTTTCAGGATAATCTGATTTTTTTTCACCCTGGACTTTGCTCACCCTATCAGTAAAATCTGATTTTATTCTCCTGGACTATTACACACGGCATCAGGTAAATCGGATTTTTTTTCACCTGGACTATTTATTACACACGGGATCAGGAAAATCTGATATTTTTTTCACCTGGACTATAACCCATGGTATCAGGAACATCAGATTTTTTTCATCCAAAACTTTTCTCACGCTATCAGGAAAATCTGATTTTTTTTAACTTGGACTATTACAAACTGTATCAGGAAAATCTGATTGTTTTTTTCAAATGGACAATAACCCATGGTATCAGGAAAATCTGGTGTTTTTTTTTTCCAGCTGGACTATTACCCACGGTATCAGGAAAATCTGATTTTTTCACCCTGGACTTTACTCACCCTATCAGGAAAATCTGATTTTTTTAACCTGGACTATTACACACTGTATCAGGAAAATCTGATTTTTTTTCTCTCCTGGACTATTTACCTGGACACAAGGTATCAGGTAAATCTGATTGTTTTCACCTGGACTATAACCCATGGTTTCAGAAAAATCTGATTTTTTTGAAAAAAATGCACAATAACCCACGGTATCAGGAAAATCTGATTTTTTTTCACATGGACTATTACCCACGGTTTCAGGATTATCTGATTTTTTGTCACCTTGACTTTTACCCACGGTATCAGGAAAATCTGATTTCTTTCACCTGGACTATTACACATGGTATCACGTAAATCGGATTTTTTTAACCTGGACTATTTATTACACACCATATCAGGAGAATCTGATTTTTTTCCACCTGGACTATTACCCATGGTATCCGGAAAATCTGATTTCTTTCACCTGGACTATTACACATGGTATCAGGTAAATCGGATTTTATTTAAACTGGACTATTTATTACACACGGTATCAGGAAAATCTGATTTTTTCCACCTGGACTATTACTCACGGTTTCAGGATAATCTGATTTTTTTTTCACCCTGGAGTTTACTCACCCCATCAGGAAAATCTGATTTTATTAACCTGGACTATTACCCATGGTATCAGGAACATTACACACTGTATCAGGAAAATCTGATTTTTTTTCCACCTGGACTATTACCCATGGTATCAGGAAAATCTGATTTTTCTCACCTGGACTATTACCCACGTTATCTGGAAAATCTGATTTTTTTCACCTGGCCTATTACAATCGGTATCAGGTTAATCAGATTTTTTTAACCTTGGACTTTACTCACGCTAACAGGAAAATCTGATTTTTTTAACCTAGACTATTACACACGGTATCAGGTAAATCTGATTTTTTTAACCTGGACTATAACCGACGGTTTCAGGAAAATCTGATTTTTTTTTACCCTGGACTTTTCTCACGGTATCAGTAGAATCTGATTTTTTTTCACCTGGACTATTACCCACGGTATCAGGAAAATCTGATTTCTTTCACCTGTACTATTACACATGGTATCAGGTAAATCGGATTTTTTTAACCTGGACTATTTATTACACACGGTATCACGAAAATCTGATTTTTTTTCACCTGGACTATTACTCACGGTATTAGGAAAATCTGATTATTTTTCTCCTGGAGTATTACCCACGGTTTCAGGATAATCTGATTTTTTTTCACCCTTGACTTTACTCACCCTATCAGGAAAATCTGATTTTATTAACCTGGACTATTACCCATGGTATCAGGAACATTACACACTGTATCAGGAAAATCAGATTTTTTTTTACCTGGACTATTTATTATACACGGTATCAGGTAAATCTGATTTATTTCACCTGGTCTATTTATTACACATGGTATCAGGAAAATCTGACTTTTTTCCTCCTGGACTATTACACACTGTATCTGGAAAATCTGATTTTTTTCAGCTGGACTATTACACACGGTTTCAGGTAAATCCGATTTTTTCACCCTGGACTTTACTCACCCTATCAGGTAAATCTGATTTTTTTTAACCTGGACTATTACACACCGTATCAGGAAAATCTGATTTTTTTTTCTCCTGGACTATTACACACGGTATCAGGAAAATCAGATTGTTTTCACCTGGACTATAACCCACGGTTTCAGAAAAATCTGATTTTTTTTCAAAAATGCACAATAACCCACGTTATCAGGAAAATCTTATTTTTTTTCACATGCACTTTTACCCATGGTTTCAGGATAATCTGATTTTTTTTCACCCTGGACTTTGCTCACCCTATCAGTAAAATCTGATTTTATTCTCCTGGACTATTACCCATGGTATCAGGAACATCAATTTTTTTTCATACAAAACTTTTCTCACGCTATCAGGAAAATCTGATTTTTTTAACCTGGACTATTACACATGGTATCAGAAAAATCTGGTGTTTTTTTTTCAGCTGGACTATTACCCACGGTATCAGGAAAATCTGATTTTTTTCACCCTGGACTTTACTCACCCTATCAGGAAAATCTGATTTTATTAACCTGGACTATTACACATGGTATCAGGAACATCGGATTTTTTTCACCCTGGACTCTACTCACACAATCAGGAAAATCTGATTTTTTTCACCTGCACTATTACCCACGGTATCAGGAAAATCTGATTTTTTTCACCTGGACTATAACCCACGGTTTCAGGAAAATCTGATTTGTTTTCAAATGGACAATAACGCACGGTATCAGGAGAATCTGATTTATTTCACCTGGACTATTTATTATACACGGTATCAGGAAAATCTGATTTTTTTTCACCTGGACTATTACCCACGGTATCAGGAAAATCTGATTTTTTTCACCTGGACTATTACACATGGTATCAGGTAAATAGATTTTTTTAACCTGGACTATTTATTATACACGGTATCAGGAAAATCTGACTTTTTTCCACCTAGACTATTACACACGGTGTCAGGTAAATCATTTTTTTAACCTGGACTATTTATTACACACTGTATCAGGAAAATCTGATTTTTTTCAACTGGACTATTACACACGGTTTCAGGTAAATCCGATTTTTTCACCCTGGACTTTACTCACCCTATCAGGAAAATCTGATTTTTTTAACCTGGACTATTACACATGGTATCAGGAATATCAGATTTTTTTCACCCTGGACTTTACTCACGTTATCAGGAAAATCTGAATTTTTTAACCTGGACTATTACACACTGTATCAGGAAAATCTGATTTTTTTTCTCCTGGACTATTACACACGGTATCAGTTAAATCTGATTTTGTTCCAAATGCACAATCACCCACGGTATCAGGAAAATCTTATTTTTTTCACGTGGACTATTACCCACGGTTTCAGGATAATCTGATTTTTTTTCACCCTGGACTTTGCTCACCCTATCAGGAAAATCTGATTTTATTAACCTGGACTATTACCCATGGAATCAGGAACATTACACACTGTATCAGGAAAATCTGATTATTTTTTTTTCACCTGGATTTTACACACTGTATCTGGAAAATCTGATTTTTTTTCATCTGGACGATTACCCACGGAATCTTTAAAATCTCATTTCTTTCACCTGGACTATTACACACGGCATCAGGTAAATCGGAGTTTTTCACCTGGACTATAACCCACGGTTTCAGGAAAATCTGATTTGTTTTCAAATGGACAATGACACACAGTATCAGGAGAATCTGATTTATTTCACCTGGACTATTTATTATACACGGTATCAGGAAAATCTGATTGTTTTCACCTGGACTATAACCCACGGTTTCAGAACAATCTGATTTTTTTTCAAATGCACAATAACCCACGGTATCAGGAAAATCTGATTTTTTTTCACATGGACTATTACGATATCAGGAAAATCTGTTTTTTTTTTCACCTGGACTATAACCCACGGTTTCAGGAAAATCTGTTTTGTTTTCAAATGGACAATAACACACGGTATCAGGAGAATCTGATTTATTTCACCTGGACTATTTATTATACACGGTATCAGGTAAATCTGATTTCTTTCACCTGGACTATTACAGATGGTATCACGTAAATCGGATTTTTTTAACCTGGACTATTTATTACACACCATATCAGGAGAATCTGATTTTTTTCCACCTGGACTATTACCCATGGTATCCGGAAAATCTGATTTCTTTCACCTGGACTATTACACATGTTATCAGGTAAATCGGATTTTATTTAAACTGGACTATTTATTACACACGGTATCAGGAAAATCTGATTTTTTCCACCTGGACTATTACTCACGGTTTCAGGATAATCTGATTTTTTTTTCACCCTGGAGTTTACTCACCCCATCAGGAAAATCTGATTTTATTAACCTGGACTATTACCCATGGTATCAGGAACATTACACACTGTATCAGGAAAATCTGATTTTTTTTCCACCTGGACTATTACCCATGGTATCAGGAAAATCTGATTTTTCTCACCTGGACTATTACCCACGTTATCTGGAAAATCTGATTTTTTTCACCTGGCCTATTACAATCGGTATCAGGTAAATCAGATTTTTTTAACCTTGGACTTTACTCACGCTAACAGGAAAATCTGAATTTTTTAACCTGGACTATTACACACGGTATCAGGTAAATCTGATTTTTTTAACCTGGACTATAACCGACAGTTTCAGGAAAATCTGATTTTTTTTCACACTGGACTTTTCTCACGGTATCAGGAAAATCTGATTTCTTTCACCTGTACTATATTACACATGGTATCATGTAAATCGGATTTTTTTAACCTGGACTATTTATTACACACGATATCACGAAAATCTGATTTTTTTTCACCTGGACTATTACTCACGGTATTAGGAAAATCTGATTATTTTTCTCCTGGAGTATTACCCACGGTTTCAGGATAATCTGATTTTTTTTCACCCTTGACTTTATTCACCCTATCAGGAAAATCTGATTTTATTAACCTGGACTATTACCCATGGTATCAGGAACATTACACACTGTATCATGAAAATCAGATTTTTTTTTACCTGGACTATTTATTATACACGGTATCAGGTAAATCTGATTTTTTTTCACCTGGTCTATTTATTACACACGGTATCAGGAAAATCTGACTTTTTTCCTCCTGGACTATTACACAATGTATCAGGAAAATCTGATTTTTTTTTCAGCTGGACTATTACACACGGTTTCAGGTAAATCCGATTTTTTCACCCTGGACTTTACTCACCCTATCAGGAAAATCTGATTTTTTTTAACCTGGACTATTACACACCGTATCAGGAAAATCTGATTTTTTTTTCTCCTGGACTATTACACACGGTATCAGGAAAATCAGATTGTTTTCACCTGGACTATAACCCACGGTTTTAGAAAAATCTGATTTTTTTTCAAAAATGCACAATAACCCACGGTATCAGGAAAATCTTATTTTTTTTCACATGCACTATTACCCACGGTTTCAGGATAATCTGATTTTTTTTCACCCTGGACTTTGCTCACCCTATCAGTAAAATCTGATTTTATTCTCCTGGACTATTACCCATGGTATCAGGAACATCAATTTTTTTTCATACAAAACTTTTCTCACGCTATCAGGAAAATCTAATTTTTTTAACCTGGACTATTACACATGGTATCAGAAAAATCTGGTGTTTTTTTTTTCAGCTGGACTATTACCCACGGTATCAGGAAAATCTGATTTTTTTCACCCTGGACTTTACTCACCCTATCAGGAAAATCTGATTTTATTAACCTGGACTATTACACATGGTATCAGGAACATCGGATTTTTTTCACCCTGGACTCTACTCACACAATCAGGAAAATCTGATTTTTTTCACCTGCACTATTACCCACGGTATCAGGAAAATCTGATTTTTTTCACCTGGACTATAACCCACGGTTTCAGGAAAATCTGATTTGTTTTCAAATGGACAATAACGCACGGTATCAGGAGAATCTGATTTATTTCACCTGGACTATTTATTATACACGGTATCAGGAAAATCTGATTTTTTTTCACCTGGACTATTACCCACGGTATCAGGAAAATCTGATTTTTTTCACCTGGACTATTACACATGGTATCAGGTAAATCAGATTTTTTTTAACCTGGACTATTTATTACACACGGTATCAGGAAAACCTGACTTTTTTCCACCTAGACTATTACACACGGTGTCAGGTAAATCATTTTTTTAACCTGGACTATTTATTACACACTGTATCAGGAAAATCTGATTTTTTTCAGCTGGACTATTACACATGGTATCAGGAATATCGGATTTTTTTCACCCTGGACTTTACTCACGTTATCAGGAAAATCTGAATTTTTTAACCTGGACTATTACACACTGTATCAGGAAAATCTGATTTTTTTTCTCCTGGACTATTACACACGGTATCAGTTAAATCTGATTTTGTTCCAAATGCACAATCACCCACGGTATCAGGAAAATCTTATTTTTTTCACGTGGACTATTACCCACGGTTTCAGGATAATCTGATTTTTTTTCACCCTGGACTTTGCTCACCCTATCAGGAAAATCTGATTTTATTAACCTGGACTATTACCCATGGAATCAGGAACATTACACACTGTATCAGGAAAATCTGATTTTTTTTCACCTGGATTTTACACACTGTATCTGGAAAATCTGATTTTTTTTCATCTGGACGATTACCCACGGAATCTTTAAAATCTCATTTCTTTCACCTGGACTATTACACACGGCATCAGGTAAATCGGAGTTTTTCACCTGGACTATAACCCACGGTTTCAGGAAAATCTGATTTGTTTTCAAATGGACAATGACACACAGTATCAGGAGAATCTGATTTATTTCACCTGGACTATTTATTATACACGGTATCAGGAAAATCTGATTGTTTTCACCTGGACTATAACCCACGGTTTCAGAACATCTGATTTTTTTTCAAATGCACAATAACCCACGGTATCAGGAAAATCTGATTTTTTTTCACATGGACTATTACGGTATCAGGAAAATCTGATTTTTTTCACCTGGACTATTACCCACGGTTTCAGGAAAATCTGATTTGTTTTCAAATGGACAATAACACATGGTATCAGGAGAATCTGATTTATTTCACCTGGACTATTTATTATACACGGTATCAGGTAAATCTGATTTTTTTTTCACCTGGACTATGACCCACGGTTTCAGGAAAATCTGATTTGTTTTCAAATGGACAATGACACACAGTATCAGGAGAATCTGATTTCTTTCACCTGGACTATTTATTATACACGGTATCAGGAAAATCTGATTGTTTTCACCTGGACTATAACCCACGGTTTCAGAACAATCTGATTTTTTTTCAAATGCACAATAACCCACGGTATCAGGAAAATCTGATTTTTTTTCACATGGACTATTACGGTATCAGGAAAATCTGATTTTTTTCACCTGGACTATTACCCACGGTTTCAGGAAAATCTGATTTGTTTTCAAATGGACAATAACACATGGTATCAGGAGAATCTGATTTATTTCACCTGGACTATTTATTATACACGGTATCAGGTAAATCTGATTTTTTTTTTACCTGGACTATAACCCACGGTTTCAGGAAAATCTGATTTGTTTTCAAATGGACAATAACGGACGGTATCAGGAGAATCTGATTTATTTCACCTGGACTATTTATTATACACGGTATCAGGAAAATCTGATTGTTTTCACCTGGAGTATAACCCACGGTTTCAGAAAAATCTGATTTTTTTTCAAATGCACAATAACCCACGGTATCAGGAAAATCTGATTTTTTTTCACATGGACTATTACCCACGGTTTCAGGATAATCTGATTTTTTTTCACCCTGGACTTTGCTCACCCTATCAGTAAAATCTGATTTGTTTTCAAATGGACAATAACGCACGGTATCAGGAGAATCTGATTTATTTCACCTGGACTATTTATTATACACGGTATCAGGTAAATCAGATTTTTTTAACCTGGACTATTTATTACACACGGTATCAGGAAAATCTGACTTTTTTCCACCTAGACTATTACACACGGTATCAGGTAAATCATTTTTTTAACCTGGACTATTTATTACACACGGTATCAGGAAAATCTGAATTTTTGAACCTGGACTATTACACACTGTATCAGGAAAATCTGATTTTTTTCAGCTGGACTATTACACACGGTTTCAGGTAAATCCGATTTTTTCACCCTGGACTTTACTCACCCTATCAGGAAAATCTGATTTTTTTAACCTGGACTATTATACATGGTATCAGGAACATCGGATTTTTTTCGCCCTGGACTTTACTCTCGTTATCAGGAAAATCTGAATTTTTTAACCTGGACTATTACACACTGTATCAGGAAAATCTGATTTTTTTTCTCCTGGACTATTACACACAGTATCAGTTAAATCTGGTTTTTTTCCAAATGCACAATCACCCACGGTATCAGGAAAATCTTATTTTTTTCACGTGGACTATTACCCACGGTTTCAGGATAATCTGATTTTTTTTCACCCTGGACTTTGCTCACCCTATCAGGAAAATCTGATTTTATTAACCTGGACTATTACCCATGGAATCAGGAACATTACACACTGTATCAGGAAAATCTGATTTTTTTTCACCTGGATTTTACACACTGTATCTGGAAAATCTGATTTTTTTTATCTGGACGATTACCCACGGAATCTTTAAAATCTCATTTCTTTCACCTGGACTATTACACACGGCATCAGGTAAATCGGAGTTTTTCACCTGGACTATAACCCACGGTTTCAGGAAAATCTGATTTGTTTTCAAATGGACAATGACACACAGTATCAGGAGAATCTGATTTATTTCACCTGGACTATTTATTATACACGGTATCAGGAAAATCTGATTGTTTTCACCTGGACTATAACCCACGGTTTCAGAACAATCTGATTTTTTTTCAAATGCACAATAACCCACGGTATCAGGAAAATCTGATTTTTTTTCACATGGACTATTACGGTATCAGGAAAATCTGATTTTTTTCACCTGGACTATTACCCACGGTTTCAGGAAAATCTGATTTGTTTTCAAATGGACAATAACACATGGTATCAGGAGAATCTGATTTATTTCACCTGGACTATTTATTATACACGGTATCAGGTAAATCTGATTTTTTTTTTCACCTGGACTATAACCCACGGTTTCAGGAAAATCTGATTTGTTTTCAAATGGACAATAACGCACGGTATCAGGAGAATCTGATTTATTTCACCTGGACTATTTATTATACACGGTATCAGGAAAATCTGATTGTTTTCACCTGGAGTATAACCCACGGTTTCAGAAAAATCTGATTTTTTTTCAAATGCACAATAACCCACGGTATCAGGAAAATCTGATTTTTTTTCACATGGACTATTACCCACGGTTTCAGGATAATCTGATTTTTTTTCACCCTGGACTTTGCTCACCCTATCAGTAAAATCTGATTTGTTTTCAAATGGACAATAACGCACGGTATCAGGAGAATCTGATTTATTTCACCTGGACTATTTATTATACACGGTATCAGGTAAATCAGATTTTTTTAACCTGGACTATTTATTACACACGGTATCAGGAAAATCTGACTTTTTTCCACCTAGACTATTACACACGGTATCAGGTAAATCATTTTTTTAACCTGGACTATTTATTACACACGGTATCAGGAAAATCTGAATTTTTGAACCTGGACTATTACACACTGTATCAGGAAAATCTGATTTTTTTCAGCTGGACTATTACACACGGTTTCAGGGAAATCCGATTTTTTCACCCTGGACTTTACTCACCCTATCAGGAAAATCTGATTTTTTTTCACCTGGATTTTACACACTGTATCTGGAAAATCTGATATTTTTTTTCACCTGGACTATTACACAGGGCATCAGGTAAATCGGATTTTTTTCACCTGCACTATTACACACGGAATCAGGTAAATCGGATTTTTTTAACCAGGACTATTTATTACACACGGTATCAGGAAAATCTGATTTTTTTCACCTGGACTATTACCCATGGTATCAGGAACATCAGATTATTTTCACCCAGGACTTTTCTCACGCTATCAGGAAAATCTGATTTTTTTAACCTGGACTATTACACACTGTATCAGGAAAATCTGATTTTTTTCTCAAATGGATTTTATTCACGATATCAGGAAAATCGGATTTTTTTCACCTTGGACTTTTCTCACGGTATCAGGAAAATCTATTTTTTTTTTCACCTAGACTATTACACACGGTATCAGCTAATTGGATTTTTTTCACCAGGACTATTACCCACGGTATCAGGAAAAACTTGTTTTTTTTTCCAAATGGACTACAACCAACGGTATCAGGGAAATCTGATGTTTTTAACCAGGACTATAACCCTCGGTATCAGGAAAATCGGATTTGTTTCACCCTGGACTTTACTCACGCTATCAGGAAAATCTGATTTCTTTCACCTGGCCTATTACACACGGTATCAGGAAAATCTTATTTTTTTTTCACCTGGACTATTACCCATGGTTTCAGGAAAATCTGATTTTTTTCACCCTGGACTTCACTCACCCTATCAGGAAAATCTTATTTTTTTAACATGGACTATTACACACTGTATCAGGAAAATCTTATTTTATTCACCTGGACTATTACCCATGGTATCAGGAACACCAGATTTTTTTTCACCTGGCTTATTACACACGGTATCAGGTAAACCAGATTTTTCACCTGGACTATTTATTACACACGGTATGAGGAAAATCTGATTTTTTTTCCACCTGAACTATTACCCATGGTATCAGGAAAATCTGATTTCTTTCTCCTGGACTATTACACATGGTATCAGGTAAATCGAATTTTTTTCACCTGGACTTTTTATTACACACGGTATCAGGAAAATCTGATTTTTTGTCATCTGGTCTATTACCCACGGTATCAGGAAAATCAGATTCTTTTCACCTTGACTTTTACCCATGGTTTCAGGAAAATCTGATTTTTTTTTCAAATTGACTATAATTACCCACGGTATCAGGAAAATCTAATTTTTTTCACCTGGAATATTACACACGGTATCAGGTAAATCGAATTTTTTTCACCTAGACTATAACCCACGATATCTGGAAAATCTGATGTTTTTCACCCTAGACTTTACTCACGCTATCAGGAGAATCTGAATTTTAAAACCTGGACTATAACTCACGGTTTCAGCGAAATCTGATTTTTTTTCCAAACGAACTATAATTACCCACGGAATCTGGAAAATCTGATTTTTTTCACCTGGCCTATTATACACAGTATTAGGTAAATCGGATTTTTTTCACCTGGACTATTACACACGGTATCACGTAAATCGGATTTTTTTTAAACTGGACGATTTATTACACACGGTGTCAGGAACATCGGATTTTTTTCACCCTAGACATTTCTCATGCTCTCAGGAAAATCTGATTTTTTTCACCTGGAGTATTCCCCACGGTATCAGGAAAATCTGATTTTTTCACCTGGCCTATTACACACGGTATCAGGTAAATCGGATTTTTTAACCTGGACTATTTATTACACACGGTATCAGGGAAATCGGATTTTTTTTCACCTGGACTATTACCCACGGTATCAGGAACATCGGATGTTTTTCACCCTAATCATTTCTCATGCTATTAGGAAAATCTGATGTTTTTCACCTGCACTATAACCCTCAGTGTCAGGAAAATCTGCTTTTTTTCACCTGGACTATTGCACACGGTATCAGGTAAATCGGATTTTTTTCACCTGGACTTTTTATTACACACAGTATCAGGAACCTGGACTATTTATTACACACGGTATCAGGGAAATCGGATTTTTTTTCACCTGGACTATTACCCACGGTATCAGGAACATCGGATGTTTTTCACCCTAATCATTTCTCATGCTATTAGGAAAATCTGATGTTTTTCACCTGCACTATAACCCTCAGTGTCAGGAAAATCTGCTTTTTTTCACCTGGACTATTGCACACGGTATCAGGTAAATCGGATTTTTTTCACCTGGACTTTTTATTACACACAGTATCAGGAAAATCTGCTTTTTTTTTCACTTGGACTATTACCCACGGTATCAGGAAAATCTGATTTTTTTCGCCTGGACTATTACACACGGCATCAGGTAAATGGGATTTTTTTAAACTGGACGATTTATTACAAACGGTATCAGGAACATTGGATTTTTTTCACCCTAGACATTTCTCATGCTATCAGGAAAATCTGATTTGTTTTCACCTGGACTATTCCCCACGGTATCAGGAAAATCTGATTTTTTTCATCTGGCCTACTACACACGGTATCAGGTAAATCGGATTTTTTTAACCTTTACTATTTATTACACACGGTATCAGGAAAATCGGATTTTTTTCACCCTAGACTTTATTCACGCTCTCAGGAGAATCTGAATTTTAAAACCTGGACTATAACTCACGGTTTCAGGGAAATCTGATTTTTTTTCCAAACGGACTATAACTACCCACGGAATCTGGAAAATCTGATTTTTTTCACCTGGCCTATTATACACGGTATTAGGTAAATCGGATTTTTTTTTAAATGGACGATTTATTACAAACGGTATCAGGAACATCGGATTTTTTTCACCCTAGACATTTTTCAATGTTCTCAGGAAAATCTGATTTTTTTCACCTGGACTATTCCCCACGGTATCAGGAAAATCTGATTTTTTTCACCTGGACTATTCCCCACGGTATCAGGAAAATCTGATTTTTTTCACCTGGCCTATTACACACGGTATCAGGTAAATCGGATTTTTTAACCTGGACTATTTATTACACACGGTATCAGGAAAATCTCATTTTTTTCACCTGGACTATTACCCTCGTTATCTGGAAAATCGAATTTTTTTCACCTGGACTATTACACACGGTATCAATCAAATCAGATTATTTTCACCTGGACTATTACCCACGGTAACAGGAAAATCTATTTTTTTCAGCTGTACTATTACCCACAGTATCAGGAAAATTGGATTGTTTTTATCCTGGACTTTATTCACGGAATCAGGAAAATTTTATTTTTTTCATCCTGGACTTTATTCATGGTATCAGGAAAATCGGATTTTTTTTCACCCTGGACATTTCTCATCGTATCAGGAAAATCTATCTTTTTCACCTGGACTATTACAACCGGCATCAGCTAAATTGGATTTTTTCACCTGGACAATTACCCACGGTATGAGGAAAATCTGATGTTTTTCACCTGGACTATAACCCAGGGTATCTGGAAAATCGGATTTTTTTCACCCTGACCTTTATATACGCTCTCAAGAAAATCTGATTTTTTTTCCACCTGGACTAATAACCACGGCATCAGGAAAATCTGATGTTATTCATCTGGACTATAACCCTCGGTATCAGTAAAATCTGATGTTTTTTCACCTGGACTATTACCCATGGTGTCAGGAAAATCTGATTTTTTTCACCTGGCCTATTACACACGGTATCAGGTAAATCGGATTTTTTCACCTGGACTATCTATTACACACGGTATCAATCAAATCAGATTATTTTCACCTGGACTATTACCCACGGTAACAGGAAAATCTATTTTTTTCAGCTGTACTATTACCCACAGTATCAGTAAAATTGGATTGTTTTTACCCTGGACTTTTTTCACGGAATCAGGAAAATCTTATTTTTTTCATCCTGGACTTTATTCATGGTATTAGGAAAATCGGATTTCTTTTCACCCTGGACATTTCTCACGGTATCAGGAAAATCTATTTTTTTCACCTGGACTATTACCCACTGTATCAGAAAAATCTGATTTTTTTCGCCTGGCCTATTACACACGGTATCAGGTAAATCGGATTTTTTTAAACTGGACAATTTGTTACACACGGGATCAGGAACATTGGATTTTTTTCACCCTAGACATTTCTCATGCTATCAGGAAAATCTGATTTTTTTCACCTGGACTATTCCCCACGGTATCAGGAAAATCTGATTTTTTTCACCTGGCCTATTACACACGGTATCAGGTAAATCGGATTTTTTAACCTGGACTATTTATTACACACGGTATCAGGAAAATCTCATTTTTTTCACCTGGACTATTAACCTCGGTATCAGGAAAATCTCATTTTTTTTCACCTGGACTATTACACACGGTATCAATCAAATCAGATTATTTTCACCTGGACTATTACCCACGGTAACAGGAAAATCTATTTTTTTCAGCTGTACTATTACCCACAGTATCAGGAAAATAGGATTGTTTTTACCCTGGACTTCATTCACGGAATCAGGAAAATCTTATTTTTTTCATCCTGGACTTTATTCATGGTATCAGGAAAATCGGATTTCTTTTCACCCTGGACATTTCTCACGGTATCAGGGAAATCTATTTTTTTCACCTGGACTATTACACACGGTATCAGGTACATCGGATTTTTTTAAACTGGACTATTTATTACACACGGTATCAGGAAAATCTGATTTTTTTTCACCTGGACTATAACCCACGCTATCTGGAAAATCTGATGTTTTTCACCTGGCCTATTGCACACGGTATCAGGTAAATCAGATTTTTTTCACCTTGACTATTACCCATGGTAACATCAAAATCTGTTGTTTTTTTTCAGCTGTACTATTACCCACAGTTTCAGGAATATTGGATTGTTTTCACCCTGGACTTTATTCATGGAATCAGGAAAATCTGAATTTTTCACCCTGGACTTTATTGACGGTATCAGGAAAATCTTATTTTTTTCAACCTGGACTTTTCTCACGGTATCAGGAAAATCTGATTTTTTTTCACCTGGACTATTACCCTCGGTATCAGGAAAATCTCATTTTTTAACCCTAGACTTTACTCACGGTATCAGGTAAATCGGATTTTTTTAAACTGGACTATTTATTACACACGGTATCAGGAAAATCTGATTTTTTTCACCTGGCCTACTACACACAGTATCAGGTAAATAGGATTTTTTTTAACCTGGACTATTTATTACACACGGTATCAGGAAAATCTGATTTTTTTTCACCTGGCCTACTACACACGGTATCAGGTAAATCGGATTTTTTTAACCTAGACTATTTATTACACACGGTATCAGGAAAATCTGTTTTTTTTTTCACCTGGACTATTACCCTTGCTATCAGGAAAATCGGATTTTTTTCACCCTAGACTTTACTCACACTATCAGGAGAATCTGAATTTTAAAACCTGGACTATAACCCACGGTTTCAGGAAAATCTGATTTTTTTTTTCCAAACGGACTATAATTACCCATGGAATCTGGAAAATCTGATTTTTTTTCACCTGGACTATTATACACGGTATTAGATAAATCGGATTTTTTTCGCCTGGACTATTACACACGGTATCAGGTAAATCGGATTTTTTTAAACTGGACGATTTATTACACACGGTATCAGGAACATCGGATTTTTTTCACCCTAATCATTTCTCATGCTATCAGGAAAATCTGATGTTTTTCACCTGCACTATAACCCTCAGTGTCAGGAAAATCTGCTTTTTTTCACCTGGACTATTGCACACGGTATCAGGTAAATCGAATTTTTTTCACCTGGACTTTTTATTACACACGGTATCAGGAAAATCTGCTTTTTTTTCACCTGGACTATTACCCATGGTATCAGGAAAATCTGATTTTTGTCGCCTGGACTTTATTGACGGTATCAGGAAAATCTTATTTTTTTCAACCTGGACTTTTCTCACGGTATCAGGAAAATCTGATTTTTTTTCACCTGGACTATTACCCTCGGTATCAGGAAAATCTCATTTTTTTTAACCCTAGACTTTACTCACGGTATCAGGTAAATCGGATTTTTTCACCTGGACTATTACACACGGTATCAGGTACATCGGATTTTTTTAAACTGGACTATTTATTACACACGGTATCAGGAAAATCTGATTTTTTTTCACCTGGCCTACTACACATGGTATCAGGTAAATCGGATGTTTTTTAACCTGGACTATTTATTACACACGGTATCAGGAAAATCTGATTTTTTTCACCTGGACTATTACCCTCGCTATCAGGAAAATCGGATTTTTTTTCACCCTAGACTTTACTCACGCTATCAGGAGAATCTGAATTTTAAAACCTGGACTATAACCAACAGTTTCAGGAAAACCTGATTTTTTTTCACCTGGACTATTACCCTCGGTATCAGGAAAATCTCATTTTTTTAACCCTAGACTTTACTCACGGTATCAGGTAAATCGGATTTTTTTAAACTGGACTATTTATTACACACGGTATCAGGAAAATCTGATTTTTTTCACCTGGCCTACTACACACGGTATCAGGTAAATAGGATTTTTTTTAACCTGGACTATTTATTACACACGGTATCAGGAAAATCTGATTTTTTTTTCACCTGGCCTACTACACACGGTATCAGGTAAATCGGATTTTTTTAACCTGGACTATTTATTACACACGGTATCAGGAAAATCTGTTTTTTTTTCACCTGGACTATTACCCTTGCTATCAGGAAAATCGGATTTTTTTCACCCTACACTTTACTCATGCTATCAGGAGAATCTGAATTTTAAAACCTGGACTATAACCCACGGTTTCAGGAAAATCTGATTTTTTTTCCAAACGGACTATAATTACCCACGGAATCTGGAAAATCTGATTTTTTTTTTCACCTGGACTATTATACACGGTATTAGATAAATCGGATTTTTTTCGCCTGGACTATTACACACGGTATCAGGTAAATCGGATTTTTTTAAACTGGACGATTTATTACACACGGTATCAGGAACATCGGATTTTTTTCACCCTAATCATTTCTCATGCTATCAGGAAAATCTGATGTTTTTCACCTGCACTATAACCCTCAGTGTCAGGAAAATCTGCTTTTTTTCACCTGGACTATTGCACACGGTATCAGGTAAATCGAATTTTTTTCACCTGGACTTTTTATTACACACGGTATCAGGAAAATCTGCTTTTTTTTCACCTGGACTATTACCCATGGTATCAGGAAAATCTGATTTTTGTCGCCTGGACTATTACACACGGCATCAGGTAAATCGGATTTTTTTAAAATGGACGATTTATTACAAACGGTATCAGGAACATTGGATTTTTTTCACCCTAGACATTTCTCATGCTATCAGGAAAATCTGATTTTTTTTCACCTGGACTATTGCACACGGTATCAGGTAAATTGAATTTTTTTCACCTTGACTATTACACCCGGTATCAGGTAAATCGGATTTTTTTAACCTGGACTTTTTATTACACACGGTATCAGGTAAATCAGATTTTTTTCACCTGGACTATTACCCATGGTAACATGAAAATCTGTTTTTTTTTCCAGCTGTACTATTACCCACAGTTTCAGGAATATTGGATTGTTTTCACCCTGGACTTTATTCATGGAATCAGGAAAATCTGAATTTTTCACCCTGATCTTTATTGACGGTATCAGGAAAATCTTATTTTTTTCAACCTGGAATTTTCTCACGGTATCAGGAAAATCTGATTTTTTTTCACCTGGACTATTCCCCTCGGTATCAGGAAAATCTCATTTTTTTAACCCTAGACTTTACTCACGGTATCAGGTAAATCGGATTTTTTTAAACTGGACTATTTATTACACACGGTATCAGGAAAATCTGATTTTTTTCACCTGGCCTACTACACACGGTATCAGGTAAATAGGATTTTTTTAACCTGGACTATTTATTACACACGGTATCAGGAAAATCTATTTTTTTTCACCTGGACTATTACCCTTGCTATCAGGAAAATCGGATTTTTTTCACCCTAGACTTTACTCACGCTATCAGGAGAATCTGAATTTTAAAACCTGGACTATAACCCACGGTTTCAGGAAAATCTGATTTTTTTTTCCAAACGGACTATAATTACCCACGGAATCTGGAAAATCTGATTTTTTTTCACCTTGCCTATTATACACGGTATTAGGTAAATTGGATTTTTTTCGCCTGGACTATTACACACGGTATCAGGTAAATCGGATTTTTTTAAACTCGATGATTTATTACACACGGTATCAGGAACATCGGATTTTTTTCACCCTAATCATTTCTCATGCTATCAGGAAAATCTGATGTTTTTCACCTGCACTATAACCCTCAGTGTCACGAAAATCTGCTTTTTTTCACCTGGACTATTGCACACGGTATCAGGTAAATCGGGTTTTATTCACCTGGACTTTTCATTACACACGGTATCAGGAAAATCTGCTTTTTTTTCCACCTGGACTATTACCCACGGTATCAGGAAAATCTGATTTTTTTTGCCTGGACTATTACACACGGCATCAGCTAAATTGGATTTTTACACCTGGACAATTACCCACGGTGTCAGGAAAATCTGAATTTTTTCACCCTGGACTTTATAGATGGTATCAGGAAAATTGCATTTTTTTCAACCTGGACTTTTCTCATGGTATGGGGAAAACCTGATGCTCGTCACCTGGACTATAACCCACGGTATCTGGAAAATCTGATGTTTTTCACCTGGACTATAACCCTCGGTGTCAGGAAAATCTGCTTTTTTTCACCTGGACTATTGCACACTGTATCAGGTAAATCGAATTTTTTTCACCTGGACTTTTTATTACACACGGAATCAGGAAAATCTGCTTTTTTTTCACCTGGACTATTACCCATGGTATCAGGAAAATCTGTTTCTTTTTTCGCTTGGACTATTACACACGGCATCAGGTAAATCGGATTTTTTTAAACTGGACGATTTATTACACACGGCATCAGGAACATTGGATTTTTTTCGCCCAAGACATTTCTCATGCTATCAGGAAAATCTGATTTTTTTCACCTGGACTATTCCCCACGGTATCAGGAAAATCTGATTTTTTTCACCTGGACTATAACCCTCGGTGTCAGGAAAATCTGCTTTTTTTCACCTGGACTATTGCACACTGTATCAGGTAAATTGAATTTTTTTCACCTGGACTTTTTATTACACACGGTATCAGGAAAATCGGATTTTTTTTCACCCTAGACTTTACTCATGCTATCAGGAGAATCTGAATTTTAAAACCTGGACTATAACCCACGGTTTCAGGAAAATCTGATTTTTTCCCAAACGGACTATAATTACCCATTGAATCTGGAAAATCTGATTTTTTTCACCTGGCCTATTATACACGGTATCAGGAAAATCTGATTTTTTTCACCTGGCCTACTACACACGTTATCAGGTAAATCTTATTTTTTTAACCTGGACTATTTATTACACACGGTATCAGGAAAATCTGATTTTTCTCACCTGGACTATTACCCTCGCTATCAGGAAAATCGGATTTTTTTCACTCTAGACTTTACTCACGCTATCAGGAGAATCTGAATTTTAAAACCTGGACTATAACTCACGGTTTCAGGGAAATCTGATTTTTTTTCCAATCGGACTATAATTACCCACGGAATCTGGAATATCTGATTTTTTTCACCTGGCCTATTATACACGGTATTAGGTAAATCGGATTTTTTTCGCCTGGACTATTACACACGGTATCAGGTAAAACGGATTTTTTTTCACCTGGACTATTACCCACGGTATCAGGAAAATCTCGTTTTTTTCACCTGGACTATTACCCTCGGTATCAGGAAAATCTCATTTTTTTCACCTGGACTATTACCCACGGTAACAGGAAAATCTGATTTTTTTTTTCCAAACGGACTATTATTACCCACGGAATCTGGAAAATCTGATTTTTTTCACCTGGCCTATTATACACGGTATCAGGTAAATCGGATTTTTTTAAACTGGTCGATTTATTACACACGGTATCAGGAACATCGGATTTTTTTCACCCTAATCATTTCTCATGCTATCAGAAAAATCTGATGTTTTTCACCTGCACTATAACCCTCAGTGTCAGGAAAATCTGCTTTTTTTCACCTGGACTATTGCACACGGTATCAGGCAAATCAGATTTTTTTCACCTGGACTTTTTATTACACACGGTATCAGGAAAATCTGCTTTTTTTTTTCACTTGGACTATTACCCACGGTATCAGGAAAATCTGATTTTTTTCGCCTGGACTATTACACACGGCATCAGGTAAATGGGATCTTTTTAAACTGGACGATTTATTACAAACGGTATCAGGAACATTGGATTTTTTTCACCCTAGACATTGCTCATGCTATCAGGAAAATCTGATTTTTTTTCACCTGGACTATTCCCCACGGTATCTGGAAAATCTGATTTTTTTCACCTGGCCTACTACACACGTTATCAGGTAAATCGGATTTTTTTAACCTGGACTATTTATTACACACGGTATCAGGAAAATCTGATTTTTCTCACCTGGACTATTACCCTCGCTATCAGGAAAATCGGATTTTTTTTCACCCTAGACTTTACTCACGCTATCAGGAGAATCTGAATTTTAAAACCTGGACTATAACTCACGGTTTCAGGGAAATCTGATTTTTTTTTCAAACGGACTATAATTACCCACAGAATCTGGAAAATCTGATATTTTTCACCTGGCCTATTATACACGGTATTAGGTAAATCAGATTTTTTAAAAATGGACGATTTATTACAAACGGTATCAGGAACATCGGATTTTTTTCACCCTAGACATTTCTCATGCTCTCAGGAAAATCTGATTTTTTTCACCTGGACTATTCCCCACGGTATCAGGAACATCTGATTTTTTTCACCTGGCCTATTACACACGGTATCAGATAAATCGGATTTTTTAACCTGGACTATTTATTACACACGGTATCAGGAAAATCGGATTTTTTTTCACCTGGACTATTACCCACGGTATCAGGAAAATCTCATTTTTTTCACCTGGACTATTACCCTCGGTATCAGGAAAATCGAATTTTTTTTCACCTGGACTATTACACACGGTATCAATCAAATCAGATTATTTTCACCTGGACGATTACCCACGGTAACAGGAAAATCTATTTTTTTCAGCTGTACTATTACCCACAGAATCAGGAAAATTGGATTGTTTTTACCCTGGACTTTATTCACGGAATCAGGAAAATCTTATTTTTTTCATCCTGGACTTTATTCATGGTATCAGGAAAATCGGATTTTTTTTCACCCTGGACATTTCTCACGGTATCAAGAAAATCTATTTTTGTCACCTGGACTATTACAACCGGCATCAGCTAAATTGGGTTTTTTCACCTGGACAATTACCCACGGTATCAGGAAAATCTGATTTTTTTTCACCTGGACTATTACCCACGGTATGAGGAAAATCTGATGTTTTTCACCTGGACTATAACCCAGGGTATCTGGAAAATCGGATTTTTTTCACCCTGACCTTTATATACGCTCTCAAGAAAATCTGATTTTTTTTCCACCTGGACTAATAACCATGGCATCAGGAAAATCTGATGTTATTCACCTGGACTATAACCCTCGGGATCAGTAAAATCTGATGTTTTTTCACCTGGACTATTCCCCACGGTATCAGGAAAATCTGATTTTTTTTCACCTGGACTATTACCCACGGTATGAGGAAAATCTGATGTTTTTCACCTGGACTATAACCCAGGGTATCTGGAAAATCGGATTTTTTTCACCCTGACCTTTATATACGCTCTCAAGAAAATCAGATTTTATTTCCACCTGGACTAATGACCATGGCATCAGGAAAATCTGATGTTATTCACCTGGACTATAACCCTCGGGATCAGTAAAATCTGATGTTTTTTCACCTGGACTATTACCCACGGTGTCAGGAAAATCTGATTTTTTTTCACCTGGCCTATTACACACGGTATCAGGTAAATTGGATTTTTTCACCTGGACTATTTATTACACACGGTATGAGGAAAATCTGATCTTTTTTTCCACCTGGACTATTACCCATGGTATCAGGAAAATCTGATTTCTTTCTCCTGGACTATTACACACGGTATCAATCAAATCAGATTATTTTCACCTGGACTATTACCCACGGTAACAGGAAAATCTATTTTTTTAGCTGTACTATTACCCACAGTATCAGGAAAATTGGATTGTTTTTATCCTGGACTTTATTCATGGTATCAGGAAAATCGGATTTTTTTTCACCCTGGACATTTCTCACGGTATCAGGAAAATCTATTTTTTTTTTCACCTGGACTATTACAACCGGCATCAGCTAAATTGGATTTTTACACCTGGACAATTACCCACGGTGTCAGGAAAATCTGAATTTTTTCACCCTGGACTTTATAGATGGTATCAGGAAAATTGGATTTTTTTCAACCTGGACTTTTCTCATGGTATGAGGAAAATCTGATGCTCTTCACCTGGACTATAACCCACGGTATCTTGAAAATCTGATGTTTTTCACCTGGACTATAACCCTCGGTGCCAGGAAAATCTGCTTTTTTTCACCTGGACTATTGCACACGGTATCAGGTAAATCGAATTTTTTTCACCTGGACTTTTTATTACACACGGTATCATGAAAATCTGCTTTTTTTCACCTGGACTATTACCCACGGTATCAGGACAATCTGATTTTTTTCGCCTGGACTATTACACACGGCATCAGGTAAATCGGTTTTTTTTAAACTGGACGATTTATTACACACGGTATCAGGAACATTGGATTTTTTTCACCCTAGACATTTCTCATGCTATCAGGAAAATCTGATTTTTTTCACCTGGACTATTCCCCACGGTATCAGGAAAATCTGATTTCTTTCACCTGGCCTATTACACATGGTATCAGGTAAATCGGATTTTTTAACCTGGACTATTTATTACACACGGTATCAGGAAAATCGAATTTTTTTCACCTGGACTATTACCCTCGCTATCAGGAAAATCGGATTTTTTTTCACCCTAGACTTTACTCACGCTATCAGGAGAATCTGAATTTTAAAACCTGGACTATAACTCACGGTTTCAGGGAAATCTGATTTTTTTTTCAAACGGACTATAATTACCCACAGAATCTGGAAAATCTGATATTTTTCACCTGGCCTATTATACACGGTATTAGGTAAATCAGATTTTTTAAAAATGGACGATTTATTACAAACGGTATCAGGAACATCGGATTTTTTTCACCCTAGACATTTCTCATGCTCTCAGGAAAATCTGATTTTTTTCACCTGGACTATTCCCCACGGTATCAGGAACATCTGATTTTTTTCACCTGGCCTATTACACACGGTATCAGATAAATCGGATTTTTTAACCTGGACTATTTATTACACACGGTATCAGGAAAATCGGATTTTTTTTCACCTGGACTATTACCCACGGTATCAGGAAAATCTCATTTTTTTCACCTGGACTATTACCCTCGGTATCAGGAAAATCGAATTTTTTTTCACCTGGACTATTACACACGGTATCAATCAAATCAGATTATTTTCACCTGGACGATTACCCACGGTAACAGGAAAATCTATTTTTTTCAGCTGTACTATTACCCACAGAATCAGGAAAATTGGATTGTTTTTACCCTGGACTTTATTCACGGAATCAGGAAAATCTTATTTTTTTCATCCTGGACTTTATTCATGGTATCAGGAAAATCGGATTTTTTTTCACCCTGGACATTTCTCACGGTATCAAGAAAATCTATTTTTGTCACCTGGACTATTACAACCGGCATCAGCTAAATTGGGTTTTTTCACCTGGACAATTACCCACGGTATCAGGAAAATCTGATTTTTTTTCACCTGGACTATTACCCACGGTATGAGGAAAATCTGATGTTTTTCACCTGGACTATAACCCAGGGTATCTGGAAAATCGGATTTTTTTCACCCTGACCTTTATATACGCTCTCAAGAAAATCTGATTTTTTTTCCACCTGGACTAATAACCATGGCATCAGGAAAATCTGATGTTATTCACCTGGACTATAACCCTCGGGATCAGTAAAATCTGATGTTTTTTCACCTGGACTATTCCCCACGGTATCAGGAAAATCTGATTTTTTTTCACCTGGACTATTACCCACGGTATGAGGAAAATCTGATGTTTTTCACCTGGACTATAACCCAGGGTATCTGGAAAATCGGATTTTTTTCACCCTGACCTTTATATACGCTCTCAAGAAAATCAGATTTTATTTCCACCTGGACTAATGACCATGGCATCAGGAAAATCTGATGTTATTCACCTGGACTATAACCCTCGGGATCAGTAAAATCTGATGTTTTTTCACCTGGACTATTACCCACGGTGTCAGGAAAATCTGATTTTTTTTCACCTGGCCTATTACACACGGTATCAGGTAAATTGGATTTTTTCACCTGGACTATTTATTACACACGGTATGAGGAAAATCTGATCTTTTTTTCCACCTGGACTATTACCCATGGTATCAGGAAAATCTGATTTCTTTCTCCTGGACTATTACACACGGTATCAATCAAATCAGATTATTTTCACCTGGACTATTACCCACGGTAACAGGAAAATCTATTTTTTTAGCTGTACTATTACCCACAGTATCAGGAAAATTGGATTGTTTTTATCCTGGACTTTATTCATGGTATCAGGAAAATCGGATTTTTTTTCACCCTGGACATTTCTCACGGTATCAGGAAAATCTATTTTTTTTTCACCTGGACTATTACAACCGGCATCAGCTAAATTGGATTTTTACACCTGGACAATTACCCACGGTGTCAGGAAAATCTGAATTTTTTCACCCTGGACTTTATAGATGGTATCAGGAAAATTGGATTTTTTTCAACCTGGACTTTTCTCATGGTATGAGGAAAATCTGATGCTCTTCACCTGGACTATAACCCACGGTATCTTGAAAATCTGATGTTTTTCACCTGGACTATAACCCTCGGTGCCAGGAAAATCTGCTTTTTTTCACCTGGACTATTGCACACGGTATCAGGTAAATCGAATTTTTTTCACCTGGACTTTTTATTACACACGGTATCATGAAAATCTGCTTTTTTTCACCTGGACTATTACCCACGGTATCAGGACAATCTGATTTTTTTCGCCTGGACTATTACACACGGCATCAGGTAAATCGGTTTTTTTTAAACTGGACGATTTATTACACACGGTATCAGGAACATTGGATTTTTTTCACCCTAGACATTTCTCATGCTATCAGGAAAATCTGATTTTTTTCACCTGGACTATTCCCCACGGTATCAGGAAAATCTGATTTCTTTCACCTGGCCTATTACACATGGTATCAGGTAAATCGGATTTTTTAACCTGGACTATTTATTACACACGGTATCAGGAAAATCGAATTTTTTTCACCTGGACTATTACCCTCCGTATCAGGAAAATCGAATTTTTTTTTCACCTGGACTATTACACACAGTATCAATCAAATCAGATTATTTTCACCTGGACTATTACCCACAGTAACAGGAAAATTGGATTGTTTTTACCCTGGACTTTATTCACGGAATCAGGAAAATCTTTTTTTTTTCATCCTGGACTTTATTCATGGTATCAGGAAAATCGGATTTCTTTTCACCCTGGACATTTCTCACGGTATCAGGAAAATCTATTTTTTTCACCTGGACTATTACCCACGGTATCAGGAAAATCTGATTTTTTTCGCCTGGACTATTACACACGGCATCAGGTAAATCGGATTTTTTAAAACTGGACGATTTATTACACACGGCATCAGGAACATTGGATTTTTTTCACCCTAGACATTTCTCATGCTATCAGGAAAATCTGATTTTTTTTCACCTGGACTATTCCCCACGGTATCAGGAAAATCTGATTTTTTTTCACCTGGCCTATTACACACGGTATCAGGTAAATCGGATTTTTTAACCTGGACTATTTATTACACACGGTATCAGGAAACTCTCATTTTTTTCACCTGGACTATTACCCTCGGTATCAGGGAAATCGAATTTTTTTTCACCTGGACTATTACACACGGTATCAATCAAATCAGATTATTTTCACCTGGACTATTACCCACGGTAACAGGAAAATCTATTTTTTTCAGCTGTACTATTACCCACAGTATCAGGAAAATTGGATTGTTTTTACCCTGGACTTCATTCACGGAATCAGGAAAATCTTATTTTTTTCATCCTGGACTTTATTCATGGTATCAGGAAAATCAGATTTCTTTTCACCCTGGACATTTCTCACGGTATCAGGAAAATCTATTTTTTTCACCTGGACTATTACAACCGCCATCAGCTAAATTGGATTTTTTCACCTGGACAATTACCCACGGTATCAGGAAAATCTGATTTTTTTTCACCTGGACTATAACCCCCGCTTTCTGGAAAATCTGATGTTTTTCACCTGGCCTATTGCACACGGTATCAGGTAAATCAGATTTTTTTTCACCTTGACTATTACCCATGGTAACATCAAAATCTGTTTTTTTTTTCAGCTGTACTATTACCCACAGTTTCAGGAATATTGGATTGTTTTCACCCTGGACTTTATTCATGGAATCAGGAAAATCTGAATTTTTCACCCTGGACTTTATTGACGGTATCAGGAAAATCTTATTTTTTTCAACCTGGACTTTTCTCACGGTATTCGGAAAATCTGATTTTTTTTCACCTGGACTACTACCCTCGGTATCAGGAAAATCTCATTTTTTTAACCCTAGACTTTACTCACGGTATCAGGTAAATCGGATTTTTTCACCTGGACTATTACACACGGTATCAGGTACATCGGATTTTTTAAACTGGACTATTTATTACACACGGTATTAGGAAAATCTGATTTTTTTTCACCTGGCCTACTACACACGGTATCAGGTAAATCGGATTTTTTTAACCTGGACTATTTATTACACACGGTATCAGGAAAATCTGATTTTTTTCACCTGGACTATTACCCTCGCTATCAGGAAAATCAAATTTTTTCACCTGGACTATTACACACGGTATCAGGTACATCGGATTTTTTTAAACTGGACTATTTATTACACACGGTATCAGGAAAATCTGATTTTTTTTTCACCTGGCCTACTACACACGGTATCAGGTAAATCGTATTTTTTTAACCTGGACTATTTATTACACACGGTATCATGAAAATCTGTTGTTTTTTTCACCTGGACTATTACCCTCGCTATCAGGAAAATCTGATTTTTTTCACCCTAGACTTTACTCACGCTATCAGGAGAATCTGAATTTTAAAACCTGGACTATAACCCACGGTATCAGGAAAATCTGATTTTTTTTCCAAACGGACTATAATTACCCACGGAATCTGGAAAATCTGATTTTTTTCACCTGGACTATTATACACGGTATTAGGTAAATCGGAATTTTTTCGCCTGGACTATTACACACGGTATCAGGTAAATCGGATTTTTTTAAACTGGACGATTTATTACACACGGTATCAGGAACATCGGATTTTTTTCACCCTAATCATTTCTCATGCTATCAGGAAAATCTGATATTTTTCACCTGCAATATAACCCTCAGTGTCAGGAAAATCTGCTTTTTTTCACCTGGACTATTGCACACAGTATCAGGTAAATCGAATTTTTTTCACCTGGACTTTTTATTACACACGGTATCAGGAAAATCTGCTTTTTTTTTCACCTGGACTATTACCCACGGTATCAGGAAAATCTGATTTTTTTCGCCTGGACTATTACACACGGCATCAGGTAAATCGGATTTTTTTAAACTGGACGATTTATTACAAACGGTATCAGGAACATTGGATATTTTTCACCCTAGACATTTCTCATGCTATCAGGAAAATCTGATTTTTTTCACCTGGACTATTGCACACGGTATCAGGTAAATCGAATTTTTTTCACCTGGACTATTACACCCGGTATCAGGTAAATCGGATTTTTTTAACCTGGACTTTTTATTACACACGGTATCAGGAAAATCTGATTCTTTTCACCTGGACTATTACACATGGTATCAGGTTAATCAGATTTTTTTCACCTTGACTATTACCCATGGTAACATGAAAATCTGTGTGTTTTTTTCAGCTGTACTATTACACACAGTTTCAGGAATATTCGATTGTTTTCACCCTGGACTTTTTTCATGGAATCAGGAAAATCTGAATTTTTCACCCTGGACTTTATTGACGGTATCAGGAAAATCGGATTTTTTTAACCTGGACTTTTTATTACACACGGTATAAGGAAAATCTGATTTTTTTTCACCTGGACTATTACCCTCGGTATCAGGAAAATCTCATTTTTTTAACCCTAGACTTTACTCACGGTATCAGGTAAATCGGATTTTTTCACCTGGACTATTACACACGGCATCAGGTACATCGGATTTTTTTAAACTGGACTATTTATTACACACGGTATCAGGAAAATCTGATTTTTTTTCACCTGGACTATTACCCACGGTATCAGGAAATTCACATTTTTTTCACCTGGACTATTACCCTCGGTATCAGGAAAATCGATTTTTTTTCACCTGGACTATTACCCACGGTATCAGGAAAATCTCATTTTTTTCACATGGACTATTACGCTTGGAATCAGGAAAATCGATTTTTTTTTTCACCTGGACTTTTACACATGGTATCAATCAAATCAGATTATTTTCACCTGGACTATTACCCACGGTAACAGGATAATCTATTTTTTCAGCTGTACTATTACCCACAGTATCAGGAAAATTGGATTGTTTTTACCCTGGACTTTATTCACGGAATCAGGAAAATCTTATTTTTTTCATCCTGGACTTTATTCATGGTATCAGGAAAATCGGATTTCTTTTCACCCTGGACATTTCTCACGGTATCAGGAAAATCTATTTTTTTCACCTGGACTATTACAACCGGCATCAGCTAAATTGGATTTTTTCACCTGGACAATTACCCACGGTATCAGGAAAAACTGATTTTTTTTCACCTGGACTATTACCCACGGTATGAGGAAAATCTGATGTTTTTCACCTGGACTATAACCCACGGTATCTGGAAAATCTGATGTTTTTCACCTGGACTATAACCCTCGGTATTAGGAAAATCTGCTTTTTTTCACCTGGACTATTGCACACGGTATCAGGTAAATTGAATTTTTTTCACCTGGACTATTACACCCGGTATCAGGTAAATTGGATTTTTTTAACCTTGACTATTACCCATGGTTACATGAAAATCTGTTGTTGTTTTTCAGCTGTACTATTACCCACAGTTTCAAGAATATTGGATTGTTTTCACACTGGACTTTATTGACGGTATCAGGAAAATCTTATTTTTTTCAACCTGGACTTTTCTCACGGTATCAGGAAAATCTGATTTTTTTCCGCCTGGACTATTACCCTCGGTATCAGGAAAATCTCATTTTTTTAACCCTAGACTTTCCTCACGGTATCAGGTAAATCGGATTTTGTCACCTGGACTATTACACACGGTATCAGGTACATCGGATTTTTTTAAACTGGACTATTTATTACACACGGTATCAGGAAAATCTGATTTTTTTCACCTGGACTATTACCCTCGTTATCAGGAAAATCGGATTTTTTTCACCCTAGACTTTACTCACGCTATCAGGAGAATCTGAATTTTAAAACCTGGACTATAACCAACGGTTTCAGGAAAATCTGATTTTTTTTCCAAACGGACTATAATTACCCACGGAATCTGGAAAATCTGATTTTTTTCACCTGGCCTATTATACACGGTATCAGGTAAATCGGATTTTTTTCGCCTGGACTTTTACACACGGTATCAGGTAAATCGGATTTTTTTAAACTGGACGATTTATTACACACGGTATCAGGAACATCGGATTTTTTTCACCCTAATCATTTCTCATGCTATCAGGAAAATCTGATGTTTTTCACCTGCACTATAACCCTCGGTGTCAGGAAAATCTGCTTTTTTTCACCTGGACTATTGCACACGGTATCAGGTAAATCGAATTTTTTTCACCTGGACTTTGTATTACACATGGTATCAGGAAAATCTGCTTTTTTTTCACCTGGACTATTCCCCACGGTATCAGGAAAATCTGATGTTTTTTTCACCTGGCCTACTACACACGGTATCAGGTAAATCGGATGTTTTTTAACCTGGACTATTTATTACACACGGTATCAGGAAATTCTGATTTTTTTTCACCTGGACTATTACACTCGCTATCAGGAAAATCGGATTTTTTTCACCCTAGACTTTACTCACGCTATCAGGAGAATCTGAATTTTAAAACCTGGACTATAACTCACGGTTTCAGGGAAATCTGATTTTTTTTCCAAACGGACTATAATTACCCATGGAATCTGGAAAATCTGATTTTTTTCACCTGGCCTATTATACACGGTATTAGGTAAATCGGATTTTTTTCGCCTGGACTATTCCACACGGTATCAGGTAAATCGGATTTTTTAAAACTGGACGATTTATTACCCACGGTATCAGGAACATCGGATTTTTTTCACCCTAGACATTTCTCATGCTCTCAGGAAAATCTGATTTTTTTCACCTGGACTATTCCCCACGGTATCAGGAAAATCTGATTTTTTTTCACCTGGCCTATTACACACGGTATCAGGTAAATCGGATTTTTTAACCTGGACTATTTATTACACACGGTATCAGGAAAATAGGATTTTTTTTCACCTGGACTATTACCCACGGTATCAGGAAAATCTCATTTTTTTCACCTGCACTATTACCCTAGGTATCAGGAAAATTGAATTTTTTTTCACCTGGACTATTACACACGGTATCAATCAAATCAGATTATTTTCACCTGGACTATTACCCACGGTAACAGGAAAATCTATTTTTTTCAGCGGTACTATTACCCTCAGTATCAGGAAAATTGGATTGTTTTTACCCGGGAGTTTATTCACAGAATCAGGAAAATCTTATTTTTTTCATCCTGGACTTTATTCATGGTATCAGGAAAATCGGATTTTTTTTTCACCCTGGACATTTCTCACGGTATCAGGAAAATCTGATTTTTTTTCACCTGGACTATTACCCACGGTATGAGGAAAATCTGATGTTTTTCACCTGGACTATAACCCACGGTATCTGGAAAATCTGTTGTTTTTCACCTGGAGTATAACCCTCGGTATCTGGAAAATCTGCTTTTTTTCACCTGGACTATTGCACACGGTATCAGGTAAATCGAATTTTTTTCACCTGGGCAATTTCACACGGTATCAGGTGAATCGGATTTTTTTCACCCTGGACATTACTCACAGTATCATGAAAATCTGATTTCTTTAACTTGGACTATTACACACTGTATCAGGAAAATCTGATTTTTTTCCCCTGGCCTATTACACACGGTATCAGGTAAATCTGATTTTTTTTCAGCTGTACTATTACCCACAGTATCAGGAAAATTGGATTGTTTTCACCCTGGACTTTATTCACAGAATCAGGAAAATCTGATTTTTTTTCACCCTGGACTTTAATGACAGTATCAGGAAAATCGGATTTTTTTTCACCTGGACTTTATTCACGGAATCAGGAAAATCTGATTTTTTTCATCCAGGACTTTATTCACGGTATCAGGAAAATCTGTTTGTTTTTTTCAAATGGACTATAACCCACGGTATCAGGAAAATCTGATGTTTTTCACCTGGACTATAACCCTCAATATCAGGAACATCGGATTTTCTTCTCCCTGGACTTTCCCCACGGTATCAGCAAAATCTGGTTTCTTTCACCTGGACTATTACACAAGGTATCAGGTAAATCAAATTTTTTTCACCTGAACTATTACCCATGGTATCAGGAAAATCTGATTTCTTTCTCCTGGACTATTACACACGGTATCAGGTAAATCGGATTTTTTTAACCTGGACCTTTTATTACACACGGTATCAGGAAAATCTGATTTTTTTCACCTGGACTATTACACACAGTATCAGGTAAATCGGATATTTTTCACCTGGACTATTGCACACGGTATCAGGTAAATCAGATTTTATTATCATGGACTATTTATTACCCACGGTATCAGGAAAATCGGATTTTTTTTCACTTGGACTATTACCCACGGTTCCATGAAAATCGGATTTTTTTTTTCACCTGGACTATTCCCCACGGTGTCATGAAAATACGATTTTTTTGCACCTGGACTATTACCCACAGTATCAGGAAAATTGGATGTTTTCACCCTGGACTTTGTTCACGGTATCAAGTAAATCTGATTTTTTTTCACCTGGACCTTAACCCACAGTTTCAGGAAATTCAGATTTTTTTTTCCAAATGTACTATAATTACCCACGGAATCAAGAAAATCTGATTTTTTTCACCCTGGACTTTATTGACGGTATCAGGAAAATCTGATTTTTTTAACCTTTACTATTTATTACACACGGTATCAGGAAAATCGAATTTTTTTCAACCTGGTCATTACTCACGCTATCAGGAAAATCTGATTTTTTTAACCTGGACTATTACACACTGTATCAGGAAAATCTGATTTTTTTAACCTGGACTATAACCCTCGGTATGAGGAAAATCGGATATTTTTCACCTGGATTATATCCCACATTTTCAGGAAAATCTGATTTTTTTCACCCTGGACTTTACTCACGCTATCAGGTAAATCGAATTTTTTCACCTGGGCAATTTCACACGGTATCAGGTGAATCGGATTTTTTTCACCCTGGACATTACTCACAGTATCATGAAAATCTGATTTCTTTAACTTGGACTATTACACACTGTATCAGGAAAATCTGATTTTTTTTCCCCTGGCCTATTACACACGTTATCAGGTAAATCTGATTTTTTTTCAGCTGTACTATTACCCACAGTATCAGCAAAATTGGATTGTTTTCACCCTGGACTTTATTCACAGAATCAGGAAAATCTAATTTTTTTTCACCTGGACTATTACACACGGTATCAGCTAAATTGGATGTTTTTCACCTGGACTATTACACACGGTATCAGGAAAATCTGATTTTTTTAACCTTTACTATTTATTAACACGGTATCAGGAATATCGGATTTTTTCCACCCTGGACATTACTCACGCTATCAGGAAAATCTGATTTTTTTAACCTGGACTATAACCCTCGGTATGAGGAAAATCGGATATTTTTCACCTGGATTATATCCCACATTTTCAGGAAAATCTGATTTTTTTCACCCTGGACTTTACTCACGCTATCAGGTAAATCGAATTTTTTTCACCTGGGCAATTTCACACGGTATCAGGTGAATCGGATTTTTTTCACCCTGGAAATTACTCACAGTATCATGAAAATCTGATTTCTTTAACTTGGACTATTACACACTGTATCAGGAAAATCTGATTTTTTCTCCTGGCCTATTACACACGGTATCAGGTAAATCTGATTTTTTCAGCTGTACTATTACCCACAGTATCAGGAAAATTGGATTGTTTTCACCCTGGACTTTATTCACAGAATCAGGAAAATCTGATTTTTTTTCACCCTGGACTTTAATGACAGTATCAGGAAAATCGGATTTTTTTCACCTGGACTTTATTCACGGAATCAGGAAAATCTGATTTTTTTCATCCAGGACTTTATTCACGGTATCAGGAAAATCTGTTTGTTTTTTTCAAATGGACTATAACCCACGGTATCAGGAAAATCTGATGTTTTTCACCTGGACTATAACCCTCAATATCAGGAACATCGGATTTTCTTCTCCCTGGACTTTCCCCACGGTATCAGCAAAATCTGGTTTCTTTCACCTGGACTATTACACAAGGTATCAGGTAAATCAAATTTTTTTCACCTGAACTATTACCCATGGTATCAGGAAAATCTGATTTCTTTCTCCTGGACTATTACACACGGTATCAGGTAAATCGGATTTTTTTAACCTGGACCTTTTATTACACACGGTATCAGGAAAATCTGATTTTTTTTCACCTGGACTATTACACACAGTATCAGGTAAATCGGATATTTTTCACCTGGACTATTGCACACGGTATCAGGTAAATCAGATTTTATTATCATGGACTATTTATTACCCACGGTATCAGGAAAATCGGATTTTTTTTCACTTGGACTATTACCCACGGTACCATGAAAATCGGATTTTTTTTTTCACCTGGACTATTCCCCACGGTGTCATGAAAATACGATTTTTTTGCACCTGGACTATTACCCACAGTATCAGGAAAATTGGATGTTTTCACCCTGGACTTTGTTCACGGTATCAAGTAAATCTGATTTTTTTTCACCTGGACCTTAACCCACAGTTTCAGGAAATTCAGATTTTTTTTTCCAAATGTACTATAATTACCCACGGAATCAAGAAAATCTGATTTTTTTCACCCTGGACTTTATTGACGGTATCAGGAAAATCTGATTTTTTTAACCTTTACTATTTATTACACACGGTATCAGGAAAATCGAATTTTTTTCAACCTGGTCATTACTCACGCTATCAGGAAAATCTGATTTTTTTAACCTGGACTATTACACACTGTATCAGGAAAATCTGATTTTTTTAACCTGGACTATAACCCGCGGTATGAGGAAAATCGGATATTTTTCACCTGGATTATATCCCACATTTTCAGGAAAATCTGATTTTTTTTCACCCTGGACTTTACTCACGCTATCAGGTAAATCGAATTTTTTCACCTGGGCAATTTCACACGGTATCAGGTGAATCGGATTTTTTTCACCCTGGACATTACTCACAGTATCATGAAAATCTGATTTCTTTAACTTGGACTATTACACACTGTATCAGGAAAATCTGATTTTTTTTTCCCCTGGCCTATTACACACGTTATCAGGTAAATCTGATTTTTTTTCAGCTGTACTATTACCCACAGTATCAGCAAAATTGGATTGTTTTCACCCTGGACTTTATTCACAGAATCAGGAAAATCTAATTTTTTTTCACCTGGACTATTACACACGGTATCAGCTAAATTGGATGTTTTTCACCTGGACTATTACACACGGTATCAGGAAAATCTGATTTTTTTAACCTTTACTATTTATTAACACGGTATCAGGAATATCGGATTTTTTCCACCCTGGACATTACTCACGCTATCAGGAAAATCTGATTTTTTTAACCTGGACTATAACCCTCGGTATGAGGAAAATCGGATATTTTTCACCTGGATTATATCCCACATTTTCAGGAAAATCTGATTTTTTTCACCCTGGACTTTACTCACGCTATCAGGTAAATCGAATTTTTTTCACCTGGGCAATTTCACACGGTATCAGGTGAATCGGATTTTTTTCACCCTGGAAATTACTCACAGTATCATGAAAATCTGATTTCTTTAACTTGGACTATTACACACTGTATCAGGAAAATCTGATTTTTTCTCCTGGCCTATTACACACGGTATCAGGTAAATCTGATTTTTTCAGCTGTACTATTACCCACAGTATCAGGAAAATTGGATTGTTTTCACCCTGGACTTTATTCACAGAATCAGGAAAATCTGATTGTTTTCACCCTGGACTTTAATGACAGTATCAGGAAAATCGAATTTTTTTCACCTGGACTTTATTCACGGAATCAGGAAAATCTGATTTTTTTCATCCAGGACTTTATTCACGGAATCAGGAAAATCTGATTTTTTTCATCCAGGACTTTATTCACGGTATCAGGAAAATCTGATTTTTTTTTTCAAATGGACTATAACCCACGGTATCAGGAAAATCTGATGTTTTTCACCTGGACTATAACCCTCAATATCAGGAACATCGGATTTTCTTCTCCCTGGACTTTCCCCACGGTATCAGCAAAATCTGATTTCTTTCACCTGGACTATTACACAAGGTATCAGGTAAATCAAATTTTTTTCACCTGAACTATTACCCATGGTATCAGGAAAATCTGATTTCTTTCTCCTGGACTATTACACACGGTATCAGGTAAATCGGATTTTTTTTAACCTGGACTTTTTATGACACACGGTATCAGGAAAATCTGATTTTTTTCACCTGGACTATTACACACAGTATCAGGTAAATCGGATATTTTTCACCTGGACTATTACACACGGTATCAGGTAAATCAGATTTTATTATCATGGACTATTTATTACCCACGGTATCAGGAAAATCGGATTTTTTTTCACTTGGACTATTACCCATGGTACCATGAAAATCGGATTTTTTTTTCACCTGGACTATTACCGACGGTGTCATGAAAATACGATTATTTTGCACCTGGACTATTACACACGGTATCAGGAAAATTGGATGTTTTCACCCTGGACTTTGTTCACGGTATCAAGTAAATCTGATTTTTTTTCACCTGGACTTTAACCCACAGTTTCAGGAAATTCAGATTTTTTTTCCAAATGTACTATAATTACCCACGGAATCAACAAAATCTGATTTTTTTCACCCTGGACTTTATTGACGGTATCAGGAAAATCGGATTTTTTTCAACCTGGACTTTTCTCACGGTAACAGGTAAATTTGATTTTTTTCACCTGGACTATTACCCACGGTGTCAGGAAAATCTAATAATTTTCACCTGACCTATTACACACGGTATCAGGTAAATCGGATTTTTTTAAACTGGACTTTTTATTACACACGGTATAAGTAAAATCTGTTTTTTTTTTCACCTGGACTATTACCCACGGTATCAGGAAAATCTGATTTTTTTCAACCTAGACTTTTCTCACGATAACAGGAAAATCTAATATTTTTCACCTGGACTATTACACATGGTATCAGGAAAATCTGATTTTTTTCACCCTGACCTTTATTCACGCTATCAGGAAAATCTGATTTTTTTTAACCTGGAGTATTACAGACGGAATCAGGAAAATCTGGTTTTTTTCACCTGGACTATTACCCACGGTGTCAGGAAAATCTAATTTTTTTCACCTGACCTATTACACACGGTATCAGGTAAATCTGATATCTTTCACCTGGACTATTACACACGGTATCAGGTAAATCAGATTATTTTAACCTGGACTTTTTATTACACACGGTATAAGGAAAATCGGATTTTTTTCACCTGGACTATTACACACGGCATCAGGTAAATCAGATTTTTTTTTCACCTTGACTATTACCCAGGGTAACAGGAAAATCTGATTTTTTTCCAGCTGTACTATTACCCACAGTATCAGGAATATTGGATAGTTTTCACCCTGGACTTTATTGACGGTATCAGGAAAATCGAATTTTTTTCAACCTGGACTATTACACACGGTATCAGGTAAATCGGATTTTTTTCGCCTGGACTTTTTATTACACACGGTATAAGGAAAATCGGATTTTTTTCACCTGGATTTTTTCACGGTATCCGGTAAATCGGATTTTTTTTAACCTTTATTATTTTTACACACGGTATCAGGAACATCGGATCTTTTTTCACCCTGGACATTACTCACACTATCAGGAAAATCTGATTTTTTTCACCTGGACTATTACACACTGTTTCAGGAAAATCTGATTTTTTTTCAACCTGGACTTTTCTCACGGCAACAGGAAAATCAGATTTTTTTTCACCTGGACTATAACCCACGGTGTCATGAAAATCTGATTTTTTTCACTTGGCCCATTTCACACGGTATCCGGAAAATCTGATTATTTTCACCTGGTCTACTACCCAGGGTATCTGGAAAATCGGATTTTTTTCACCCTGACCTTTATTCACGCTATCAGGAAAATCTGATTTTTTTTAACCTGGAGTATTACACACTGTGCCAGGAAAATTTTTTCCACCTGGACTAATAACCACGGCATCAGGAAAATCTGATTTTTTTTTTACCTAGACTATAACCCACGGTATCTGGAAAATCGGATGTTTTTCACCTGGACTAAAACCCTCGGTATCAGCAAAATCTGATTTTTTTCAACCTGGACTTTTCTCATGGTAACAGGAAAATCTGATTTTTTTTCACCTGGACTATTACACACGGTATCAGGTAAATCGGATTTTTTTAACCTAGACTTTTTATTACACATGGTATCAGGGAAATCTGATTTTTTTTTACCTGGAATATTACCCACGGTATCAGGAAAATCTGATTTTTTTCACCTGGACTATTACACACGGTATCAGGTAAATCAGATTTTTTTCACCTGGACTATTACCCACGGTGTCAGGAAAATTTAAGTTTTTTTCACCTGGACTATTACACAAGGTATCTGGTAAATCAAATTTTTTTCACCTGGACTTTTTATTACACACGGTATCAGGAAAATCTGATTTTTTTTCACCTGGACTATTACCCATGGTATCAGGAAAATCTGATTTTTTCACCTGGACTATTACACACGGTATCAGGTAAATTAAATTTTTTTCACCTGGACTATTACCCATGGTATCAGGAAAATTTGATTTCTTTCTCCTGGACTATTACACACAGTATCAGGTAAATCGGATTTTTTTAACCCTGGACTTTCCCCACGGTATCAGCAAAATCTGATTTCTTTCACCTGGACTATTACACAAGGTATCAGGTAAATCAAAAAAATTTCACCTGGACTATTACCCACAGTATCAGGAAAATTGGATTGTTTTCACCCTGGACTTTATTCACAGAATCAGGAAAATCTGATTTTTTTCACCCTGGACTTTAATGACAGTATCAGGAAAATCGGATTTTTTTCACCTGGACGTTATTCACGGAATCAGGAAAAGCTGATTTTTTTCATCCAGGACTTTATTCACGGAAGCAGGAAAATCTGATTTTTTTCACCCAGGACTTTATTCACGGAATCAGGAAAATCTGATTTTTTTTTTCAAATGGACTATAACCCACGGTATCAGGAAAATCTGATGTTTTTCACCTGGACTATAACCCTCAATATCAGGAACATCGGATTTTTTTCTCCCTGGACTTTCCCCACGGTATCAGGAAAATCTGATTTCTTTCTCCTGGACTATTACACACGGTATCAGATAAATCGGATTTTTTGAACCTGGACTTTTTATTACGCACGGTATCAGGAAAATCTGATTTTTTTCACCTGGACTATTACACACGGTATCAGGTAAATCGGATATTTTTCACCTGGACTATTGCACACGGTATCAGGTAAATCAGATTTTATTATCATGGACTATTTATTACCCACGGTATCAGGAAATCGGATTTTTTTTCACTTGGACTATTACCCACGGTACCATGAAAATCGGATTTTTTTTTCACCTGGACTATTACCCACGGTGTCATGAAAATACGATTTTTTTGCACCTGGACTATTACACACGGTATCAGATAAATCGGATTTTTTTCACCTGGACTATTACCCACAGTATCAGGAAAATTGGATGTTTTCACCCTGGACTTTGTTCACGGTATCAAGTAAATCTGATTTTTTTTCACCTGGACTTTAACCCACAGTTTCAGGAAATTCAGATTTTTTCCCCAAATGTACTATAATTACCCACGGAATCAAGAAAATCTGATTTTTTTCACCCTGGACTTTATTGACGGTATCAGGAAAATCGGATTTTTTTCAACCTGGACTTTTCTCACGGTATCAGGTAAATTTGATTTTTTTTCACCTGGACTATTACCCACGGTGTCAGGAAAATCTAATAATTTTCACCTGACCTATTACACACGGTATCAGGTAAATTGGATTTTTTTAAACTGGACTTTTAATTACACACGGTATAAGGAAAATCTGGTTTTTTCTTCACCTGGACTATTACCCATGGTATCAGGAAAATCGGATTTTTTTCAACCTAGACTTTTCTCGCGATAACAGGAAAATCTAATTTTTTTCACCTGGACTATTACACATGGTATCAGGAAAATCTGGTTTTTTTCACCTGGACTATTACCCACAGTGTCAGGAAAATCTGATTTTTTTTCAGCTGTACTATTACCCACAGTATCAGGAATATTGGATAGTTTTCACCCTGGACTTTATTGACGGTATCAGGAAAATCGAATTTTTTTCAACCGGGACTATTCTCATGGTTTCAGGAAAATCTGATTTTTTTCAACCTGGACTTTTCTCATGGTAACAGGAAAATCAGATTTTTTTCACCTGGACTATAACCCACGGTGACATGAAAATCTGATTTTTTTCACCTGGCCCATTACACATGGTATCCGGAAAATCTAATTTTTTTCACCTGGACTATTACCCAGGGTATCTGGAAAATTGGATTTTTTTCACCCTGACCTTTATTCACGCTATCAGGAAAATCTGATTTTTTTTTCACCTGGACTATTACACACGGTATCAGGTAAATCGGATTTTTTTAACCTAGACTTTTTATTACACATGGTATCAGTGAAATCTGATTTTTTTTTTTGACCTGGACTATTACCCACAGTATCAGGAAAATCTGATTTTTTTTCACCTGGACTATTACACACGGTATCAGGTAAATCAGATTTTTTTTCACCTGGACTATTACCCACGGTGTCAGGAAAATCTAATTTTTTTCACCTGGACTATAATTACCCACGGTATCAGGAAAATCTGATTTTTTTTCACCTGGACTATTACCCACGGTATCAGGAAAATCTGATTTTTTTTCACCTGGACTATTACCCACGGTATCAGGAAAATCTGATTTTTTTTCACCTGGACTATTACACACGGTATCAGGAAAATCAGATTTTTTTTCACCGGGACTTTTTATTACACACGGTATAAGGAAAATCTGATTTTTTTTTCACCTGGACTATTACCCACGGTATCAAGAAAATTTGATTTTTTTCACCTGGACTATTACACACGGTAACAGGTAAATCTGATTTCTTTCACCTGGACTTTTTATTACACACAGTATCAGGTAAGTCTGATTTATTTCACCTGGACTATTACACACGGTATCAGGTAAATCAGATTTTTTTCACGTTGACTATTACCCAGGGTAACAGGAAAATCTGATTTTTATCAGCTGTACTACTACCCACAGTATCAGGAATATTGGATAGTTTTCACCCTGGACTTTATTGACGGTATCAGGAAAATCGAATTTTTATCAACCTGGACTTTTCTCACGGTATCAGGAAAATCGGATTTTTTTAACCTTTATTATTTATTACACACGGTATCAGGAACATCGGATCTTTTTTCACCCTGGACATTACTCACGGTATCAGGAAAATCTGATTTTTTCACCTGGACTATTACACACGGTATCAGGAAAATCTGATTTTTTTCAATCTGGACTTTTCTCATGGTAACAGGAAAATATGATTTTTCACCTGGACTATAACCCACGGTGTCAGGAAAATCTGATTTTTTTCACCTGGCCTATTACACACGGTATCAGGAAAATCTGATTTTTTTCACCTGGACTATTACCCAGGGTATCTGGAAAATCGGATTTTTTTCACCCTGACCTTTATTCACCTGGACTATTACCCAGGGTATCAGGAAAGTCTGATTTTTTTCAATCTGGACTTTTCTCATGGTAACAGGAAAATCTGATTTTTCACCTGGACTATTACCCACGGTATCAGGAAAATCTGATTTCTTTCACCTGGACTATTACACACGGTATCAGGTAAATTCGATTTCTTTCACCTGGACTTTTTATTACACACGGTATAAGGAAAATCTGGTTTTTTTTCACCTGGACTATTACCCACGGTATCAGGAAAATCTGATTTTTTTCACCTGGACTATTACACACGGTATCCGGTAAATCGGATTTTTTTAACCTTTATTATTTATTACACACGGTATCAGGAACATCGGATCTTTTTTCACCCTGGACATTACTCACGCTATCAGGAAAATCTGATTTCTTTCTCCTGGACTATTACACACGGTATCAGGTAAATCGGATTTTTTTAACCTGGACTTTTTATTACACACGGTATCAGGAAAATCTGATTTTTTTAACCTGGACTATTACACACGGTGTCAGGAAAATCTGATTTTTTTCACCTGGACTATTACACACGGTGTCAGGAAAATCTGATTTTTTTCACCTGGACTATTACCCACGGTGTCAGGAAAATCTGATTTTTTTCACCTGGACTATTACACACGGTATCAGGTAAATCTGATTTCTTTCACCTGGACTATTACACACGGTAACAGGTAAATCTGATTTCTTTCACCTGGACTTTTTATTACACACGGTATCAGACAAGTCTGATTTATTTCACCTGGACTATTACACACGGTATCAGGTAAATCAGATTTTTTTCACGTTGACTATGACCCAGGGTAACCGGAAAATCTGATTATTTTCAGCTGTACTATTACCCACAGTATGAGGAATATTGGATAGTTTTCACCCTGGACTTTATTGACGGTATCAGGAAAATCTGATTTTTTTAACCTGGACTATTACCCACGGTGTCAGGAAAATCTGATTTTTTTCACCTGGACTATTACACACGGTATCAGGAAAATCTGATTTTTTTTCACCTGGACTATTACACACGGCTTCAGGTAAATCTGTTTTTTTCACCTGGACTATAACCCACGTTGTCAGGAAAATCTGATTTTTTTTCACCTGGACTATTACACACGGTAACAGGTAAATCTGATTTCTTTCACCTGGACTTTTTATTACACACAGTATCAGGTAAGTCTGATTTATTTCACCTGGACTATTACACACGGTATCAGGTAAATCAGATTTTTTTCATGTTGACTATGACCCAGGGTAACCGGAAAATCTGATTATTTTCAGCTGTACTATTACCCACAGTATGAGGAATATTGGATAGTTTTCACCCTGGACTTTATTGACGGCATCAGGAAAATCTGATTTTTTTAACCTGGACTATTACCCACGGTGTCAGGAAAATCTGATTTTTTTCACCTGGACTATTACACACGGTATCAGGAAAATCTGATTCTTTTTTCACCTGGACTATTACCCACGGTATCAGGAAACTCTGATTTTTTTCACCTGGACTATTACACACGGTAAAACGTAAATCTGATTTCTTTCACCTGGACTTTTTATTACACATGGTATCAGGTAAGTCTGATTTATTTCACCTGGCCTATTACACACGGTATCAGGAAAATCTGATTTTTTTCACCTGGACTATTACCCAGGGTATCTGGAAAATCGGATTTTTTTCACCCTGACCTTTATTCACCTGGACTATTACCCAGGGTATCAGGAAAGTCTGATTTTTTTCAATCTGGACTTTTCTCATGGTAACAGGAAAATCTGATTTTTCACCTGGACTATTACCCACGGTATCAGGAAAATCTGATTTCTTTCACCTGGACTATTACACACGGTATCAGGTAAATTCGATTTCTTTCACCTGGACTTTTTATTACACACGGTATAAGGAAAATCTGGTTTTTTTTCACCTGGACTATTACCCACGGTATCAGGAAAATCTGATTTTTTTCACCTGGACTATTACACACGGTATCCGGTAAATCGGATTTTTTTAACCTTTATTATTTATTACACACGGTATCAGGAACATCGGATCTTTTTTCACCCTGGACATTACTCACGCTATCAGGAAAATCTGATTTCTTTCTCCTGGACTATTACACACGGTATCAGGTAAATCGGATTTTTTTAACCTGGACTTTTTATTACACATGGTATCAGGAAAATCTGATTTTTTTAACCTGGACTATTACACACGGTGTCAGGAAAATCTGATTTTTTTCACCTGGACTATTACACACGGTATCAGGAAAATCTGATTTTTTTTCACCTGGACTATTACCCACGGTGTCAGGAAAATCTGATTTTTTTCACCTGGACTATTACACACGGTATCAGGTAAATCTGATTTCTTTCACCTGGACTTTTTATTACACACGGTATCAGGAAAATCAGATTTTTTTCCACCTGCACTTTTCTCACGGTAACAGGAAAATCTGATTTTTTTAACCTGGACTATAACCCACGGTGTCAGGAAAATCTGATTTTTTTCAACTGGCCTATTACACACGGTATCAGGAAAATCTGATTTCTTTCACCTGGAGTATTACCCAGGGTATCAGGTAAATTGGATTTTTTTAACCTGGACTTTTTATTACTCACGTTATAAGGAAAATCTGATTTTTTTCACCTGGACTATTACACACGGCATCAGGTAAATCAGATTTTTTTTTCACGTTGACTATTACCCAGTGTAACAGGAAAATCTGATTTTTTTTCAGCTTTACTATTACCCACAGTATCAGGAATATTGGATAGTTTTCACCCTGGACTTTATTGCCGGTATCAGGAAAATCGAATTTTTTTCAACCTGGACTTTTCTCACGGTATCAGGAAAATCGGATTTTTTTCGCCTGGACGATAACACACGGTATCCGGTAAATCGGATTTTTTTAACCTTTATTATTTATTACACACGGTATCAGGAACATCGGATCTTTTTTCACCCTGGACATTACTCACGCTATCAGGAAAATCTGATTTTTTTCACCTGGACTATAGCCCACGGTGTCATGAAAATCTGATTTTTTTCACCTGGCCTGTTACACACGGTATCAGGAAAATCTGATTTTTTTCACCTGGACTATTACCCTGGGTATCTGGAAAATCGGATTTTTTTCACCCTGACCTTTATTCACGCTATCAGGAAAATCTGATTTTTTTTAACCTGGAGTATTACACACTGTGTCAGGAAAATCTCATTTTTTTACACCTGGACTAATAACCACGGCATCAGGAAAATCTGATTTTTTTTCACCTAGAGTATAACCCACGGTATCTGGAAAATCGGATGTTTTTCACCTGGACTTTTCTCACGGTAACAGGAAAATCTGATTTTTTTCACCTGGCCTATTACACACGGTATCAGGGAAATCTGATTTTTTTCACCTGGACTATTACCCAGTGTTTCTGGAAAATCGGATTTTTTTCACCCTGACCTTTATTCACGCTATCAGGAAAATCGGATTTTTTTTAACCTGGACTTTTCTCACGGTAACAGGAAAATCTGATTTTTTTCACCTGGACTATAACCCTCGATATCAGGAAAATCTGATTTTTTTCAACCTGGACTTTTCTCACGGTAACAGGAAAATCTGTTTTTTTTTTTCACCTGGACTATTACACACGGTATCAGGAAAATCTGATTTTTTTCAACCTGGACTTTTCTCACGGTAACAGGAAAATCTGATTTTTTTTTCACCTGGACTATTACACACGGTATCAGGAAAATCTGATTTTTTTCAACCTGGACTTTTCTCACGGTATCAGGAAAATCTGATTTTTTTCACCTGGACTATTACCCAGTGTTTCTGGAAAATCGGATTTTTTTCACCCTGACCTTTATTCACGCTATCAGGAAAATCGGATTTATTTTAACCTGGAGTATTACACACGGTATCAGGTAAATTGCATTTTTTTACCCTGGACTTTTTATTACACACGGTATCAGGTAAATCAGATTTTTTTCACCTGGACTATTACCCACGGTGTCAGGAAAATCTAATTTTTTTCACCTGACCTATTACACACGGTATCAGGTAAATCTGATTTCTTTCACCTGGACTATTACACACGGTATTAGGTAAAAAAAATTCAACCTGGACTTTTCTCACGGTAACAGGAAAATCTGATTTTTTTCACCTGGACTATAACCCACGGTGTCAGGAAAATCTGATTTTTTTCACCTGGCCTATTACACACGGTATCAGGAAAATCTGGTTTTTTTCACCTGGACTATTACCCACGGTGTCAGGAAAATCTAATTTTTTTCACCTGACCTATTACACACGGTATCAGGTAAATCTGATTTCTTTCACCTGGACTTTTTATTACACACGGTATCAGGAAAATCTGTTTTTTTTTTTCACCTGGACTATTACCCACGGTATCAGGAAAATCTGATTTTTTTTCACCTGGACTACTACACACGGTATCAGGTAAATCATATTTTTTTCACCTGGACTATTACCCACGGTGTCAGGAAAATCTAATTTTTTTCACCTGACCTATTACACACGGTATCAGGTAAATCTGATTTCTTTCACCTGGACTATTACACACGGTATCAGGTTAATTGGATTTTTTTAACCTGGATTTTTTATTACACACGTTATAAGGAAAATCTGATTTTTTTCACCTGGACTATTACACACGGCATCAGGTAAATCAGATTTTTTTCACGTTGACTATTACCCAGTGTAACAGGAAAATCTGATTTTTTTCAGCTGTACTATTACCCACAGTATCAGGAATATTGGATAGTTTTCACCCTGGACTTTATTGACGGTATCAGGAAAATCGAATTTTTTTCAACCTGGACTTTTCTCACGGTATCAGGAAAATCGGATTCTTTTCGACTGGACTATAACACACGGTATCCGGTAAATAGGATTTTTTTAACCTTTATTATTTATTACACATGGTATCAGGAACATCGGATCTTTTTTCACCCTGGACATTACTCACGCTATCAGGAAAATCTGATTTTTTTTCAACTGGACTATAACCCACGGTGTCATGAAAATCTGATTTTTTTCACCTGGCCTGTTACATACGGTATCAGGAAAATCTGATTTTTTTCACCTGGACTATTACCCAGGGTATCTGGAAAATCGGATTTTTTTCACCCTGACCTTTATTCACGCTATCAGGAAAATCTGATTTTTTTTAACCTGGAGTATTACACACTGTGTCAGGAAAATCTCATTTTTTTACACCTGGACTAATAACCACGTCATCAGGAAAATCTGATTTTTTTCCACCTAGACTATAACCCACATTATCTGGAAAATCGGATGTTTTTCACCTGGACTATAACCCACGCTGTCAGGAAAATCTGATTTTTTTAACCTGAACTATTACACACTGTATCAGGAAAATCTGATTTTTTCAACCTGGACTTCTCTCATGGTAACAGGAAAATATGATTTTTTTCACCTGGACTATAACCCTCGGTATCAGGAAAATCTGATATTTTCAACCTGGACTTTTCTCATGGTAACAGGAAAATCTGATTTTTTTAACCTGGAGTATTGCACACGGTATCAGGTAAATCGGATTTTTTTAACCTGGACTTTTTATTACACACGGTATTAGGAAAATCTGATTTTTTTTCACCTGGACTATTACACACGGTATCAGGAAAATCTGATTTTTTTCAACCTGGACTTTTCTCACAGTAACAGGAAAATCTGATTTTTTTCACCTGGACTATAACCCTCGGTATCAGGAAAATCAGATTTTTTTCAACCTGGACTTTTCTCACGGTAACAGGAAAATCTGATTTTTTTCACCTGGACTATTACACACGGTATCAGGAAAATCTGATTTTTTTCAACCTGGACTTTTCTCACGGTAACAGGAAAATCTGATTTTTTTCACCTGGCCTATTACACACGGTATCAGGAAAATCTGATTTTTTTCACCTGGACTATTACCCAGTGTTTCTGGAAAATCGGATTTTTTTCACCATGACCTTTATTCACGCTATCAGGAAAATATGATTTTTTTTTAACCTGGAGTATTACACACTGTGTCAGGAAAATCTCACCCTGACCATTATTCACGCTATCAGGAAAATCTGATTTTTTTTCACGTGGCCTATTACACACGGTATCAGGAAAATCTCATTTTTTTCAACCTGGACTTTTCTCACGGTATCAGGAAAATCTGATTTTTTTCACCTGGACTATAACCCACGGTGTCAGGAAAATCTGATTTTTTTCACCTGGCCTATTACACACGGTATCAGGTAAATCTGATTTCTTTCACCTGGACTTTTTATTACACACGGTATCAGGAAAATCTGATTTTTTTTCACCTGGACTATTACCCACGGTTTCAGGAAAATCTGATTTTTTTTCACCTGGACTACTACACACGGTATCAGGTAAATCATATTTTATTCACCTGGACTATTACCCACGGTGTCAGGAAAATCTAATTTTTTTGACCTGGCCTATTGCACATGGTATCAGGTAAATCTGATTTTTTTTCAACCTGGACTATAACCCACGGTGTCAGGAAAATCTGATTTTTTTCACCTGGACTATTACACACGGTATCAGGTAAATCAGATTTTTTTCACCTTGACTATTACCCAGGGTAACAGGAAAATCTGATTTTTTTTCAGCTGTACTATTACACACAGTATCAAGAATATTGGATAGTTTTCACCCTGGACTTTATTGACGGTATCAGAAAAATCGATTTTTTTTTTCAACCTGGACTTTTCTCACGGTATCAGGAAAATCAGATTTTTTTCCACTGGACTATAACCCTCGGTATCTGGAAAATCTGATGTTTTTCACCTGGACTATAACCCTCGGTATCAGAAAAATCTGATTTTTTTCAACCTGGACATTTCTCACGGTAACAGGAAAATCTGATTTTTTTTTCACCTGGACTTCTCTCATGGTAACAGGAAAATATGATTTTTTTCACCTGGACTATAACCCTCGGTATCAGGAAAATCTGATTTTTTTCAACCTGGACATTTCTCACGGTAACAGGAAAATCTGATTTTTTTTTCACCTGGACTTCTCTCATGGTAACAGGAAAATATGATTTTTTTCACCTGGACTATAACCCTCGGTATCAGGAAAATCTGATTTTTTCAACCTGGACTTTTCTCACGGTAACAGGAAAATCTGATTTTTTTAACCTGGAGTATTGCACACGGTATCAGGTAAATCGGATTTTTTTAACCTGGACTTTTTATTACACACGGTATTAGGAAAATCTGATTTTTTTTTCACCTGGACTATTACCCACGGTATCAGGAAAATCTGAATTTTTCAACCTGGACTTTTCTCACGGTGACAGGAAAATCTGATTTTTTTTCACCTGGACTATTACACACGGTGTCAGGAAGAAATTTTTCACCTGGCCTATTACACACGGTGTCAGGAAAATCTGATTTTTTTCACCTGGCCTATTACACACGGTAACAGGAAAATCTGATTTTTTTCACCTGGAGTATTTCCCAGGGGATCTGGAAAATCGGATTTTTTTCACCCTGACCTTTATTCACGCTATCTGCAATATCTGATTTGTTTTTTAACCTGGAGTATTACACACTGTGTCAGGAAAATCTCATTTTTTTACACCTGGACTAATAACCACGGCATCAGGAAAATCTGATTTTTTTTCACCTAGACTATAACCCACGGTATCTGGAAAATCGGATGTTTTTCACCTGGACTTTTCTCACGGTAACAGGAAAATCTGATTTTTTTCACCTGGCCTATTACACACGGTATCAGGGAAATCTGATTTTTTTCACCTGGACTATTACCCAGTGTTTCTGGAAAATCGGATTTTTTTCACCCTGACCTTTATTCACGCTATCAGGAAAATCGGATTTTTTTTAACCTGGACTTTTCTCACGGTAACAGGAAAATCTGATTTTTTTCACCTGGACTATAACCCTCGATATCAGGAAAATCTGATTTTTTTCAACCTGGACTTTTCTCACGGTATCAGGAAAATCAGATTTTTTTCGCCTGGACACACGGTATCCGGTAAATCGGATTTTTTTTTAACCTTTATTATTTATTACACACGTTATCAGGAACATCGGATCTTTTTTCACCCTGGACATTACTCACGCTATCAGGAAAATCTGATTTTTTCCACCTGGACTATTACACACGTTATCAGGAAAATCTGATTTTTTTCAACCTGGACTTTTCTCACGCTATCTGGAAAATCTGATTTTTTTCACCTGGAGTATTTCCCAGGGGATCTGGAAAATCAGATTTTTTTCACCCTGACCTTTATTCACGCTATCTGGAAAATCTGATTTTTTTTAACCTGGAGTATTACACACTGTGTCAGGAAAATCTCATTTTTTCACCGCCTGGACTAATAACTACGGCATCAGGAAAATCTGATTTTTTTCCACTGGACTATAACCCTCGGTATCTGGAAAATCTGATGTTTTTCACCTGGACTATAACCCTCGGTATCAGGAAAATCTGATTTTTTTTCAACCTGGACATTTCTCACGGTAACAGGAAAATCTGATATTTTTTTTCACCTGGACTTCTCTCATGGTAACAGGAAAATATGATTTTTTTCACCTGGACTATAACCCTCGGTATCAGGAAAATCTGATTTTTTCAACCTGGACTTTTCTCACGGTAACAGGAAAATCTGATTTTTTTAACCTGGAGTATTGCACACGGTATCAGGTAAATCGGATTTTTTTAACCTGGACTTTTTATTACACACGGTATTAGGAAAATCTGATTTTTTTTTCACCTGGACTATTACCCACGGTATCAGGAAAATCTGAATTTTTCAACCTGGACTTTTCTCACGGTGACAGGAAAATCTGATTTTTTTTCACCTGGACTATTACACACGGTGTCAGGAAGAAATTTTTCACCTGGCCTATTACACACGGTGTCAGGAAAATCTGATTTTTTTCACCTGGCCTATTACACACGGTAACAGGAAAATCTGATTTTTTTCACCTGGAGTATTTCCCAGGGGATCTGGAAAATCGGATTTTTTTCACCCTGACCTTTATTCACGCTATCTGGAAAATCTGATTTTTTTTTAACCTGGAGTATTACACACTGTGTCAGGAAAATCTCATTTTTTTACACCTGGACTAATAACCACGGCATCAGGAAAATCTGATTTTTTTTCACCTAGACTATAACCCACGGTATCTGGAAAATCGGATGTTTTTCACCTGGACTTTTCTCACGGTAACAGGAAAATCTGATTTTTTTCACCTGGACTATTACCCAGTGTTTCTGGAAAATCGGATTTTTTTCACCCTGACCTTTATTCACGCTATCAGGAAAATCGGATTTTTTTTAACCTGGACTTTTCTCACGGTAACAGGAAAATCTGATTTTTTCACCTGGACTATAACCCTCGATATCAGGAAAATCTGATTTTTTTCAACCTGGACTTTTCTCACGGTAACAGGAAAATCTGTTTTTTTTTTTCACCTGGACTATTACACACGGTATCAGGAAAATCTGATTTTTTTCAACCTGGACTTTTCTCACGGTAACAGGAAAATCTGATTTTTTTTCACCTGGACTATTACACACGGTATCAGGAAAATCTGATTTTTTTCAACCTGGACTTTTCTCACGGTAACAGGAAAATCTGATTTTTTTCACCTGGACTATTACCCAGTGTTTCTGGAAAATCGGATTTTTTTCACCCTGACCTTTATTCACGCTATCAGGAAAATCGGATTTTTTTTAACCTGGACTTTTCTCACGGTAACAGGAAAATCTGATTTTTTTCACCTGGACTATAACCCTCGATATCAGGAAAATCTGATTTTTTTCAACCTGGACTTTTCTCACGGTAACAGGAAAATCTGTTTTTTTTTTTCACCTGGACTATTACACACGGTATCAGGAAAATCTGATTTTTTTCAACCTGGACTTTTCTCACGGTAACAGGAAAATCTGATTTTTTTTCACCTGGACTATTACACATGGTATCAGGAAAATCTGATTTTTTTCAACCTGGACTTTTCTCACGGTATCAGGAAAATCTGATTTTTTTCACCTGGACTATTACCCAGTGTTTCTGGAAAATCGGATTTTTTTCACCCTGACCTTTATTCACGCTATCAGGAAAATCGGATTTATTTTAACCTGGAGTATTACACACGGTATCAGGTAAATTGCATTTTTTTAACCTGGACTTTTTATTACACACGGTATCAGGTAAATCAGATTTTTTTCACCTGGACTATTACCCACGGTGTCAGGAAAATCTAATTTTTTTCACCTGACCTATTACACACGGTATCAGGTAAATCTGATTTCTTTCACCTGGACTTTTTATTACACACGGTATCAGGAAAATCTGTTTTTTTTCTTCACCTGGACTATTACCCACGGTATCAGGAAAATCTGATTTTTTTTCACCTGGACTACTACACACGGTATCAGGTAAATCATATTTTTTTCACCTGGACTATTACCCACGGTGTCAGGAAAATCTAATTTTTTTCACCTGACCTATTACACACGGTATCAGGTAAATCTGATTTCTTTCACCTGGACTATTACACACGGTATCAGGTAAATTGGATTTTTTTAACCTGGATTTTTTATTACACACGTTATAAGGAAAATCTGATTTTTTTCACCTGGACTATTACACACGGCATCAGGTAAATCAGATTTTTTTCACGTTGACTATTACCCAGTGTAACAGGAAAATCTGATTTTTTTCAGCTGTACTATTACCCACAGTATCAGGAATATTGGATAGTTTTCACCCTGGACTTTATTGACGGTATCAGGAAAATCGAATTTTTTTCAACCTGGACTTTTCTCACGGTATCAGGAAAATCGGATTCTTTTCGACTGGACTATAACACACGGTGTCCGGTAAATAGGATTTTTTTAACCTTTATTATTTATTACACACGGTATCAGGAACATCGGATCTTTTTTCACCCTGGACATTACTCACGCTATCAGGAAAATCTGATTTTTTTTCAACTGGACTATAACCCACGGTGTCATGAAAATCTGATTTTTTTCACCTGGCCTATTACACACGGTAACAGGAAAATCTGATTTTTTTCACCTGGAGTATTTCCCAGGGGATCTGGAAAATCGGATTTTTTTCACCCTGACCTTTATTCACGCTATCTGGAAAATCTGATTTTTTTTTAACCTGGAGTATTACACACTGTGTCAGGAAAATCTCATTTTTTCCCTGCCTGGACTAATAACTACGGCATCAGGAAAATCTAATTTTTTCCCTGCCTGGACTATAACCCTCGGTATCTGGAAAATCTGATGTTTTTCACCTGGACTATAACCCTCGGTATCTGGAAAATCAGATTTTTTTCAACCTGGACCTTTCTCACGGTAACAGGAAAATCTGATTTTTTTTTTCACCTGGACTATTACACACGGTATCAGGAAAATCTGATTTTTTTCAACCTGGACTTTTCTCACGGTAACAGGAAAATCTGATTTTTTTTCACCTGGACTTCTCTCATGGTAACAGGAAAATATGATTTTTTTCACCTGGACTATAACCCTCAGTATCAGGAAAATCTGATTTTTTCAACCTGGAATTTTCTCACGGTAACAGGAAAATCTGATTTTTTTAACCTGGAGTATTGCACACGGTATCAGGTAAATTGGATTTTTTTTAACCTGGACTTTTTATTACACACGGTATTAGGAAAATCTGATTTTTTTTTCACCTGGACTATTACCCACGGTATCAGGAAAATCTGAATTTTTCAACCTGGACTTTTCTCACGGTGACAGGAAAATCTGATTTTTTTTCACCTGGACTATTACACATGGTGTCAGGAAAAAAATTTTCACCTGGCCTATTACACACGGTATCAGCAAAATCTGGTTTTTTTCACCTGGACTATTACCCATGGTGACAGGAAAATCTAATTTTTTTCACCTGACCTATTACACACGGTTTATCCTGGACTTTTTATTACACACGTTATAAGGAAATTCTGATTTTTTTTCACCTGGACTATTACACACGGCATCAGGTAAATCAGATTTTTTTCACGTTGACTATTACCCAGTGTAACAGGAAAATCTGATTTTTTTCAGCTGTACTATTACCCACAGTATCAGGAATATTGGATAGTTTTCACCCTGCACTTTATTACACACGGTTTAACCTGGACTTTTTTTCACCTGGACTATAACCCACGGTATCTGGAAAATCTGATGTTTTTCACCTGGACTATAACCCTCGGCATCAGGAAAATCTGATTTTTTCAACCTGGACTTTTCTCACGCTGTCAGGAAAATCTGATTTTTTCAACCTGGACTTTTCTCACGGTGACAGGAAAAACTGATTTTTTTTTCACCTGGACTATTACACACGGTATCAGGAAAATCTGGTTTTTTCCACCTGGACTATTACCCACGGTGACAGGAAAATCTAATTTTTTTCACCTGACCTATTACACACGGTATCAGGTAAATCAGATTTTTTTCACCTGGACTATTACCCACGGTGTCAGGAAAATCTAATTTTTTTGACCTGGCCTATTACACACGATATCAGGAAAATCTGAATTCTTTCACCTGGACTTTTTATTACACACGGTATCAGGAAAATCTGATTTCTTTCACCTGGACTTTTTATTACACACGGTATCAGGAAAATCTGATTTTTTTTCACCTGGACTATTACCCACGGTATCAGGAAAATCTGATTTTTTTTCACCTGGACTACTACACACGGTATCAGGTAAATCATACTTTTTTCACCTGGACTATTACCCACGGTGTCAGGAAAATCTAATTTTTTTGACCTGGCCTATTGCACATGGTATCAGGTAAATCTGATTTTTTTCAGCTGTACTATTACCCACAGTATCAGGAATATTGGATAGTTTTCACCCTGGACTTTATTGACGGTATCAGGAAAATCGAATTTTTTTCAACCTGGACTTTTCTCACGGTATCAGGAAAATCGGTTTTTTTTTCGCCTGGACTATAACACATGGTATCTGGTGTTTTTTTAACCTTTATTATTTATTACACACGGTATCAGGAACATCGGATCTTTTTTCACCCTGGACATTACTCACGCTATCAGGAAAATCTGATTTTTTTCACCTGGACTATAACCCACGGTGTCATGAAAATCTGAATTTTTTCACCTGGCCTGTTACACACGGTATCAGGAAAATCTGATTTTTTTCACCTGGACTATAACCCTCGATATCAGGAAAATCTGATTTTTTCAACCTGGACTTTTCTCACGGTAACAGGAAAATCTGTTTTTTTTTTCACCTGGACTATTACACACGGTATCAGGAAAATCTGATTTTTTTCAACCTGGACTTTTCTCACGGTAACAGGAAAATCTGATTTTTTTTCACCTGGACTATTACACACGGTATCAGGAAAATCTGATTTTTTTCAACCTGGACTTTTCTCGCGGTATCAGGAAAATCTGATTTTTTTCACCTGGACTATTACCCAGTGTTTCTGGAAAATCGGATTTTTTTCACCCTGACCTTTATTCACGCTATCAGGAAAATCGGATTTATTTTAACCTGGAGTATTACACACGGTATCAGGTAAATTGCATTTTTTTAACCTGGACTTTTTATTACACACGGTATCAGGTAAATCAGATTTTTTTCACCTGGACTATTACCCACGGTGTCAGGAAAATCTAATTTTTTTCACCTGACCTATTACACACGGTATCAGGTAAATCTGATTTCTTTCACCTGGACTTTTTATTACACACGGTATCAGGAAAATCTGTTTTTTTTTCACCTGGACTATTACCCACGGTATCAGGAAAATCTGATTTTTTTTCACCTGGACTACTACACACGGTATCAGGTAAATCATATTTTTTTCACCTGGACTATTACACACGGTATCAGGTAAATTGGATTTTTTTAACCTGGATTTTTTATTACACACGTTATAAGGAAAATCTGATTTTTTTCACCTGGACTATTACACACGGCATCAGGTAAATCAGATTTTTTTCACGTTGACTATTACCCAGTGTAACAGGAAAATCTGATTTTTTTCAGCTGTACTATTACCCACAGTATCAGGAATATTGGATAGTTTTCACCCTGGACTTTATTGACGGTATCAGGAAAATCGAATTTTTTTCAACCTGGACTTTTCTCACGGTATCAGGAAAATCGGATTCTTTTCGACTGGACTATAACACACGGTATCCGGTAAATAGGATTTTTTTAACCTTTATTATTTATTACACACGGTATCAGGAACATCGGATCTTTTTTCACCCTGGACATTACTCACGCTATCAGGAAAATCTGATTTTTTTTCAACTGGACTATAACCCACGGTGTCATGAAAATCTGATTTTTTTCACCTGGCCTGTTACATACGGTATCAGGAAAATCTGATTTTTTTCACCTGGACTATTACCCAGGGTATCTGGAAAATCGGATTTTTTTTCACCCTGACCTTTATTCACGCTATCAGGAAAATCTGATTTTTTTTAACCTGGAGTATTACACACTGTGTCAGGAAAATCTCATTTTTTTACACCTGGACTAATAACCACGTCATCAGGAAAATCTGATTTTTTTCCACCTAGACTATAACCCACATTATCTGGAAAATCGGATGTTTTTCACCTGGACTATAACCCACGCTGTCAGGAAAATCTGATTTTTTTAACCTGAACTATTACACACTGTATCAGGAAAATCTGATTTTTTCAACCTGGACTTCTCTCATGGTAACAGGAAAATATGATTTTTTTCACCTGGACTATAACCCTCGGTATCAGGAAAATCTGATTTTTTTCAACCTGGACTTTTCTCACGGTAACAGGAAAATCTGATTTTTTTAACCTGGAGTATTGCACACGGTATCAGGTAAATCGGATTTTTTTAACCTGGACTTTTTATTACACACGGTATTAGGAAAATCTGATTTTTTTTCACCTGGACTATTACATACGGTATCAGGAAAATCTGATTTTTTTCAACCTGGACTTTTCTCACGGTAACAGGAAAATCTGATTTTTTTTCACCTGGACTATAACCCTCGGTATCAGGAAAATCAGATTTTTTTCAACCTGGACTTTTCTCACGGTAACAGGAAAATCTGATTTTTTTCACCTGGACTATTACACACGGTATCAGGAAAATCTGATTTTTTTCAACCTGGACTTTTCTCACGGTAACAGGAAAATCTGATTTTTTTCACCTGGCCTATTACACACGGTATCAGGAAAATCTGATTTTTTTCACCTGGACTATTACCCAGTGTTTCTGGAAAATCGGATTTTTTTCACCCTGACCTTTATTCACGCTATCAGGAAAATATGATTTTTTTTTTAACCTGGAGTATTACACACTGTGTCAGGAAAATCTCACCCTGACCATTATTCACGCTATCAGGAAAATCTGATTTTTTTTCACGTGGCCTATTACACACGGTATCAGGAAAATCACATTTTTTTCAACCTGGACTTTTCTCACGGTATCAGGAAAATCTGATTTTTTTCACCTGGACTATAACCCACAGTGTCAGGAAAATCTGATTTTTTTCACCTGGCCTATTACACACGGTATCAGGTAAATCTGATTTCTTTCACCTGGACTTTTTATTATACACGGTATCAGGAAAATCTGATTTTTTTTCACCTGGACTATTACCCACGGTTTCAGGAAAATCTGATTTTTTTTCACCTGGACTACTACACACGGTATCAGGTAAATCATATTTTTTTCACCTGGACTATTACCCACGGTGTCAGGAAAATCTAATTTTTTTGACCTGGCCTATTGCACATGGTATCAGGTAAATCTGATTTTTTTTCAACCTGGACTATAACCCACGGTGTCAGGAAAATCTGATTTTTTTCACCTGGCCTATTACACACGGTATGAGGAAAATTGAATTTTTTTAACCTGGACTTTTTATTACACACGGTATAAGGAAAATCTGATTTTTTTTTCACCTGGACTATTACACACGGTATCAGGTAAATCAGATTTTTTTCACCTTGACTATTACCCAGGGTAACAGGAAAATCTGATTTTTTTTCAGCTGTACTATTACCCACAGTATCAAGAATATTGGATAGTTTTCACCCTGGACTTTATTGACGGTATCAGAAAAATCGAATTTTTTTTTCAACCTGGACTTTTCTCACGGCCTATTACACACAGTATCAGGACAATCTGGTTTCTTTCACCTGGACTATTACCCACGGTGTCAGGAAAATCTAATTTTTTTCACCTGGAATATTACCCACGGTATCAGGAAAATCTGATTTCTTTCACCTGGACTTTTTATTACACACGGTATCAGGAAAATCTGATTTTTTTTTCAACTGGACTACTACACACGGTATCAGGTAAATCGGATTTTTTTAACCTTTATTATTTATTACACACGGTATCACGAACATCGGATCTTTTTTCACCCTGGACATTACTCACGCTATCAGGAAAATCTGATTTTTTTCACCTGGCCTGTTACACACGGTATCAGGAAAATCTGATTTTTTTCACCAGGACTATTACCCAAGGTATCTGGAAAATCTGATTTATTTTTCACCTAGACTATAACCCACGGTATCTGGAAAATCGGATGTTTTTCACCTGGACTATAACCCACGCTGTCAGGAAAATCTGATTTTTTTAACCTGGACTTTTCTCACGGTGACAGGAAAATCTGATTTTTTTTTTCACCTGGACTATTACACACGGTATCAGGAAAATGTAATTTTTTTCACCTGGACTATTACACACGGTATCAGGTAAATCAGATTTTTTTCACCTGGTCTATTGCCCACGGTGTCAGGAAAATGTAATTTTTTTCACGTGGCCTATTACACAGGATATCAGGTAAATCTGAATTCTTTCACCTGGACTTTTTATTACACACGGTATCAGGAAAATCTGAATTTTTTCCACCTGCACTTTTCTCACGGTAACAGGAAAATCTGATTTTTTTAACCTGGACTATAACCCACGGTGTCAGGAAAATCTGATTTTTTTCAACTGGCCTATTACACACGGTATCAGGAAAATCTGATTTCTTTCACCTGGACTATTACACACGGTATCAGGTAAATTGGATTTTTTTAACCTGGACTTTTTATTACACACGTTATAAGGAAAATCTGATTTTTTTCACCTGGACTATTACACACGGCATCAGGTAAATCAGATTTTTTTCACGTTGACTATTACCCAGTGTAACCGGAAAATCTGATTTTTTTCAGCTTTACTATTACCCACAGTATCAGGAATATTGGATAGTTTTCACCCTGGACTTTATTGCCGGTATCAGGAAAATCGAATTTTTTTCAACCTGGACTTTTCTCACGGTAACAGGAAAATCTGATTTTTTTCACCTGGACTATAACCCTCGGTATCAGGAAAATCAGATTTTTTTCAACCTGGACTTTTCTCACGGTAACAGGAAAATCTGATTTTTTTCACCTGGACTATTACACACGGTATCAGGAAAATCTGATTTTTTTCAACCTGGACTTTTCTCACGGTAACAGGAAAATCTGATTTTTTTCACCTGGCCTATTACACACGGTATCAGGAAAATCTGATTTTTTTCACCTGGACTATTACCCAGTGTTTCTGGAAAATCGGATTTTTTTCACCCTGACCTTTATTCACGCTATCAGGAAAATATGATTTTTTTTTTAACCTGGAGTATTACACACTGTGTCAGGAAAATCTCACCCTGACCATTATTCACGCTATCAGGAAAATCTGATTTTTTTTCAAGTGGCCTATTACACACGGTATCAGGAAAATCTCATTTTTTTCAACCTGGACTTTTCTCACGGTATCAGGAAAATCTGATTTTTTTCACCTGGACTATAACCCACGGTGTCAGGAAAATCTGATTTTTTTCACCTGGCCTATTACACACGGTATCAGGTAAATCTGATTTCTTTCACCTGGACTTTTTATTACACACGGTATCAGGAAAATCTGATTTTTTTTCACCTGGACTATTACCCACGGTATCAGGAAAATCTGTTTTTTTTCACCTGCACTACTACACACGGTATCAGGTAAATCATATTTTTTTCACCTGGACTATTACCCACGGTGTCAGGAAAATCTAATTTTTTTGACCTGGCCTATTGCACATGGTATCAGGTAAATCTGATTTTTTTTCAACCTGGACGATAACCCACGGTGTCAGGAAAATCTGATTTTTTTCACCTGGCCTATTACACACGGTATGAGGAAAATTGAATTTTTTTAACCTGGACTTTTTATTACACACGGTATAAGGAAAATCTGATTTTTTTTTCACCTGGACTATTACACACGGTATCAGGTAAATCAGATTTTTTTCACCTTGACTATTACCCAGGGTAACAGGAAAATCTGATTTTTTTTCAGCTGTACTATTACCCACAGTATCAAGAATATTGGATAGTTTTCACCCTGGACTTTATTGACGGTATGAGAAAAATCGAATTTTTTTTTCAACCTGGACTTTTCTCACGGTATCAGGAAAATCAGATTTTTTTCGCCTGGACACACGGTATCCGGTAAATTGGATTTTTTTTTAACCTTTATTATTTATTACACACGGTATCAGGAACATCGGATCTTTTTTCACGCTGGACATTACTCACGCTATCAGGAAAATCTGATTTTTTCCACCTGGACTATTACACACGTTATCAGGAAAATCTGATTTTTTTCAACCTGGACTTTTCTCACGCTATCTGGAAAATCTGATTTTTTTCACCTGGAGTATTTCCCAGGGGATCTGGAAAATCGGATTTTTTTCACCCTGACCTTTATTCACGCTATCTGGAAAATCTGATTTTTTTTAACCTGGAGTATTACACACTGTGTCAGGAAAATCTCATTTTTTCCCCGCCTGGACTAATAACTACGGCATCAGGAAAATCTGATTTTTTTCCACTGGACTATAACCCTCGGAATCTGGAAAATCTGATGTTTTTCACCTGGACTATAACCCTCGGTATCTGGAAAATCTGATTTTTTTCAACCTGGACATTTCTCACGGTAACAGGAAAATCTGATTTTTTTTTTCACCTGGACTTCTCTCATGGTAACAGGAAAATATGATTTTTTTCACCTGGACTATAACCCTCGGTATCAGGAAAATCTGATTTTTTCAACCTGGACTTTTCTCACGGTAACAGGAAAATCTGATTTTTTTAACCTGGAGTATTGCACACGGTATCAGGTAAATCGGATTTTTTTAACCTGGACTTTTTATTACACACGGTATTAGGAAAATCTGATTTTTTTTTCACCTGGACTATTACACACGGTATCAGGAAAATCTGATTTTTTTCAACCTGGACTTTTCTCACGGTAACAGGAAAATCTGATTTTTTTCACCTGGACTATAACCCTCGGTATCAGGAAAATCAGATTTTTTTCAACCTGGACTTTTCTCACGGTAACAGGAAAATCTGATTTTTTTCACCTGGACTATTACACACGGTATCAGGAAAATCTGATTTTTTTCAACCTGGACTTTTCTCACGGTAACAGGAAAATCTGATTTTTTTCACCTGGCCTATTACACACGGTATCAGGAAAATCTGATTTTTTTCACCTGGACTATTACCCAGTGTTTCTGGAAAATCGGATTTTTTTCACCCTGACCTTTATTCACGCTATCAGGAAAATATGATTTTTTTTTCAAGTGGCCTATTACACACGGTATCAGGAAAATCTCATTTTTTTCAACCTGGACTTTTCTCACGGTATCAGGAAAATCTGATTTTTTTCACCTGGACTATAACCCACGGTGTCAGGAAAATCTGATTTTTTTCACCTGGCCTATTACACACGGTATCAGGTAAATCTGATTTCTTTCACCTGGACTTTTTATTACACACGGTATCAGGAAAATCTGATTTTTTTTCACCTGGACTATTACCCACGGTATCAGGAAAATCTGATTTTTTTTCACCTGGACTACTACACACGGTATCAGGTAAATCATATTTTTTTCACCTGGACTATTACCCACGGTGTCAGGAAAATCTAATTTTTTTGACCTGGCCTATTGCACATGGTATCAGGTAAATCTGATTTTTTTTCAACCTGGACGATAACCCACGGTGTCAGGAAAATCTGATTTTTTTCACCTGGCCTATTACACACGGTATGAGGAAAATTGAATTTTTTTAACCTGGACTTTTTATTACACACGATATAAGGAAAATCTGATTTTTTTTTCACCTGGACTATTACACACGGTATCAGGTAAATCAGATTTTTTTCACCTTGACTATTACCCAGGGTAACAGGAAAATCTGATTTTTTTTCAGCTGTACTATTACCCACAGTATCAAGAATATTGGATAGTTTTCACCCTGGACTTTATTGACGGTATCAGAAAAATCGAATTTTTTTTTCAACCTGGACTTTTCTCACGGTATCAGGAAAATCAGATTTTTTTCGCCTGGACACACGGTATCCGGTAAATCGGATTTTTTTTAACCTTTATTATTTATTACACACGGTATCAGGAACATCGGATCTTTTTTCACGCTGGACTATTACACACGGTGTCAGGAAAAAAATTTTCACCTGGCCTATTACACACGGTGTCAGGAAAATCTGATTTTTTTCACCTGGCCTATTACACACGGTAACAGGAAAATCTGATTTTTTTCACCTGGAGTATTTCCCAGGGGATCTGGAAAATCGGATTTTTTTCACCCTGACCTTTATTCACGCTATCTGGAAAATCTGATTTTTTTTTAACCTGGAGTATTACGCACTGTGTCAGGAAAATCTCATTTTTCCCCTGCCTGGACTAATAACTACGGCATCAGGAAAATCTGATTTTTTTCCACTGGACTATAACCCTCGGTATCTGGAAAATCTGATGTTTTTCACCTGGACTATAACCCTCGGTATCAGGAAAATCAGATTTTTTTCAACCTGGACTTTTCTCACGGTAACAGGAAAATCTGATTTTTTTAACCTGGAGTATTGCACACGGTATCAGGTAAATCGGATTTTTTTAACCTGGACTTTTTATTACACACGGTATTAGGAAAATCTGATTTTTTTTTCACCTGGACTATTACCCACGGTATCAGGAAAATCTGAATTTTTCAACCTGGACTTTTCTCACGGTGACAGGAAAATCTGATTTTTTTTCACCTGGACTATTACACACGGTGTCAGGAAAAAAATTTTCACCTGGCCTATTACACACGGTATCAGGAAAATCTGGTTTTTTTCACCTGGACTATTACCCATGGTGACAGGAAAATCTAATTTTTTTCACCTGACCTATTACACACGGTTTATCCTGGACTTTTTATTACACACGTTATAAGGAAATTCTGATTTTTTTCACCTGGACTATTACACACGGCATCAGGTAAATCAGATTTTTTTCACGTTGACTATTACCCAGTGTAACAGGAAAATCTGATTTTTTTCAGCTGTACTATTACCCACAGTATCAGGAATATTGGATAGTTTTCACCCTGGACTTTATTACACACAGTTTAACCTGGACTTTTTTTCACCTGGACTATAACCCTCGGTATCAGGAAAATCTGATTTTTTCAACCTGGACTATAACCCACGCTGTCAGGAAAATCTGATTTTTTCAACCTGGACTTTTCTCACGGTGACAGGAAAATCTGATTTTTTTTCACCTGGACTATTACACACGGTGTCAGGAAAAAATTTTTCACCTGGCCTATTACACACGGTGTCAGGAAAATCTGTTTTTTTTTCACCTGGCCTATTACACACGGTAACAGGAAAATCTGATTTTTTTCACCTGGAGTATTTCCCAGGGGATCTGGAAAATCGGATTTTTTTCACCCTGACCTTTATTCACGCTATCTGGAAAATCTGATTTTTTTTTAACCTGGAGTATTACACACTGTGTAATGAAAATCTCATTTTTTCCCTGCCTGGACTAATAACTACGGCATCAGGAAAATCTGATTTTTTTCCACTGGACTATAACCCTCGGTATCTGGAAAATCTGATGTTTTTCACCTGGACTATAACCCTCGGTATCAGGAAAATCAGATATTTTTTCAACCTGGACTTTTCTCACGGTAACAGGAAAATCTGATTTTTTTTTTCACCTGGACTATTACACACGGTATCAGGAAAATCTGATTTTTTTCAACCTGGACTTTTCTCATGGTAACAGGAAAATATGATTTTTTTCACCTGGACTATAACCCTCGGTATCAGGAAAATCTGATTTTTTCAACCTGGACTTTTCTCACGGTAACAGGAAAATCTGATTTTTTTAACCTGGAGTATTGCACACGGTATCAGGTAAATCGGATTTTTTTAACCTGGACTTTTTATTACACACGGTATTAGGAAAATCTGATTTTTTTTTCACCTGGACTATTACCCACGGTATCAGGAAAATCTGAATTTTTCAACCTGGACTTTTCTCACGGTGACAGGAAAATCTGATTTTTTTTCACCTGGACTATTACACACGGTGTCAGGAAAAAAATTTTCACCTGGCCTATTACACACGGTATCAGGAAAATCTGGTTTTTTTTCACCTGGACTATTACCCATGGTGACAGGAAAATCTAATTTTTTTCACCTGACCTATTACACACGGTTTATCCTGGACTTTTTATTACACACGTTATAAGGAAATTCTGATTTTTTTCACCTGGACTATTACACTCGGCATCAGGTAAATCAGATTTTTTTCACGTTGACTATTACCCAGTGTAACAGGAAAATCTGATTTTTTTCAGCTGTACTATTACCCACAGTATCAGGAATATTGGATAGTTTTCACCCTGGACTTTATTACACACGGTTTAACCTGGACTTTTTTTCACCTGGACTATAACCCTCGGTATCAGGAAAATCTGATTTTTTCAACCTGGACTTTTCTCACGGTGACAGGAAAATCTGATTTTTTCAACCTGGACTTTTCTCACGGTGACAGGAAAATCTGATTTTTTTTCACCTGGACTATTACACACGGTGTCAGGAAAAAAAAATTCACCTGGCCTATTACACACGGTGTCAGGAAAATCTGTTTTTTTTCACCTGGCCTATTACACACAGTAACAGGAAAATCTGATATTTTTCACCTGGAGTATTTCCCAGGGGATCTGGAAAATCGGATTTTTTTCACCCTGACCTTTATTCACGCTATCTGGAAAATCTGATTTTTTTTTTAACCTGGAGTATTACACACTGTGTCAGGAAAATCTCATTTTTTCCCTGCCTGGACTAATAACTACGGCATCAGGAAAATCTGATTTTTTTCCACTGGACTATAACCCTCGGTATCTGGAAAATCTGATGTTTTTCTCCTGGACTATAACCCTCGGTATCAGGAAAATCAGATTTTTTTCAACCTGGACTTTTCTCACGGTAACAGGAAAATCTGATTTTTTTTTTCACCTGGACTATTACACACGGTATCAGGAAAATCTGATTTTTTTCAACCTGGACTTTTCTCACGGTAACAGCAAAATCTGATTTTTTTTCACCTGGACTTCTCTCATGGTAACAGGAAAATATGATTTTTTTTCACCTGGACTATAACCCTCGGTATCAGGAAAATCTGATTTTTTCAACCTGGACTTTTCTCACGGTAACAGGAAAATCTGATTTTTTTAACCTGGAGTATTGCACACGGTATCAGGTAAATCGGATTTTTTTAACCTGGACTTTTTATTACACACGGTATTAGGAAAATCTGATTTTTTTTTTCACCTGGACAATTACCCACGGTATCAGGAAAATCTGAATTTTTCAACCTGGACTTTTCTCACGGTGACAGGAAAATCTGATTTTTTTTCACCTGGACTATTACACACGGTGTCAGGAAAAAAATTTTCACCTGGCCTATTACACACGCTATCAGGAAAATCTGGTTTTTTTTCACCTGGACTATTACCCATGGTGACAGGAAAATCTAATTTTTTTCACCTGACCTATTACACACGGTTTATCCTGGACTTTTTATTACACACGTTATAAGGAAATTCTGATTTTTTTTCACCTGGACTATTACACACGGCATCAGGTAAATCAGATTTTTTTCACGTTGACTATTACCCAGTGTAACAGGAAAATCTGATTTTTTTCAGCTGTACTATTACCCACAGTATCAGGAATATTGGATAGTTTTCACCCTGGACTTTATTACACACAGTTTAACCTGGACTTTTTTTCACCTGGACTATAACCCACGGTATCTGGAAAATCTGATGTTTTTCACCTGGACTATAACCCTCGGCATCAGGAAAATCTGATTTTTTCAACCTGGACTTTTCTCACGCTGTCAGGAAAATCTGATTTTTTCAACCTGGACTTTTCTCACGGTGACAGGAAAATCTGATTTTTTTTCACCTGGACTATTACACACGGTATCAGGAAAATCTGGTTTTTTCCACCTGGACTATTACCCACGGTGACAGGAAAATCTAATTTTTTTCACCTGACCTATTACACACGGTATCAGGTAAATCAGATATTTTCACCTGGACTATTACCCACGGTGTCAGGAAAATCTAATTTTTTTGACCAGGCCTATTGCACATGGTATCAGGTAAATCTGATTTTTTTCAGCTGTACTATTACCCACAGTATCACGAATATTGGATAGTTTTCACCCTGGACTTTATTACACACGGTTTAACCTGGACTTTTTTTCACCTGGACTATAACCCTCGGTATCAGGAAAATCTGATTTTTTCAACCTGGACTTTTCTCACGGTGACAGGAAAATCTGATTTTTTTTCACCTGGACTATTACACACGGTATCAGGAAAATCTGGTTTTTTTCACCTGGACTATTACCCATGGTGTCAGGAAAATCTAATTTTTTTCACGTGGCCTATTACACACGATATCAGGAAAATCTGAATTCTTTCACCTGGACTTTTTATTACACACGGTATCAGGAAAATCTCATTTTTTTCAACCTGGACTTTTCTCACGGTATCAGGAAAATCTGATTTTTTTCACCTGGACTATAACCCACGGTGTCAGGAAAATCTGATTTTTTTTCACCTGGCTTATTACACACGGTATCAGGTAAATCTGATTTCTTTCACCTGGACTTTTTATTACACACGGTATCAGGAAAATCTGATTTTTTTTACCTGACCTATTACACACGGTATCAGGTAAATCTGATTTTTTTTCACCTGGACTATTACACACGGCATCAGGTAAATCATATTTTTTTAACCTGGACTATTACCCACGGTGTCAGGAAAATCTAATTTTTTTGACCAGGCCTATTGCACATGGTATCAGGTAAATCTGATTTTTTTCAGCTGTACTATTACCCACAGTATCAGGAATATTGGATAGTTTTCACCCTGGACTTTATTGACGGTATCAGGAAAATCGAATTTTTTTCAACCTGGACTTTTCTCACGGTATCAGGAAAATCGGATTTTTTTCGCCTGGACTATAACACATGGTATCCGGTAAATCGGATTTTTGTAACCTTTATTATTTATTACACACGGTATCAGGAACATCGGATCTTTTTTCACCCTGGACATTACTCACGCTATCAGGAAAATCTGATTTTTTTCACCTGGACTATAACCCACGGTGTCATGAAAATCTGAATTTTTTCACCTGGCCTGTTACACACGGTATCAGGAAAATCTGATTTTTTTCACCTGGACTATTACCCAGGGTATCTGGAAAATCGGATTTTTTTCAACCTGACCTTTGTTCAAGCTATCAGGAAAATCTGATTTTTTTTAACCTAGACTATAACCCACGGTATCTGGAAAATCGGATGTTTTTCACCCTGACCTTTATTCCAGCTATCAGGAAAATCCGATTTTTTTTAACCTGGAGTATTACACACTGTGTCAGGAAAATCTCGTTTTTTTACACCTGGACTAATAACCACGGCATCAGGAAAATCTGATTTTTTTTCACCTAGACTATAACCCACGGTATCTGGAAAATCGGATGTTTTTCACCTGGACTATAACCCACGCTGTCAGGAAAATCTGATTTTTTTAACCTGAACTATTACACACTGTATCAGGAAAATCTGATTTTTTCAACCTGGACTTTTCTCACGGTGACAAGGAAAATCTCATTTTTTTTCACCTGGACTATTACACACGGTATCAGGAAAATCTGATTTTTTTCAACCTGGACTTTTCTCACGGTAACAGGAAAATCTGATATTTTTTTTCACCTGGACTATAACCCTCGGTATCAGGAAAATCTGATTTTTTTCAACCTGGACTTTTCTCACGGTAACAGGAAAATCTGATTATTTTTAACCTGGAGTATTACACACGGTATCAGGTAAATCGGATTTTTTTAACCTAGACTTTTTATTACACACGGTATCAGGAAAATCTGATTTTTTTTTGACCTGGACTATTTCCCATGGTATCAGGAAAATCTGATTTTTTTCACCTGGACTATTACACACGGTATCAGGTAAATCAGATTTTTTTCACCTGGCCTATTACACACGGTATCAGGTAAATCTGATTTCTTTCACCTGGACTTTTTATTACACACGGTATAAGGAAAATATGATTTTTTTTCACCTGGACTATAACCCACGGTGTCAGGAAAATCTGATTTTATTCACCTGGACTATTACACACGGGATCAGGAAAATTGAATTATTTTAACCTGGAATTTTTATTACACACGGTATCAGGTAAATCAGATTTTTTTTCACCTGGACTATAACCCACGGTGTCAGGAAAATCTGATTTTTTTCACCTGGCCTATTACACACGGTATCAGGTAAATTGGATTTTTTTAACCTGGACTTTTTATTACACACGGTATCAGGAACATCGGATCTTTTTTCACCCTGACCTTTATTCACGCTATCAGAAAAATCTGATTTTTTTTAACCTGGAGTATTACACACTGTGTCAGGAAAATCTCATTTTTTTACACCTGGACTAATAACCACGGCATCAGGAAAATCTGATTTTTTTTCACCTAGACTATAACCCACGGTATCTGGAAAATCATATGTTTTTCACCTGGAGTATAACCCACGCTGTCAGGAAAATCTGATTTTTTTAACCTGAACTATTACACACGGTATCAGGTAAATCAGATTTTTTTTCACCTGGACTATTACCCACGGTGTCAGGAAAATCTAATTTTTTTCACCTGACCTATTACACACGGTATCAGGTAAATCTGATTTCTTTCACCTGGACTATTACACACGGTATTAGGTAAAAAAAATTCAACCTGGACTTTTCTCACGGTAACAGGAAAATCTGATTTTTTTCACCTGGACTATAACCCACGGTGTCAGGAAAATCTGATTTTTTTCACCTGGCCTATTACACACGGTATCAGGAAAATCTGGTTTTTTTCACCTGGACTATTACCCACGGTGTCAGGTAAATATGATTTCTTTCACCTGGACTTTTTATTACACACGGTATCAGGAAAATCTGTTTTTTTTTTCACCTGGACTATTACCCACGGTATCAGGAAAATCTGATTTTTTTTCACCTGGACTACTACACACGGTATCAGGTAAATCATAATTTTTTCACCTGGACTATTACCCACGGTGTCAGGAAAATCTAATTTTTTTCACCTGACCTATTACACACGGTATCAGGTAAATCTGATTTCTTTCACCAGGACTATTACACACGGTATCAGGTAAATTGGATTTTTTTAACCTGGATTTTTTATTACACACGTTATAAGGAAAATCTGATTTTTTTTCACCTGGACTATTACACACGGCATCAGGTAAATCAGATTTTTTTCACGTTGACTATTACCCAGTGTAACAGGAAAATCTGATTTTTTTCAGCTGTACTATTACCCACAGTATCAGGAATATTGGATAGTTTTCACCCTGGACTTTATTGACGGTATCAGGAAAATCGAATTTTTTTCAACCTGGACTTTTCTCACGGTATCAGGAAAATCGGATTCTTTTCGACTGGACTATAACACACGGTATCCGGTAAATCGGATTTTTTTAACCTTTATTATTTATTACACACGGTATCAGGAACATCGGATCTTTTTTCACCCTGGACATTACTCACGCTATCAGGAAAATCTGATTTTTTTTCACCTGGACTATAACCCACGGTGTCATGAAAATCTGATTTTTTTCACCTGGCCTGTTACATACGGTATCAGGAAAATCTGATTTTTTTCACCTGGACTATTACCCAGGGTATCTGGAAAATTGGATTTTTTTCACCCTGACCTTTATTCACGCTATCAGGAAAATCTGATTTTTTTAACCTGGAGTATTACACACTGTGTCAGGAAAATCTCATTTTTTTACACCTGGACTAATAACCACGTCATCAGGAAAATCTGATTTTTTTCCACCTAGACTGTAACCCACATTATCTGGAAAATCGGATGTTTTTCACCTGGACTATAACCCACGCTGTCAGGAAAATCTGATTTTTTTAACCTGAACTATTACACACTGTATCAGGAAAATCTGATTTTTTCAACCTGGACTTCTCTCATGGTAACAGGAAAATATGATTTTTTTCACCTGGACTATAACCCTCGGTATCAGGAAAATCTGATTTTTTCAACCTGGACTTTTCTCACGGTAACAGGAAAATCTGATTTTTTTAACCTGGAGTATTGCACACGGTATCAGGTAAATCGGATTTTTTTAACCTGGACTTTTTATTACACACGGTATTAGGAAAATCTGATTTTTTTTTCACCTGGACTATTACACACGGTATCAGGAAAATCTGATTTTTTTCAACCTGGACTTTTCTCACGGTAACAGGAAAATCTGATTTTTTTCACCTGGACTATAACCCTCGGTATCAGGAAAATCAGATTTTTTTCAACCTGGACTTTTCTCACGGTAACAGGAAAATCTGATTTTTTTCACCTGGACTATTACACACGGTATCAGGAAAATCTGATTTTTTTCAACCTGGACTTTTCTCACGGTAACAGGAAAATCTGATTTTTTTCACCTGGCCTATTACACACGGTATCAGGAAAATCTGATTTTTTTCACCTGGACTATTACCCAGTGTTTCTGGAAAATCGGATTTTTTTCACCCTGACCTTTATTCACGCTATCAGGAAAATATGATTTTTTTTTCAAGTGGCCTATTACACACGGTATCAGGAAAATCTCATTTTTTTCAACCTGGACTTTTCTCACGGTATCAGGAAAATCTGATTTTTTTCACCTGGACTATAACCCACGGTGTCAGGAAAATCTGATTTTTTTCACCTGGCCTATTACACACGGTATCAGGTAAATCTGATTTCTTTCACCTGGACTTTTTATTACACACGGTATCAGGAAAATCTGATTTTTTTTCACCTGGACTATTACCCACGGTATCAGGAAAATCTGATTTTTTTTCACCTGGACTACTACACACGGTATCAGGTAAATCATATTTTTTTCACCTGGACTATTACCCACGGTGTCAGGAAAATCTAATTTTTTTGACCTGGCCTATTGCACATGGTATCAGGTAAATCTGATTTTTTTTCAACCTGGACGATAACCCACGGTGTCAGGAAAATCTGATTTTTTTCACCTGGCCTATTACACACGGTATGAGGAAAATTGAATTTTTTTAACCTGGACTTTTTATTACACACGATATAAGGAAAATCTGATTTTTTTTTCACCTGGACTATTACACACGGTATCAGGTAAATCAGATTTTTTTCACCTTGACTATTACCCAGGGTAACAGGAAAATCTGATTTTTTTTCAGCTGTACTATTACCCACAGTATCAAGAATATTGGATAGTTTTCACCCTGGACTTTATTGACGGTATCAGAAAAATCGAATTTTTTTTTCAACCTGGACTTTTCTCACGGTATCAGGAAAATCAGATTTTTTTCGCCTGGACACACGGTATCCGGTAAATCGGATTTTTTTTAACCTTTATTATTTATTACACACGGTATCAGGAACATCGGATCTTTTTTCACGCTGGACTATTACACACGGTGTCAGGAAAAAAATTTTCACCTGGCCTATTACACACGGTGTCAGGAAAATCTGATTTTTTTCACCTGGCCTATTACACACGGTAACAGGAAAATCTGATTTTTTTCACCTGGAGTATTTCCCAGGGGATCTGGAAAATCGGATTTTTTTCACCCTGACCTTTATTCACGCTATCTGGAAAATCTGATTTTTTTTTAACCTGGAGTATTACGCACTGTGTCAGGAAAATCTCATTTTTCCCCTGCCTGGACTAATAACTACGGCATCAGGAAAATCTGATTTTTTTCCACTGGACTATAACCCTCGGTATCTGGAAAATCTGATGTTTTTCACCTGGACTATAACCCTCGGTATCAGGAAAATCAGATTTTTTTCAACCTGGACTTTTCTCACGGTAACAGGAAAATCTGATTTTTTTAACCTGGAGTATTGCACACGGTATCAGGTAAATCGGATTTTTTTAACCTGGACTTTTTATTACACACGGTATTAGGAAAATCTGATTTTTTTTTCACCTGGACTATTACCCACGGTATCAGGAAAATCTGAATTTTTCAACCTGGACTTTTCTCACGGTGACAGGAAAATCTGATTTTTTTTCACCTGGACTATTACACACGGTGTCAGGAAAAAAATTTTCACCTGGCCTATTACACACGGTATCAGGAAAATCTGGTTTTTTTCACCTGGACTATTACCCATGGTGACAGGAAAATCTAATTTTTTTCACCTGACCTATTACACACGGTTTATCCTGGACTTTTTATTACACACGTTATAAGGAAATTCTGATTTTTTTCACCTGGACTATTACACACGGCATCAGGTAAATCAGATTTTTTTCACGTTGACTATTACCCAGTGTAACAGGAAAATCTGATTTTTTTCAGCTGTACTATTACCCACAGTATCAGGAATATTGGATAGTTTTCACCCTGGACTTTATTACACACAGTTTAACCTGGACTTTTTTTCACCTGGACTATAACCCTCGGTATCAGGAAAATCTGATTTTTTCAACCTGGACTATAACCCACGCTGTCAGGAAAATCTGATTTTTTCAACCTGGACTTTTCTCACGGTGACAGGAAAATCTGATTTTTTTTCACCTGGACTATTACACACGGTGTCAGGAAAAAATTTTTCACCTGGCCTATTACACACGGTGTCAGGAAAATCTGTTTTTTTTTCACCTGGCCTATTACACACGGTAACAGGAAAATCTGATTTTTTTCACCTGGAGTATTTCCCAGGGGATCTGGAAAATCGGATTTTTTTCACCCTGACCTTTATTCACGCTATCTGGAAAATCTGATTTTTTTTTAACCTGGAGTATTACACACTGTGTAATGAAAATCTCATTTTTTCCCTGCCTGGACTAATAACTACGGCATCAGGAAAATCTGATTTTTTTTCCACTGGACTATAACCCTCGGTATCTGGAAAATCTGATGTTTTTCACCTGGACTATAACCCTCGGTATCAGGAAAATCAGATATTTTTTCAACCTGGACTTTTCTCACGGTAACAGGAAAATCTGATTTTTTTTTTCACCTGGACTATTACACACGGTATCAGGAAAATCTGATTTTTTTCAACCTGGACTTTTCTCATGGTAACAGGAAAATATGATTTTTTTCACCTGGACTATAACCCTCGGTATCAGGAAAATCTGATTTTTTCAACCTGGACTTTTCTCACGGTAACAGGAAAATCTGATTTTTTTAACCTGGAGTATTGCACACGGTATCAGGTAAATCGGATTTTTTTAACCTGGACTTTTTATTACACACGGTATTAGGAAAATCTGATTTTTTTTTCACCTGGACTATTACCCACGGTATCAGGAAAATCTGAATTTTTCAACCTGGACTTTTCTCACGGTGACAGGAAAATCTGATTTTTTTTCACCTGGACTATTACACACGGTGTCAGGAAAAAAATTTTCACCTGGCCTATTACACACGGTATCAGGAAAATCTGGTTTTTTTTCACCTGGACTATTACCCATGGTGACAGGAAAATCTAATTTTTTTCACCTGACCTATTACACACGGTTTATCCTGGACTTTTTATTACACACGTTATAAGGAAATTCTGATTTTTTTCACCTGGACTATTACACTCGGCATCAGGTAAATCAGATTTTTTTCACGTTGACTATTACCCAGTGTAACAGGAAAATCTGATTTTTTTCAGCTGTACTATTACCCACAGTATCAGGAATATTGGATAGTTTTCACCCTGGACTTTATTACACACGGTTTAACCTGGACTTTTTTTCACCTGGACTATAACCCTCGGTATCAGGAAAATCTGATTTTTTCAACCTGGACTTTTCTCACGGTGACAGGAAAATCTGATTTTTTCAACCTGGACTTTTCTCACGGTGACAGGAAAATCTGATTTTTTTTCACCTGGACTATTACACACGGTGTCAGGAAAAAAAATTTCACCTGGCCTATTACACACGGTGTCAGGAAAATCTGTTTTTTTTCACCTGGCCTATTACACACAGTAACAGGAAAATCTGATATTTTTCACCTGGAGTATTTCCCAGGGGATCTGGAAAATCGGATTTTTTTCACCCTGACCTTTATTCACGCTATCTGGAAAATCTGATTTTTTTTTTAACCTGGAGTATTACACACTGTGTCAGGAAAATCTCATTTTTTCCCTGCCTGGACTAATAACTACGGCATCAGGAAAATCTGATTTTTTTCCACTGGACTATAACCCTCGGTATCTGGAAAATCTGATGTTTTTCACCTGGACTATAACCCTCGGTATCAGGAAAATCAGATTTTTTTCAACCTGGACTTTTCTCACGGTAACAGGAAAATCTGATTTTTTTTTTCACCTGGACTATTACACACGGTATCAGGAAAATCTGATTTTTTTCAACCTGGACTTTTCTCACGGTAACAGCAAAATCTGATTTTTTTTCACCTGGACTTCTCTCATGGTAACAGGAAAATATGATTTTTTTTCACCTGGACTATAACCCTCGGTATCAGGAAAATCTGATTTTTTCAACCTGGACTTTTCTCACGGTAACAGGAAAATCTGATTTTTTTAACCTGGAGTATTGCACACGGTATCAGGTAAATCGGATTTTTTTAACCTGGACTTTTTATTACACACGGTATTAGGAAAATCTGATTTTTTTTTCACCTGGACTATTACCCACGGTATCAGGAAAATCTGATTTTTTTCACCTGGACTATTACACACGGTATCAGGTAAATCAGATTTTTTTCACCTGGCCTATTACACACGGTATCAGGTAAATCTGATTTCTTTCACCTGGACTTTTTATTACACACGGTATAAGGAAAATATGATTTTTTTTCACCTGGACTATAACCCACGGTGTCAGGAAAATCTGATTTTATTCACCTGGACTATTACACACGGGATCAGGAAAATTGAATTATTTTAACCTGGAATTTTTATTACACACGGTATCAGGTAAATCAGATATTTTTTTCACCTGGACTATAACCCACGGTGTCAGGAAAATCTGATTTTTTTCACCTGGCCTATTACACACGGTATCAGGTAAATTGGATTTTTTTAACCTGGACTTTTTATTACACACGGTATCAGGAACATCGGATCTTTTTTCACCCTGACCTTTATTCACGCTATCAGAAAAATCTGATTTTTTTTAACCTGGAGTATTACACACTGTGTCAGGAAAATCTCATTTTTTTACACCTGGACTAATAACCACGGCATCAGGAAAATCTGATTTTTTTTCACCTAGACTATAACCCACGGTATCTGGAAAATCATATGTTTTTCACCTGGAGTATAACCCACGCTGTCAGGAAAATCTGATTTTTTTAACCTGAACTATTACACACGGTATCAGGTAAATCAGATTTTTTTTCACCTGGACTATTACCCACGGTGTCAGGAAAATCTAATTTTTTTCACCTGACCTATTACACACGGTATCAGGTAAATCTGATTTCTTTCACCTGGACTATTACACACGGTATTAGGTAAAAAAAATTCAACCTGGACTTTTCTCACGGTAACAGGAAAATCTGATTTTTTTCACCTGGACTATAACCCACGGTGTCAGGAAAATCTGATTTTTTTCACCTGGCCTATTACACACGGTATCAGGAAAATCTGGTTTTTTTCACCTGGACTATTACCCACGGTGTCAGGTAAATATGATTTCTTTCACCTGGACTTTTTATTACACACGGTATCAGGAAAATCTGTTTTTTTTTTTCACCTGGACTATTACCCACGGTATCAGGAAAATCTGATTTTTTTTCACCTGGACTACTACACACGGTATCAGGTAAATCATAATTTTTTCACCTGGACTATTACCCACGGTGTCAGGAAAATCTAATTTTTTTCACCTGACCTATTACACACGGTATCAGGTAAATCTGATTTCTTTCACCTGGACTATTACACACGGTATCAGGTAAATTGGATTTTTTTAACCTGGATTTTTTATTACACACGTTATAAGGAAAATCTGATTTTTTTTCACCTGGACTATTACACACGGCATCAGGTAAATCAGATTTTTTTCACGTTGACTATTACCCAGTGTAACAGGAAAATCTGATTTTTTTCAGCTGTACTATTACCCACAGTATCAGGAATATTGGATAGTTTTCACCCTGGACTTTATTGACGGTATCAGGAAAATCGAATTTTTTTCAACCTGGACTTTTCTCACGGTATCAGGAAAATCGGATTCTTTTCGACTGGACTATAACACACGGTATCCGGTAAATCGGATTTTTTTAACCTTTATTATTTATTACACACGGTATCAGGAACATCGGATCTTTTTTCACCCTGGACATTACTCACGCTATCAGGAAAATCTGATTTTTTTTCACCTGGACTATAACCCACGGTGTCATGAAAATCTGATTTTTTTCACCTGGCCTGTTACATACGGTATCAGGAAAATCTGATTTTTTTCACCTGGACTATTACCCAGGGTATCTGGAAAATTGGATTTTTTTCACCCTGACCTTTATTCACGCTATCAGGAAAATCTGATTTTTTTTAACCTGGAGTATTACACACTGTGTCAGGAAAATCTCATTTTTTTACACCTGGACTAATAACCACGTCATCAGGAAAATCTGATTTTTTTCCACCTAGACTGTAACCCACATTATCTGGAAAATCGGATGTTTTTCACCTGGACTATAACCCACGCTGTCAGGAAAATCTGATTTTTTTAACCTGAACTATTACACACTGTATCAGGAAAATCTGATTTTTTCAACCTGGACTTCTCTCATGGTAACAGGAAAATATGATTTTTTTCACCTGGACTATAACCCTCGGTATCAGGAAAATCTGATTTTTTCAACCTGGACTTTTCTCACGGTAACAGGAAAATCTGATTTTTTTAACCTGGAGTATTGCACACGGTATCAGGTAAATCGGATTTTTTTAACCTGGACTTTTTATTACACACGGTATTAGGAAAATCTGATTTTTTTTTCACCTGGACTATTACACACGGTATCAGGAAAATCTGATTTTTTTCAACCTGGACTTTTCTCACGGTAACAGGAAAATCTGATTTTTTTCACCTGGACTATAACCCTCGGTATCAGGAAAATCAGATTTTTTTCAACCTGGACTTTTCTCACGGTAACAGGAAAATCTGATTTTTTTCACCTGGACTATTACACACGGTATCAGGAAAATCTGATTTTTTTCAACCTGGACTTTTCTCACGGTAACAGGAAAATCTGATTTTTTTCACCTGGCCTATTACACACGGTATCAGGAAAATCTGATTTTTTTCACCTGGACTATTACCCAGTGTTTCTGGAAAATCGGATTTTTTTCACCCTGACCTTTATTCACGCTATCAGGAAAATATGATTTTTTTTTCAAGTGGCCTATTACACACGGTATCAGGAAAATCTCATTTTTTTCAACCTGGACTTTTCTCACGGTATCAGGAAAATCTGATTTTTTTCACCTGGACTATAACCCACGGTGTCAGGAAAATCTGATTTTTTTCACCTGGCCTATTACACACGGTATCAGGTAAATCTGATTTCTTTCACCTGGACTTTTTATTACACACGGTATCAGGAAAATCTGATTTTTTTTCACCTGGACTATTACCCACGGTATCAGGAAAATCTGATTTTTTTTCACCTGGACTACTACACACGGTATCAGGTAAATCATATTTTTTTCACCTGGACTATTACCCACGGTGTCAGGAAAATCTAATTTTTTTGACCTGGCCTATTGCACATGGTATCAGGTAAATCTGATTTTTTTTCAACCTGGACGATAACCCACGGTGTCAGGAAAATCTGATTTTTTTCACCTGGCCTATTACACACGGTATGAGGAAAATTGAATTTTTTTAACCTGGACTTTTTATTACACACGATATAAGGAAAATCTGATTTTTTTTTCACCTGGACTATTACACACGGTATCAGGTAAATCAGATTTTTTTCACCTTGACTATTACCCAGGGTAACAGGAAAATCTGATTTTTTTCAGCTGTACTATTACCCACAGTATCAAGAATATTGGATAGTTTTCACCCTGGACTTTATTGACGGTATCAGAAAAATCGAATTTTTTTTTCAACCTGGACTTTTCTCACGGTATCAGGAAAATCAGATTTTTTTCGCCTGGACACACGGTATCCGGTAAATCGGATTTTTTTTAACCTTTATTATTTATTACACACGGTATCAGGAACATCGGATCTTTTTTCACGCTGGACTATTACACACGGTGTCAGGAAAAAAATTTTCACCTGGCCTATTACACACGGTGTCAGGAAAATCTGATTTTTTTCACCTGGCCTATTACACACGGTAACAGGAAAATCTGATTTTTTTCACCTGGAGTATTTCCCAGGGGATCTGGAAAATCGGATTTTTTTCACCCTGACCTTTATTCACGCTATCTGGAAAATCTGATTTTTTTTTAACCTGGAGTATTACGCACTGTGTCAGGAAAATCTCATTTTTCCCCTGCCTGGACTAATAACTACGGCATCAGGAAAATCTGATTTTTTTCCACTGGACTATAACCCTCGGTATCTGGAAAATCTGATGTTTTTCACCTGGACTATAACCCTCGGTATCAGGAAAATCAGATTTTTTTCAACCTGGACTTTTCTCATGGTAACAGGAAAATCTGATTTTTTTAACCTGGAGTATTGCACACGGTATCAGGTAAATCGGATTTTTTTAACCTGGACTTTTTATTACACACGGTATTAGGAAAATCTGATTTTTTTTTCACCTGGACTATTACCCACGGTATCAGGAAAATCTGAATTTTTCAACCTGGACTTTTCTCACGGTGACAGGAAAATCTGATTTTTTTTCACCTGGACTATTACACACGGTGTCAGGAAAAATTTTTTCACCTGGCCTATTACACACGGTATCAGGAAAATCTGGTTTTTTTCACCTGGACTATTACCCATGGTGACAGGAAAATCTAATTTTTTTCACCTGACCTATTACACACGGTTTATCCTGGACTTTTTATTACACACGTTATAAGGAAATTCTGATTTTTTTCACCTGGACTATTACACACGGCATCAGGTAAATCAGATTTTTTTCACGTTGACTATTACCCAGTGTAACAGGAAAATCTGATTTTTTTCAGCTGTACTATTACCCACAGTATCAGGAATATTGGATAGTTTTCACCCTGGACTTTATTACACACAGTTTAACCTGGACTTTTTTTCACCTGGACTATAACCCTCGGTATCAGGAAAATCTGATTTTTTCAACCTGGACTATAACCCACGCTGTCAGGAAAATCTGATTTTTTCAACCTGGACTTTTCTCACGGTGACAGGAAAATCTGATTTTTTTTCACCTGGACTATTACACACGGTGTCAGGAAAAAAATTTTCACCTGGCCTATTACACACGGTGTCAGGAAAATCTGTTTTTTTTTCACCTGGCCTATTACACACGGTAACAGGAAAATCTGATTTTTTTCACCTGGAGTATTTCCCAGGGGATCTGGAAAATCGGATTTTTTTCACCCTGACCTTTATTCACGCTATCTGGAAAATCTGATTTTTTTTAACCTGGAGTATTACACACTGTGTAATGAAAATCTCATTTTTTCCCTGCCTGGACTAATAACTACGGCATCAGGAAAATCTGATTTTTTTCCACTGGACTATAACCCTCGGTATCTGGAAAATCTGATGTTTTTCACCTGGACTATAACCCTCGGTATCAGGAAAATCAGATATTTTTTCAACCTGGACTTTTCTCACGGTAACAGGAAAATCTGATTTTTTTTTTCACCTGGACTATTACACACGGTATCAGGAAAATCTGATTTTTTTCAACCTGGACTTTTCTCATGGTAACAGGAAAATATGATTTTTTTCACCTGGACTATAACCCTCGGTATCAGGAAAATCTGATTTTTTCAACCTGGACTTTTCTCACGGTAACAGGAAAATCTGATTTTTTTAACCTGGAGTATTGCACACGGTATCAGGTAAATCGGATTTTTTTAACCTGGACTTTTTATTACACACGGTATTAGGAAAATCTGATTTTTTTTTCACCTGGACTATTACCCACGGTATCAGGAAAATCTGAATTTTTCAACCTGGACTTTTCTCACGGTGACAGGAAAATCTGATTTTTTTTCACCTGGACTATTACACACGGTGTCAGGAAAAAAATTTTCACCTGGCCTATTACACACGGTATCAGGAAAATCTGGTTTTTTTTCACCTGGACTATTACCCATGGTGACAGGAAAATCTAATTTTTTTCACCTGACCTATTACACACGGTTTATCCTGGACTTTTTATTACACACGTTATAAGGAAATTCTGATTTTTTTCACCTGGACTATTACACTCGGCATCAGGTAAATCAGATTTTTTTCACGTTGACTATTACCCAGTGTAACAGGAAAATCTGATTTTTTTCAGCTGTACTATTACCCACAGTATCAGGAATATTGGATAGTTTTCACCCTGGACTTTATTACACACGGTTTAACCTGGACTTTTTTTCACCTGGACTATAACCCTCGGTATCAGGAAAATCTGATTTTTTCAACCTGGACTTTTCTCACGGTGACAGGAAAATCTGATTTTTTCAACCTGGACTTTTCTCACGGTGACAGGAAAATCTGATTTTTTTTCACCTGGACTATTACACACGGTGTCAGGAAAAAAAATTTCACCTGGCCTATTACACACGGTGTCAGGAAAATCTGTTTTTTTTCACCTGGCCTATTACACACAGTAACAGGAAAATCTGATATTTTTCACCTGGAGTATTTCCCAGGGGATCTGGAAAATCGGATTTTTTTCACCCTGACCTTTATTCACGCTATCTGGAAAATCTGATTTTTTTTTTAACCTGGAGTATTACACACTGTGTCAGGAAAATCTCATTTTTTCCCTGCCTGGACTAATAACTACGGCATCAGGAAAATCTGATTTTTTTCCACTGGACTATAACCCTCGGTATCTGGAAAATCTGATGTTTTTCACCTGGACTATAACCCTCGGTATCAGGAAAATCAGATTTTTTTCAACCTGGACTTTTCTCACGGTAACAGGAAAATCTGATTTTTTTTTTCACCTGGACTATTACACACGGCATCAGGAAAATCTGATTTTTTTCCACTGGACTATAACCCTCGGAATCTGGAAAATCTGATGTTTTTCACCTGGACTATAACCCTCGGTATCTGGAAAATCTGATTTTTTTCAACCTGGACATTTCTCACGGTAACAGGAAAATCTGATTTTTTTTTTCACCTGGACTTCTCTCATGGTAACAGGAAAATATGATTTTTTTCACCTGGACTATAACCCTCGGTATCAGGAAAATCTGATTTTTTCAACCTGGACTTTTCTCACGGTAACAGGAAAATCTGATTTTTTTAACCTGGAGTATTGCACACGGTATCAGGTAAATCGGATTTTTTTAACCTGGACTTTTTATTACACACGGTATTAGGAAAATCTGATTTTTTTTTTCACCTGGACTATTACCCACGGTATCAGGAAAATCTGAATTTTTCAACCTGGACTTTTCTCACGGTGACAGGAAAATCTGATTTTTTTTTCACCTGGACTATTACACACGGTGTCAGGAAAAAAATTTTCACCTGGCCTATTACACACGGTGTCAGGAAAATCTGATTTTTTTCACCTGGCCTATTACACACGGTAACAGGAAAATCTGATTTTTTTCACCTGGAGTATTTCCCAGGGGATCTGGAAAATCGGATTTTTTTCACCCTGACCTTTATTCACGCTATCTGGAAAATCTGATTTTTTTTTAACCTGGAGTATTACGCACTGTGTCAGGAAAATCTCATTTTTTCCCTGCCTGGACTAATAACTACGGCATCAGGAAAATCTGATTTTTTTCCACTGGACTATAACCCTCGGTATCTGGAAAATCTGATGTTTTTCACCTGGACTATAACCCTCGGTATCAGGAAAATCAGATTTTTTTCAACCTGGACTTTTCTCACGGTAACAGGAAAATCTGATTTTTTTTTTCACCTGGACTATTACACACGGTATCAGGAAAATCTGTTTTTTTTTCAACCTGGACTTTTCTCACGGTAACAGCAAAATCTGATTTTTTTTCACCTGGACTTCTCTCATGGTAACAGGAAAATATGATTTTTTTCACCTGGACTATAACCCTCGGTATCAGGAAAATCTGATTTTTTTAACCTGGAGTATTGCACACGGTATCAGGTAAATCGGATTTTTTTAACCTGGACTTTTTATTACACACGGTATTAGGAAAATCTGATTTTTTTTTCACCTGGACTATTACCCACGGTATCAGGAAAATCTGAATTTTTCAACCTGGACTTTTCTCACGGTGACAGGAAAATCTGATTTTTTTTCACCTGGACTATTACACACGGTGTCAGGAAAAAAATTTTCACCTGGCCTATTACACACGGTATCAGGAAAATCTGGTTTTTTTCACCTGGACTATTACCCATGGTGACAGGAAAATCTAATTTTTTTCACCTGACCTATTACACACGGTTTATCCTGGACTTTTTATTACACACGTTATAAGGAAATTCTGATTTTTTTCACCTGGACTATTACACACGGCATCAGGTAAATCAGATTTTTTTCACGTTGACTATTACCCAGTGTAACAGGAAAATCTGATTTTTTTCAGCTGTACTATTACCCACAGTATCAGGAATATTGGATAGTTTTCACCCTGGACTTTATTACACACAGTTTAACCTGGACTTTTTTTCACCTGGACTATAACCCTCGGTATCAGGAAAATCTGATTTTTTCAACCTGGACTATAACCCACGCTGTCAGGAAAATCTGATTTTTTCAACCTGGACTTTTCTCACGGTGACAGGAAAATCTGATTTTTTTTCACCTGGACTATTACACACGGTGTCAGGAAAAAAAATTTCACCTGGCCTATTACACACGGTGTCAGGAAAATCTGTTTTTTTTCACCTGGCCTATTACACACAGTAACAGGAAAATCTGATATTTTTCACCTGGAGTATTTCCCAGGGGATCTGGAAAATCGGATTTTTTTCACCCTGACCTTTATTCACGCTATCTGGAAAATCTGATTTTTTTTTTAACCTGGAGTATTACACACTGTGTCAGGAAAATCTCATTTTTTCCCTGCCTGGACTAATAACTACGGCATCAGGAAAATCTGATTTTTTTCCACTGGACTATAACCCTCGGTATCTGGAAAATCTGATGTTTTTCACCTGGACTATAACCCTCGGTATCAGGAAAATCAGATTTTTTTTCAACCTGGACTTTTCTCACGGTAACAGGAAAATCTGATTTTTTTTTTCACCTGGACTATTACACACGGTATCAGGAAAATCTGATTTTTTTTCAACCTGGACTTTTCTCACGGTAACAGCAAAATCTGATTTTTTTTCACCTGGACTTCTCTCATGGTAACAGGAAAATATGATTTTTTTTCACCTGGACTATAACCCTCGGTATCAGGAAAATCTGATTTTTTCAACCTGGACTTTTCTCACGGTAACAGGAAAATCTGATTTTTTTAACCTGGAGTATTGCACACGGTATCAGGTAAATCGGATTTTTTTAACCTGGACTTTTTATTACACACGGTATTAGGAAAATCTGATTTTTTTTTCACCTGGACTATTACCCACGGTATCAGGAAAATCTGAATTTTTCAACCTGGACTTTTCTCACGGTGACAGGAAAATCTGATTATTTTTCACCTGGACTGTTACACACGGTGTCAGGAAAAAAATTTTCACCTTGCCTATTACACACGGTATCAGGAAAATCTGGTTTTTTTTCACCTGGACTATTACCCATGGTGACAGGAAAATCTAATTTTTTTCACCTGACCTATTACACACGGTTTATCCTGGACTTTTTATTACACACGTTATAAGGAAATTCTGATTTTTTTCACCTGGACTATTACACACGGCATCAGGTAAATCAGATTTTTTTCACGTTGACTATTACCCAGTGTAACAGGAAAATCTGATTTTTTTCAGCTGTACTATTACCCACAGTATCAGGAATATTGGATAGTTTTCACCCTGGACTTTATTACACACAGTTTAACCTGGACTTTTTTTCACCTGGACTATAACCCACGGTATCTGGAAAATCTGATGTTTTTCACCTGGACTATAACCCTCGGCATCAGGAAAATCTGATTTTTTCAACCTGGACTTTTCTCACGCTGTCAGGAAAATCTGATTTTTTCAACCTGGACTTTTCTCACGGTGACAGGAAAATCTGATTTTTTTTCACCTGGACTATTACACACGGTATCAGGAAAATCTGGTTTTTTCCACCTGGACTATTACCCACGGTGACAGGAAAATCTAATTTTTTTCACCTGACCTATTACACACGGTATCAGGTAAATCAGATTTTTTTCACCTGGACTATTACCCACGGTGTCAGGAAAATCTAATTTTTTTGACCAGGCCTATTGCACATGGTATCAGGTAAATCTGATTTTTTTCAGCTGTACTATTACCCACAGTATCAGGAATATTGGATAGTTTTCACCCTGGACTTTATTACACACGGTTTAACCTGGACTTTTTTTCACCTGGACTATAACCCTCGGTATCAGGAAAATCTGATTTTTTCAACCTGGACTTTTCTCACGGTGACAGGAAAATCTGATTTTTTTTCACCTGGACTATTACACACGGTATCAGGAAAATCTGGTTTTTTTCACCTGGACTATTACCCATGGTGTCAGGAAAATCTAATTTTTTTCACGTGGCCTATTACACACGATATCAGGAAAATCTGAATTCTTTCACCTGGACTTTTTATTACACACGGTATCAGGAAAATCTCATTTTTTTCAACCTGGACTTTTCTCACGGTATCAGGAAAATCTGATTTTTTTCACCTGGACTATAACCCACGGTGTCAGGAAAATCTGATTTTTTTTTCACCTGGCTTATTACACACGGTATCAGGTAAATCTGATTTCTTTCACCTGGACTTTTTATTACACACGGTATCAGGAAAATCTGATTTTTTTTACCTGACCTATTACACACGGTATCAGGTAAATCTGATTTTTTTTCACCTGGACTATTACACACGGCATCAGGTAAATCATATTTTTTTAACCTGGACTATTACCCACGGTGTCAGGAAAATCTAATTTTTTTGACCAGGCCTATTGCACATGGTATCAGGTAAATCTGATTTTTTTCAGCTGTACTATTACCCACAGTATCAGGAATATTGGATAGTTTTCACCCTGGACTTTATTGACGGTATCAGGAAAATCGAATTTTTTTCAACCTGGACTTTTCTCACGGTATCAGGAAAATCGGATTTTTTTCGCCTGGACTATAACACATGGTATCCGGTAAATCGGATTTTTTTAACCTTTATTATTTATTACACACGGTATCAGGAACATCGGATCTTTTTTCACCCTGGACATTACTCACGCTATCAGGAAAATCTGATTTTTTTCACCTGGACTATAACCCACGGTGTCATGAAAATCTGAATTTTTTCACCTGGCCTGTTACACAAGGTATCAGGAAAATCTGATTTTTTTCACCTGGACTATTACCCAGGGTATCTGGAAAATCGGATTTTTTTCAACCTGACCTTTGTTCAAGCTATCAGGAAAATCTGATTTTTTTGAACCTAGACTATAACCCACGGTATCTGGAAAATCGGATGTTTTTCACCCTGACCTTTATTCAAGCTATCAGGAAAATCCGATTTTTTTTAACCTGGAGTATTACACACTGTGTCAGGAAAATCTCGTTTTTTTACACCTGGACTAATAACCACGGCATCAGGAAAATCTGATTTTTTTTCACCTAGACTATAACCCACGGTATCTGGAAAATCGGATGTTTTTCACCTGGACTATAACCCACGCTGTCAGGAAAATCTGATTTTTTTAACCTGAACTATTACACACTGTATCAGGAAAATCTGATTTTTTCAACCTGGACTTTTCTCACGGTGACAAGGAAAATCTGATTTTTTTTCACCTGGACTATTACACACGGTATCAGGAAAATCTGATTTTTTTCAACCTGGACTTTTCTCATGGTAACAGGAAAATATGATTTTTTTCACCTGGACTATAACCCTCGGTATCAGGAAAATCAGATTTTTTTCAACCTGGACTTTTCTCACGGTAACAGGAAAATCTGATTTTTTTTTTCACCTGGACTATTACACACGGTATCAGGAAAATCTGATTTTTTTCAACCTGGACTTTTCTCACGGTAACAGCAAAATCTGATTTTTTTTCACCTGGACTTCTCTCATGGTAACAGGAAAATATGATTTTTTTTCACCTGGACTATAACCCTCGGTATCAGGAAAATCTGATTTTTTCAACCTGGACTTTTCTCACGGTAACAGGAAAATCTGATTTTTTTAACCTGGAGTATTGCACACGGTATCAGGTAAATCGGATTTTTTTAACCTGGACTTTTTATTACACACGGTATTAGGAAAATCTGATTTTTTTTTCACCTGGACTATTACCCACGGTATCAGGAAAATCTGAATTTTTCAACCTGGACTTTTCTCACGGTGACAGGAAAATCTGATTTTTTTTCACCTGGACTATTACACACGGTGTCAGGAAAAAAATTTTCACCTGGCCTATTACACACGGTATCAGGAAAATCTGGTTTTTTTTCACCTGGACTATTACCCATGGTGACAGGAAAATCTAATTTTTTTCACCTGACCTATTACACACGGTTTATCCTGGACTTTTTATTACACACGTTATAAGGAAATTCTGATTTTTTTCACCTGGACTATTACACACGGCATCAGGTAAATCAGATTTTTTTCACGTTGACTATTACCCAGTGTAACAGGAAAATCTGATTTTTTTCAGCTGTACTATTACCCACAGTATCAGGAATATTGGATAGTTTTCACCCTGGACTTTATTACACACAGTTTAACCTGGACTTTTTTTCACCTGGACTATAACCCACGGTATCTGGAAAATCTGATGTTTTTCACCTGGACTATAACCCTCGGCATCAGGAAAATCTGATTTTTTCAACCTGGACTTTTCTCACGCTGTCAGGAAAATCTGATTTTTTCAACCTGGACTTTTCTCACGGTGACAGGAAAATCTGATTTTTTTTCACCTGGACTATTACACACGGTATCAGGAAAATCTGGTTTTTTCCACCTGGACTATTACCCACGGTGTCAGGAAAATCTAATTTTTTTGACCAGGCCTATTGCACATGGTATCAGGTAAATCTGATTTTTTTCAGCTGTACTATTACCCATAGTATCAGGAATATTGGATAGTTTTCACCCTGGACTTTATTACACACGGTTTAACCTGGACTTTTTTTCACCTGGACTATAACCCTCGGTATCAGGAAAATCTGATTTTTTCAACCTGGACTTTTCTCACGGTGACAGGAAAATCTGATTTTTTTTCACCTGGACTATTACACACGGTATCAGGAAAATCTGGTTTTTTTCACCTGGACTATTACCCATGGTGTCAGGAAAATCTAATTTTTTTCACGTGGCCTATTACACACGATATCAGGAAAATCTGAATTCTTTCACCTGGACTTTTTATTACACACGGTATCAGGAAAATCTCATTTTTTTCAACCTGGACTTTTCTCACGGTATCAGGAAAATCTGATTTTTTTCACCTGGACTATAACCCACGGTGTCAGGAAAATCTGATTTTTTTTCACCTGGCTTATTACACACGGTATCAGGTAAATCTGATTTCTTTCACCTGGACTTTTTATTACACACGGTATCAGGAAAATCTGATTTTTTTTACCTGACCTATTACACACGGTATCAGGTAAATCTGATTTTTTTTCAACTGGACTATTACACACGGCATCAGGTAAATCATATTTTTTTAACCTGGACTATTACCCACGGTGTCAGGAAAATCTAATTTTTTTGACCAGGCCTATTGCACATGGTATCAGGTAAATCTGATTTTTTTCAGCTGTACTATTACCCACAGTATCAGGAATATTGGATAGTTTTCACCCTGGACTTTATTGACGGTATCAGGAAAATCGAATTTTTTTCAACCTGGACTTTTCTCACGGTATCAGGAAAATCGGATTTTTTTCGCCTGGACTATAACACATGGTATCCGGTAAATCGGATTTTTTTAACCTTTATTATTTATTACACACGGTATCAGGAACATCGGATCTTTTTTCACCCTGGACATTACTCACGCTATCAGGAAAATCTGATATTTTTCACCTGGACTATAACCCACGGTGTCATGAAAATCTGAATTTTTTCACCTGGCCTCTTACACACGGTATCAGGAAAATCTGATTTTTTTCACCTGGACTATTACCCAGGGTATCTGGAAAATCGGATTTTTTTCAACCTGACCTTTGTTCAAGCTATCAGGAAAATCTGATTTTTTTTAACCTAGACTATAACCCACGGTATCTGGAAAATCGGATGTTTTTCACCCTGACCTTTATTCCAGCTATCAGGAAAATCCGATTTTTTTTAACCTGGAGTATTACACACTGTGTCAGGAAAATCTCGTTTTTTTACACCTGGACTAATAACCACGGCATCAGGAAAATCTGATTTTTTTTTCACCTAGACTATAACCCACGGTATCTGGAAAATCGGATGTTTTTCACCTGGACTATAACCCACGCTGTCAGGAAAATCTGATTTTTTTAACCTGAACTATTACACACTGTATCAGGAAAATCTGATTTTTTCAACCTGGACTTTTCTCACGGTGACAAGGAAAATCTCATTTTTTTTCACCTGGACTATTACACACGGTATCAGGAAAATCAGATTTTTTTCAACCTGGACTTTTCTCACGGTAACAGGAAAATCTGATATTTTTTTTCACCTGGACTATAACCCTCGGTATCAGGAAAATCTGATTTTTTTCAACCTGGACTTTTCTCACGGTAACAGGAAAATCTGATTATTTTTAACCTGGAGTATTACACACGGTATCAGGTAAATCGGATTTTTTTAACCTAGACTTTTTATTACACACGGTATCAGGAAAATCTGATTTTTTTTTGACCTGGACTATTTCCCATGGTATCAGGAAAATCTGATTTTTTTCACCTGGACTATTACACACGGTATCAGGTAAATCAGATTTTTTTCACCTGGCCTATTACACACGGTATCAGGTAAATCTGATTTCTTTCACCTGGACTTTTTATTACACACGGTATAAGGAAAATATGATTTTTTTTCACCTGGACTATAACCCACGGTGTCAGGAAAATCTGATTTTATTCACCTGGACTATTACACACGGGATCAGGAAAATTGAATTATTTTAACCTGGAATTTTTATTACACACGGTATCAGGTAAATCAGATTTTTTTTCACCTGGACTATAACCCACGGTGTCAGGAAAATCTGATTTTTTTCACCTGGCCTATTACACACGGTATCAGGTAAATTGGATTTTTTTAACCTGGACTTTTTATTACACACGGTATCAGGAACATCGGATCTTTTTTCACCCTGACCTTTATTCACGCTATCAGAAAAATCTGATTTTTTTTAACCTGGAGTATTACACACTGTGTCAGGAAAATCTCATTTTTTACACCTGGACTAATAACCACGGCATCAGGAAAATCTGATTTTTTTTCACCTAGACTATAACCCACGGTATCTGGAAAATCTGATGTTTTTCACCTGGACTATAACCCTCGGCATCAGGAAAATCTGATTTTTTCAACCTGGACTTTTCTCACGGTGACAGGAAAATCTGATTTTTTTTCACCTGACCTATTACACACGGTATCAGGTAAATCAGATTTTTTTCACCTGGACTTTTTATTACACACGGTATCAGGAAAATCTGGTTTTTTCCACCTGGACTATTACCCACGGTGACAGGAAAATCTAATTTTTTTCACCTGACCTATTACACACGGTATCAGGTAAATCAGATTTTTTTCACCTGGACTATTACCCATGGTGTCACGAAAATCTAATTTTTTTCACGTGGCCTATTACACACGATATCAGGAAAATCTGAATTCTTTCACCTGGACTTTTTATTACACACGGTATCAGGAAAATCTGATTTTTTTCAACCTGGACTTTTCTCACGGTATCAGGAAAATCTGATTTTTTTCACCTGGACTATAACCCACGGTGTCAGGAAAATATGATTTTTTTCACCTGGCCTATTACACACGGTATCAGGTAAATCTGATTTCTTTCACCTGGACTTTTTATTACACACGGTATCAGGAAAATCTGATTTTTTTTCACCTGGACTATTACCCACGGTATCAGGAAAATCTGATTTTTTTTCACCTGGACTACTACACACGGTATCAGGTAAATCATATTTTTTTCACCTGGACTATTACCCACGGTGTCAGGAAAATCTAATTTTTTTGACCTGGCCTATTGCACATGGTATCAGGTAAATCTGATTTTTTTCAGCTGTACTATTACCCACAGTATCAGGAATATTGGATAGTTTTCACCCTGGACTTTATTGACGGTATCAGGAAAATCGAATTTTTTTCAACCTGGACTTTTCTCACGGTATCAGGAAAATCGGATTTTTTTCGCCTGGACTATAACACATGGTATCCGGTAAATCAGATTTTTTTAACCTTTATTACTTATTACACACGGTATCAGGAACATCGGATCTTTTTTCACCCTGGACATTACTCACGCTATCAGGAAAATCTGATTTTTTTCACCTGGACTATAACCCACGGTGTCATGAAAATCTGAATTTTTTCACCTGGCCTGTTACACACGGTATCAGGAAAATCTGATTTTTTTCACCTGGACTATTACCCAGGGTATCTGGAAAATCGGATTTTTTTCAACCTGACCTTTGTTCAAGCTATCAGGAAAATCTGATTTTTTTGAACCTAGACTATAACCCACGGTATCTGGAAAATCGGATGTTTTTCACCCTGACCTTTATTCAAGCTATCAGGAAAATCCGATTTTTTTTAACCTGGAGTATTACACACTGTGTCAGGAAAATCTCATTTTTTTACACCTGGACTAATAACCACGGCATCCTGAAAATCTGATTTTTTTTCACCTAGACTATAACCCACGGTATCTGGAAAATCGGATGTTTTTCACCTGGACTATAACCCACGCTGTCAGGAAAATCTGATTTTTTTTAACCTGAACTATTACACACTGTATCAGGAAAATCTGATTTTTTCAACCTGGACTTTTCTCACGGTGACAAGGAAAATCTCATTTTTTTTCACCTGGACTATTACACACGGTATCCGGAAAATCTGATTTTTTTCAAACTGGACTTTTCTCACGGTAACAGGAAAATCTGATTTTTTTCACCTGGACTATAACCCTCGGTATCAGGAAAATCTGATTTTTTTCAACCTGGACTTTTCTCACGGTAACAGGAAAATCTGATTATTTTTAACCTGGAGTATTACACACGGTATCAGGTAAATCGGATTTTTTTAACCTAGACTTTTTATTACACACGGTATCAGGAAAATCTGATTTTTTTTGACCTTGACTATTACCCATGGTATCAGGAAAATCTGATTTTTTTCACCTGGACTATTACACACGGTATCAGGTAAATCAGATTTTTTTCACCTGGCCTATTACACACGGTATCAGGTAAATCTGATTTCTTTCACCTGGACTTTTTATTACACACGGTATAAGGAAAATCTGATTTCTTTTCACCTGGACTATAACCCACGGTGTCAGGAAAATCTGATTTTTTTCACCTGGCCTATTACACACGGTATCAGGAAAATTGAATTATTTTAACCTGGAATTTTTATTACACACGGTATCAGGTAAATCAGATTTTTTTTCACCTGGACTATAACCCACGGTGTCAGGAAAATCTGATTTTTTTCACCTGGCCTATTACACACGGTATCAGGTAAATTGGATTTTTTTAACCCTGACTTTTTATTACACACGGTATCAGGAACATCGGATCTTTTTTCACCCTGACCTTTATTCACGCTATCAGAAAAATCTGATTTTTTTTAACCTGGAGTATTACACACTGTGTCAGGAAAATCTCATTTTTTTACACCTGGACTAATAACCACGGCATCAGGAAAATCTGATTTTTTTTCACCTAGACTATAACCCACGGTATCTGGAAAATCGGATGTTTTTCACCTGGACTATAACCGACGCTGTCAGGAAAATCTGATTTTTTTAACCTGAACTATTACACACTGTATCAGGAAAATCTGATTTTTTTCACCTGGACTATTACCCACGGTATCTGGAAAATCTGATGCTTTTCACCTGGACTATAACCCTCGGCATCAGGAAAATCTGATTTTTTCAACCTGGACTTTTCTCACGGTGACAGGAAAATCTGATTTTTTTTCACCTGGACTATTACACACTGTGTCAGGAAAATCTGATTTTTTTCACACAGCCTATTACACACGGTATCAGGAAAATCTGGTTTTTTTCACCTGGACTATTACCCACGGTGACAGGAAAGTCTAATTTTTTTCACGTGACCTATTACACACGATATCAGGTAAATCTGAATTCTTTCACCTGGACTTTTTATTACACACGGTATCAGGAAAATCTGATTTTTTTCAACCTGGACTTTTCTCACGGTATCAGGAAAATCTGATTTTTTTTCACCTGGACTATAACCCACGGTGTCAGGAAAATCTGATTTTTTTCACCTGGCCTATTACACACGGTATCAGGTAAATCTGATTTCTTTCACCTGGACTTTTTGTTACACACGGTATCAGGAAAATCTGATTTTTTTTCACCTGGACTATTACCCACAGTATCAGGAAAATCTGATTTTTTTCACCTGGACTATTACACATGGTATCAGGTAAATCAGATTTTTTTCACCTGGCCTATTACACACGGTATCAGGTAAATCTGATTTCTTTCACCTGGACTTTTTATTACACACGGTATAAGGAAAATCTGATTTTTTTTCACCTGGACTATAACCCACGGTGTCAGGAAAATCTGATTTTTTTCACCTGGACTATTACACACGGTATCAGGTAAATCAGATTTTTTTCACCTGGCCTATTACACACGGTATCAGGTAAATCTGATTTCTTTCACCTGGACTTTTTATTACACACGGTATAAGGAAAATCTGATTTTTTTTCACCTGGACTATAACCCACGGTGTCAGGAAAATCTGATTTTTTTCACCTGGCCTATTACACACGGTATCAGGAAAATTGAATTATTTTAACCTGGAATTTTTATTACACACGGTATCAGGTAAATCAGATTTTTTTTCACCTGGACTATAACCCACGGTGTCAGGAAAATCTGACTTTTTTCACCTGGCCTATTACACACGGTATCAGGTAAATTGGATTTTTTTCAGCTGGACTTTTTATTACACACGGTATAAGGAAAATCTGATTTTTTTTCACCTCGACTATTACACACAGTATCAGGTAAATCAGATTTTTTTCACCTTGACTATTACCCAGGGTAACAGGAAAATCTGATTTTATTCAGCTGTACTATTACCCACAGTATCAGGAATATTGGATAGTTTTCACCCTGGACTTTATTGACGGTATCAGGAAAATCGAATTTTTTTCAACCTGGACTTTTCTCATGGTATCAGGAAAATCAGATTTTTTTCGCCTGGACTATAACACACGGTATCTGGTAAATCGGATTTTTTTTAACCTTTATTATTTATTACACACGGTATCAGGAACATCGGATCTTTTTTCACCCTGGACATTACTCACGCAATCAGGAAAATCTGATTTTTTTCACCTGGACTATTACACACGGTATCAGGGAAATCTGATTTTTCAACATGGATTTTTCTCACGGTGTCAGGAAAATCTGATTTTTTTCACCTGGCCTATTACACACGGTAACAGGAAAATCTGATTTTTTTTTCACCTGGACTATTTCCCACGGTATCAGGAAAATCTGATTTTTTTTCACCTGGACTACTACACACGGTATCAGGTAAATCTGATTTCTTTCACCTGGACTATTACACATGGTATCAGGTAAATCGGATTTTTTTTAACCTGGACTTTTTATTACACACGCTATCAGGAAAATCTGATTTTTTTCATCTGGACTATAACCCACGGTGTCATGAAAATCTGATTTTTTTCACCTGGCCTGTTACACACAGTTTCAGGAAAATCTGATTTTTTTTCACCTGGACTTTTACCCAGGGTATCTGGAAAATCGGATTTTTTTCACCCTGACCTTTATTCAAGCTATCAGGAAAATCTGATTTTTTTTAACCTGGAGTATTACACACTGTGTCAGGAAAATCTGATTTTTTTACACCTGGACTAATAACCACGGCATCAGGAAATTCTGATTTTTTTTTCATCTAGACTATAACCCACGGTATCTGGAAAATCGGATGTTTTTCACCTGGACTATAACCCACGCTGTCAGGAAAATCTGATTTTTTTAACCTGAACTATTACACACTGTATCAGGAAAATCTGATTTTTTCAACCTGGACTTTTCTCATGGTGACAGGAAAATCTGATTTTTTTTCACCTGGACTATTACACACGGTATCAGGAAAATCTGATTTTTTTTTTCAACCTGGACTTTTCTCACGGTAACAGGAAAATCTGATTTTTTTCACCTGGACTATAACCCTCGGTATCAGGAAAATCTGATTTTTTTCAACCTGGACTTTTCTCATGGTAACAGGAAAATCTGATTATTTTTAACCTGGAGTATTACACAAGGTATCAGGTTAATCGGATTTTTTTAACCTAGACTTTTTATTACACACGGTATCAGGAAAATCTGATTTTTTTTGACCTGGACTATTACCCATGGTATCAGGAAAATCTGATTTTTTTCACCCTCCCTTCTCGGATAAGTTGAGAGCCATCACTCCAACATATACACATTAACTGGGGAGGGGGCCTTTTGACTGGCTAGCTCCATCAGCGGAAGCCCTGCCCGCTCCCTGTCCACCTCTACCTCTGCCCCGTGACCCACCAGCCCGCGGGCACACGGAGGCGGTGTGGGGGCCAGCACAAGAGGGACACTCATGTTTGTATCGACACTGTCGCTTATTGCACACGCCATTAGATGAGAAGCTCCAACACAGCAAGCGGGCTGGAACCCCCTGCCCCGCCGGCTGGCAGGGAGCCTGTGTTGGAGCAGCTCGCTGCACAGCATGGTCACAATGGTACCTATCCCCAGGAGCCAGACGCGTGGGTTCATGTACAAGAGCCACAATTTCTGGCAGGCCTCATCCCATCTCATCTCCGGGTGTAGGGCCACCCTCATTCTAAATTCCTCATCGTATGCCAACCACGATGGGCCAGGGAAATCAACCATCGCCCTGTAAATATTGTCCAAGTATTGGACCATAGGAATGGCCAGATCAGGCCGGGCCCTAAGGTATACCGCCATATAAATAAGATATGCCGGCAACCAGTTGGCCCAGGTGCGCGGTGGCTTACGACGACGAGACAGCTCCTTGTCTCTGTCGTCCTGTCCCTCTCTCTTCCTTAGTGGTCTCATGGTTCAATAGGGAGAATATATCCACGTCCTCCACTCGCCAAATCTTCTCCCTCGTGATCTGTGACAAATGATCACCCAGGGGCAAGGAATAACCAGCCGTCGGCAAAGCCGTCATCGGCACATTCTGTATAGAGGGCATATGCAGCGGGACCTGGACAGCCCCTGCGATGCTCGGCACTGCCCCAGGGGCGGAAACCCCCGCCCTTTACAAGGGGCCATTTTGAAACCATGGGGCACTGGGATAGGCTGGTAACTGATGCCCACTCGCCCCAACTTGACGAGGCCAGGGCCACTGAACCCCACCACTGTAAGTGGGCTGTGATGTAGGTGCACTAAATTGAACCTGATACTCACTAGGTGCACCCCCGTGAGCCGCCCCCATCGGGGGTTCTGGCCCACGGTGGGCGTCGGAGCTCGCGACCGGAATCGAGCTCTGGGACGACACCTGACTACTCCCAGTCTGCACATCTGGACGAACGGGGAGCTGCGAGACACCAGCTGGTGCCGGCCGGAGCGTCTCACGCAGCTCAACCCGGCTGGCCGCCCGTTGAAGCGTTGCGGCCGTCAAGGTAGCCGGGGCCAACGAAGGGGCCCCAGTGGAAAGAGTAGCGCCCCCCTCCGCAGGAGGCTGTGCAATGCCCAAGGATGCTTCCAGCACTGCTAACCGTGCTAACAGAGCATCCACTGCCACAGAGCCCCCAGCATAAGGCGGGCCGGGTGGGCCGGATGGCCCACCAGGCAGTTGAAAAGGTAACCCAAAAGGCGAGCCAGGGCCAGAATAGGGCCATGCCCAAAACTCCGGCCCATGAGGGGCCGGAGGAGGAGCGGGTTGGATACCCGCACCAGGCCCCCCCATGCCGCCCTGTCCTATGGCCGGTAACGGCGGGCCGAGGGCCGAAGCCCCTGAGGGGCCGGCCTGTAGCTGCCCAGCTACCGAGCTGGAGCCCGGCTGCCAAGTGTCAGCCTGAGTAGCACCACTGGTACCAGTGGGCAAGTCTGGCACATTGCCCTGCCGCGAGGGTGCAGCCCTGGTCCTCCAACCCGATGGCTGGCCCCCGTCCGGCGCAGGGCCGGTAAAAGTTCTCCTCAGCCGCGGCTTCATCACCGGGGCCTTCTGCTTGGGAGCCATGTCTCCCTAGGAGAAGAAAAGCAGGATCCCTATCCAGGGATCGAAATCCTAGCGCCTAAGCACCGTGGTAGCCAAGCAAACCAAGGCTCCGTGTGCGTTAATCCTCCTTTCCCAACCGGGAAACGAACTGCAAGGGCTCAATAGCCGAAGACTAAGAGGAAAAACAGCGACGAAGAAAACTTCTCCTCTCCGTCGCTATTTCTAAAATGGCAGCTCGTCTGCCTCGTGGCCACCCCTTTTATAGAGGAGTGGCCACGCCCCCTAACTCACCCGGATGTCTGAGTCCGGGTGGGGGGCCCGCAAAGAGCGCGGCGGCCATTTTGGCGCCGCGCTTTCACTGCCATTATACTACCATGTTTATGCATTTTGTGTGGGAGCTGATATGACTAAAGGGAATCTGCCCTTAGAATACTGAGAAGGAATAAAGAACTCAAAGCAAGAAATGTGCTAAGTAGTAACAGGCCGTCTGACCATTCGTCTTCCTCCTGCTAGAGCCGTGATGGCGAACCTTGGCACTCCAGATGTTCTTGGACTTCAATTCCCAGAATCCGAAGCACCCTGTGAATCCACACAAATAGGTTTACTGCGATTCATCCGGCCCACTCTGCCCTCATCGCTCCAGGAAGCGAAAGTAAAATGTGCCCATACGCTCCCCACCTCCAACTCTCCTCAGCTGGGGGTGGGGTGGAAATGGGCTTAAAGGGTCCTTCTTTCCCCCACACCACCATCAGCAGCCAAGGAGAGTGAGATGGAGGGGAGAAACAGGTTGAAATTATCCTTATTTCTACCCACCCACCCCAAATCACACTCTCCTTGGCTACTGGTGGCCAGCAGTCATGGAATGGGAGGAAACAGGCTTCAAAGGAGCCTTCTCCCACCCACCCCACCCCACCCCATCCCACCCTCCATGGCCTCTGGAGTTAATTTTGGAAATTCATAACAAAATGTAAAAAATTATTTTTCCGTTTAAAATGTGTATTAAAAAACAGGGTGCAACTTATATTCTGATTTAATTTTTTAATTTTAATTTAATTTTCCTACTTGTATGCCACCCAATCAGAAAACCCAACTCAGAGCGACTCACACAATAGTTATACAATACAATAGTTTTACAATATACACAATAATACAATAGACAAAATAATTATGCCATTTTCAGCTTACAAGAGTAACACGTAATAATACAATAATACAATTGCAATATGAATGTGCCACATCATCATCATCAGCCACAGCAGCAGCACCACCACCACCAACAACAACAACAGCAGCAGCAGCAGCAGCAGCAGCAGCAGCAGCAGCAGCTGTGATGAACTACAGCAGACTACTGTGTTTCTTCGGTATGTGTGTATGTGTTTATACTTTATGGAGAACTCTGGAAAACTGTTCCTTTTTTACTAATGCCACATGACACTTTAAACAGCCACTGGCTTTATATCTATACCTATAAGAAGGGGGTTGGGCCATACGTGTGCGGAATGCGTGTCCACACACATCTAGCCTATCCCGTAATGCGCCGGTCACACTTACCTTTTGTCCTTGACAACATCACCACAAGGGTCCGGAAGCCAAGAGTGGGGCCAATGCCCCACGAACATGGAAAAACAAAAAACTACGCTTCCCAGCATCCTCCATGCCGCAGTACTCCTCAGCCAATCAGGCAGGAGGACACGAGTGCGGAGGAGGCAGGACAGCCAGCACATGCAAAAAACAGCCAACGCGCGCTCCGTTCGGACTCCTTGGGAGGACAGGGCCGAAAGTGGCACTCTGTCCCACCCTTGCCTCCTGGGGGGAAGCGAGAGCCTAACCCCGGGGGACAGGGACTGGGGGCTGGGGGCCGAAAGCACGGCTGCCTTTGGCCCCTGCCTACCGGGAGAAGCGAAACACTTCCCCATGAGGCGAGAGCAGAGAACGGCACTCCGTTCCACCCTTGCCACAAGGAGGGAAGCAAGCGCCAAGCCTGGGGGGGCCAAAGCATGGCTGCCTTTGGCCCCCACCTACCGGAGAAAGTGAACCAAGTCAACAGGTGGGTGTCCAACAGGGAAGGCGCCTTCCCTGCCGGGCACCCGCCTGTCTCCCTTCCTTTCCCCTCTTCCATGCTGGTTCAAAGCTGGCCTCGAACCAGCATGGGGGGGGGCGGGAAACCAAGGTTACAGGCGGGTGTCCAACAGGTAAGGTGCCTTTCCTGCCAGGCACCACCTGTCTCCCTTCCTTGCCCCTCCTCCAAGCTGGTTCAAAGCTGGCCTCGAACCAGCGTGGAGGAGAAGCAAAGGCGGCGGGGATCAAGACTCTGACTGGGTTGCTTTCAGAGGAGGCAGCCGACCTGCTCAGCTACCTCCTTCAAAAGCAAGCCAGTCAGAGTGTCTGATCCTCGGGATGTTTTGAGGAGGCAGCCGATCTTCTCAGCTACCTCCTCCAAAAGTAACCTGGGGATCAAATCAATACCTAACCGGCAAGGCTGGGCTAAATAGCTAGTGAACCATAAAAGGAGAAGTGAGGGTTGGCAGAGGATGGGATCAAAGGAAAGGGGGCTGTGGGCTGTGGCATAGATCAAGCCACAGTGGATTGAGAGGCCATTGCAGACACTGACACCAAAACAATCTGTGGACTTTCTGTGATCACCAAATATGAAAAGAAGTACAGTGATACCTCATACAACGTCCAAACTTGGTTCCACAAGTTTGGACTTTATACGGATTTGGACTTTGTATGAGGCATGCAAAATCCTAGCTGCTATGCCTCATACAACGTCCAAATCCTTGCCACAATGCCTCATACAACGTTGTTTCCATAGAGATACATTTTACTGTAACAGCACAGACTTCAGGGCAAAGTCAAGGAAACAGACAGGAAACTGACAGAACTTTAAGAAATCATTGTCTAAAGGCGAAAAAATTTACAAAAACTTGTCAAACAACCCTGATTGTCCAAGAACCTGAAGAATGCTGCAAAAATCCCAGGAATGCTTCTAAAAATTCTGACGAAAAAAATCCAAAAAAATCCAAAATTGCGCTCAAAACCACTCCTAAACACTCTTTGCCTCATGCAAAACCCACAAGAGCAATGCACACATGTGTCCTGCCTTTTATACTGCCCAGGCACAATGCAACCTGGGAAAACCCCAATACCTCATACAAAGTCACACGACTTTGTATGAGGCAACTTTTTTCAAGAAATTAGGCAATGTTGTATGAATCCGATGTTGTATGAAGCGGACTTTGTATGAGGTATTACTGTACAGCAGTGGTTCCCAAAGTGGGCCCTACGCCCCACAGGAGACTTCAATTCCCAGAAGCCTAAGTCAGTATATTGGCTGATCAGTGCTTTGATGAATTGATTTAGGCTTCTGGGAAATGGAGTCCAAGAACCAAAGTTTGGGAAACACTGCTGTACAGTATACAGGTAGAACAGGCTGCTGGTCAAGCTGCAGCACAGCTGTATCATTCTGATTTGACTTGGTAGTGTCATTGTTGCCTTAATCAAGGAAGTGCAAGCTGTTGGAACCCCTCAATCTGGACACTCAGAATTGTCCTCCTGACCAGTCTGAGCCATATCATCAATGTTTGTAATAAACTAATCCAAACCCCATCTTCACAATCTGTATGATTCCAATTTAGGATTCACAGGGAAGAGAGAGGCACTTACTCAATCTGGATAGAATCTAGATATTTATTACACTAATGTACTGTATTTCTCTTTCATTGCAATTTAATAACCCATCTGTTCGGATGTCATGTCTGCAGTGTCAACATTAGCAACGACATCTGTTCAAGAATCCTGGTGGGCACAGAGAAGGAGTTTCAGCTGCAGAAAGATGGTGATGGCACAAAGGTTATCACCTCCCCTTGAGACGTCTAGCTGCTGTGTAACTAGGACATACGGGAAGACAGATTGCTGGAAAAGGAAATTTAATGTAGCTGGGTTGGAAATTGACATCATTAAGCAGCCTTTCATTATGGCAATCAACGTATTTGCTGTTTAAAGAGAAGAACAATTTCAGAGATGCTTAATGGTGAAGGGTCATTACTGTCTAATCTCCAAACAGATTCCTGCAAGAAGAATGTGGCTTTTTCAGCCAGTTTTCAAATGATGATCATAAATTCCCTATAAAAGGTTAGATACATCACCGGGGGGGGGGGGAGGGGATTGGTAGGCAGCTAGTGCCATTTCTTCTTCTGGAAGGGAGGGTGGTACATCTGGATTAGAACAACTTTACCACAACATATCGTTAAGACTACAGTTGCAGATAGCTAAGCAGGAAGTGTACAAACTCTGTGTGTGCTTTGTGTTCTTGCATTACACATCCATTAGTGAACAAGTGATCACCAGCTTCATTACTTATGAAGTGACTGGTGAAGAATTGAGAGGAAATGAATGGTCCCAGAAAGCCAGGGGCTTGCCCCGTTGGATTCCTGGTGCTGAAATAATAATGAATAGTTATAAATGAGTAGTGTTACACTTACACTAAGGAGACATGATTTCAACACATACCATAAATAAGGATCATGTTGGCCTTTTGCTTTCATCAGCCGTCCCAGTGAACAAATGACAATTTTACCCTGAAGCACCATCATCAGCATAACAGCTAAAGGCAAATTACAAATTCAGTACCTTTTCACCCCCACCTAAAAATGCTACCAGCAAAGTGACCTCTTCTCAGACATATGCTCACTGAGTTTTACTATCATTAACTGCTTTCCTGTAGTCTGGGAATACCAGTGACCATCTCTCATTAGGCATGACAAGATAACAGATATGATAAGGTCTGTGAAGCCTTTATAAAAGGTCTTCTACATATGTGGCTAAGTAGGTATATAAACTTATAGCTCAGGCAGGGGCTATGACACTAGAGCTCTCTCTAGTGGTTGTACACATTCCTATCCACAATGCTACAAAAATTCTGTCTGTCACTGTGCAGCACGACAAATGCTGCCTCAGGACCATGCCCTGAATGCATCCAGACTGGAATGCATCCAGACTATCAGTATCCTCCAAGAATGCCTGAAGCTTATCAGGCACAGCCCTCTCAATCAACTTGCTCAAGAAAAAGGCATTTGTGAAGGTATACAGTTTTTTAAATTGTCTGTCAGAAGTTTGCAGTTTTTGAGAATGGGGCATATAATAGTCTCTTATAAACAGGAAGGCATTTTCCCTTCTCACAGAGACAAACTGATCACTTGTATGGCCCATTCATTTGTTCACTCCTCAATAGATTTCAAAAGCCAGGCCAGGTAAGGATCTATGAGGTAGTGACTTTACAGAAAACAAGTGCCTTGTCTGTATCATCAAGCATCACAGGATGAAATTAATCCAACAAAACCTGACAAGACAGTTCATTGGACATCTCAACATGATTAACTGCACCACAAATGGAATCTAGATCCTGATGGCTGGCTTTAACCGTAGATTAAAAGTATGCCACAAACCTGTTTCAGCTACCCTATTTGCTGGCATACACAACCCACTTTTCCCCCTTAAAATACACTGGGGAAATGGACTGTGTCTTGTACTGTATATAGTGGCTTATGGTGGGCTATTTTGGTAATAGCGGGGTGCATAATATGCTCTGATGCATCTTATATAGTATTTACATCCCATTGTGAGATATTTAGCACTGGTGAGACTGCAAACAACTCAATAGAGTTGAGCTTGTTGATTCAATGCCTCACTAATCAGCTTGAAGTTATATGCTTGCATGCAGGTGTTAGCATAACTATAGGTCATACATTAAAATAAACTTTTAAAAGTTGTTCCTGCATATGGTGAAAATCATTTCTTTGTCAATTTTTCCTCATTTCCATATCTTACATTTGGTACGGTCTGTTTTGTTATTGTTTAAATATAAACATAAGCTTATTTTGTAATATAGATTGGCAAAGCACACACGTCTGAGGATACAGCACTATAGGAAGAGGGGGAAAAGCATTGATATAGGGATACACCTAGTTCTATGCTAATTCCTAATATCTACTTTTACCCTACCCATCTGATTCCATTTGAAGACCTGAAAAACTTCAGTGAATGTTTTCCAGAAAAGTAGCAGATAGATATCAATATGGCCATTTAAAAAAAAAACAAAGGGAAGAGTCTTTGTCTGAGTGAAAGTAAAGATCATTTCTGGTGATTGCTAAGGACCATATTTGCAGAGCTATGTATACAGGCTAGTCCTGCTTGGTCTTACCACCTAAAGTTAAAGAATCTGGCTACAATACTATATTTACTTATCTGGGAGTAAGTGCAGTGTGTACTGTGGCCGGCTCACTGGTTCTGCCGAACTGGTAATAGAAATTTCAGGCCATGCCCACTTGGCCAGCCATGCCCACCTCTCAGCCTCCCCCTCCCAGCGCTGCTGGAAACGCGTGCCATTTGCCTTGCCCAGGGCCGAAGTCACGCTTTCATCTCTGCACTTCCCTTGCGCCTTCGGCCCTGGGCGAGGCAAATGGGACGCGTTTCTGGCAGCGCTGGGAGGGGGAGCCCAGCCAGCACCAGCCCACCAATTCACCTCACTCACCTCCCAGCAGCACCGCTGCTCCAGGACTCCTCTCCTCATTTCCGCAAAGCAAGAGAGCAAGGTAGGTTTCTTTTTTTTTCTGGGGGGGGGTGGGTGGGTTTGAGGCCATGCCCACAGATAGCCATGCCCAAGATAGCCACGCCCACCAAGTGGGTAGTAAAAGATTTTACAGTGCATCACTGAGTAAGTGCCATTAACATCAATGGCTATTACTTCTGGCTCAAAGTTTATAGAACTATACAGTCAGCCAGGCAGCAGAACTGGGATTCTAGAAAGCTGTCACTTGGTTTTCATAAGTTTAGACAACAGCTGGCAGACTCAGCCAGTATTTAGCTTGTGTTTGGATCACACAATCTTGCTAAACAATCCAGAACAAAAGACAATGCAGATTCCTCCAGAATCTGGAATCTAGATGCACCCATGTGTTTACTCTTATCAGACTATTTGGTCTATTTCACTACCAAATTACCAGCAAGTATGCTGCTATTTTTTCATTGTTCTGTTGCTTTTATTATGTAATTGGTGAAATCCTGATGCTGTTACACAAATGGAATGATATTTGGAAGTGAAAATTCAGAAGTCTCAGTAGACATATCTATTGCATACTTAGTTGTGCAAGTTGACATGTGGCAGATAAGGTTTATGAGAATTAACTTATGGCAATTTACCTCTAAAAGTTATGCTATTTGCATAATGTGCAACAGGATTTCAGCCAATGCATGTAACTATGATGATTTTATTAGCATGTGTTTTGAATGTCTTCAGATTTTAAAAAAAGGATATGCATTAATCCAAATATTGGCAATTTGTGGCCCTCCCACCAGTGATGTAGGATGATCCAACTCCCATCATCCCACATCACCGACTATACTGATCATGTGTGAAAGGAGTTGCAGTTCCGCAATATCTATAGGGCTAAAAGTGTTATACCCCTGAATAAAAACAGCATTTAAAAAAAAATATCCGGGCTTAGCTATCTTGCTATCCCTGCCAAATACTTGGTTTACTTGACTTACCAGGCACAAGTTTGTTTAGTGTATGGGACCAAAGACACCAGGACAGCCGAAGAGCTGGCTTAACACAACTTTATTACATGCTGGTCAGAGGGAACATGTGGTAATGGCGGACGAGCAGCTCAATATATACAGTGGCTATACATTTGAATGTGGCTCCGTGACAGTCTATTGGTTACTGTCCACGTGACGTCATTGTAGGTCACGCCCTTCTTGTCCAGGTGAAGGTAGTGGCAGGAATCTTCCCGCGCTGTTGTTCTTAGGTGAGTTTGGACCAATGAGCTTGGACGCTCGCTATTGCCATCTGGTGGTCACTAGCTCGCGTCCTATTAGGGTTATCATGTTACAAGTAGAAGGATACATTGGTTACACATGAATAGGTACATTGTATAAAGGTACAGTGTTTGAGAACACAACAGTTTGTAAGACAAACTGTCCACTGTGGCACATTATGAGTGTAGCACACCAGTTGAAAAATAGTCATAGTTGTATTCAACATTGAAAAATAAAGGTGAGAAGCTGTTAATTTAAAAGTAGAATATGAATTTGCACTGATTTAAGCAAGCACACTTAAGAATTTCAAAAGTAGGCCAGAGTATATAAATGCCCTCTAAAGCTAATCAATATAGCAATTTCTGTATAATCAAGAAAAACCTAGTTCAACTGCTGCCTTTGCTAGAAGATGAGGCAATTAATATTTCAAGCATCTCAACTACTGTTCCAAGATCACTAATCAGTCTAAGTAGTATAAATGACATGATACAACATATATATGGCCATTCAGTGCCCTGAATAATAAGCAAAGCCTGGTTAGCAATGACGAATGGACATCTCTGAGGAGCGACATTTAATGTTCAAGACTTCATAGGTTTTGGCAGCCATTTTCCTTCCTGCTATCCTGGCCTGAAGAAAAACAAAAGATTTGCTTGCTTGCTTGCTTGCTTGCTTACTAGCTAGCTAGCTTTGTTTTGCACAGCTGATAAAATAAAATGTATGTATGGTCTAACAACCTGCCATGGTAATGGACTAGACCATACAGCCAGTGACTCAATGGCAAATGTTGCTGGTGGTAAATAACCTGACTCCCTAAAGGGGTCAATGGCTATGGGCAGATGAGCCCATAGCCGATGGAGGAGATGCCACTGGAAACCATCATATTGGGCCCAACGGCAAAATGAGTGGAAGAGGAACTCTGATTCCCAACGGCCATGGAGGCAGAAGAGGCCATGCCAGATGGACTGGCTGTGAAGACACACCTTGATAATATCCTCAAGGCTGTGGTTGTCCATTGCAGTCCTGGTGTCGAATCCTGCATGTCTCAATTCATATGTGCCGCAGAAGATGGCTCCGTGATAACAGTGTGTGGGTCACTTCATGGCAAGCTGGGATCCACCTTAAACAAATTAATGCCAATTGCTTTTTTCCTGCTTCAGGAAAAAATTGTATTCTTGGATACGAGTTGCAGCCAACAACAACAAAAATAAAATAGTTTTTTTAAAAAAATAAACAATAGAATAGAGTTTTTTGAAGCAATGGGAAAATGTTAATAGAGTAAACATTAAAATCTTGACATTTTTAGAAGTATGACACATTTAGACACCTCAGAGGCCAAAAACCATAGTCTGTTAGCATGGTTTGTACTGCAATTGGTCACTGGGAGTAATTTTTGTTTGGCTTAAATTGCAAGTCTGATTCCTGAAATACATATACCTGAAAACATCTAATTAAAGGGGGAAAGTAAATTAATGACAAGGAAAATTAATTAAGTGACAAGTCCCAATGCCTTTCCTCTCCTTCCCCCTCCCCCCACCCAACGTTGGACTCTTCAAAGATGGGTGCCATTGTCACTCGGTCCACTGCCTTCCCATGCCACCCAACATGGACCTGGGTAAAGGTCACCCTTGCTTGAAAGCCAGTCATATCTGACTCTAGGGTTTGGTGCTCATTTTCATTTATAGTCAAAAAGCCACCACTGTTTGCATCTGCACATGTTTCTGTGGTCATGTGACAAGTAGGCAGCACTTATTTACACCAGATTCACTTTAATGGTTTTTATTTTGAAGTTATGTATGTAGCTACCTTATTTCCCTGTCATTCTCCACCCCCACCCCCAACTTCCTTTATAACTCTGGACATTTATTTTTATTTTTTCAATTATTTCCCAAATACAGAAGTGCATGATTGCCAATTTACCTTAGGATTTTCAGAAGGCTTTGCACAGTTCCGCATTTTTGGAGCTTTATGTAAGAAAACCTAAGTGCTTTACTTGTTATTTTATTTTATTTTTCTACATCTGAGGAAGGGATCTTGCTAACAGGGCACAGAATCCCCCCAGGTAGCTGGACAGACTAGCAGTATTTGGGAAGGGATTCATCTTACAGTAGCAACCTATCATAATTTGTGGGGAACTCTTACAATGAAGGGTTCTACTGGCAGGAAAGCCACCCATTCTCCTAGATCCACAGCAGAAACTCTTGCACAAACTGATGAAATGAATATATCCATATTTGCATGCCAGGCAACCAAATGAAAGGTGCAGAGTAAATCGGTTTTAGCCCTCAGGGAAAACATCTTGCAAAGCAAGATTAAAATACATTTTGTATAATTTAAGTTATTTGGAGATGCCTTCCTTCCTAACAGAAACAATAAAATGGGGCTGTGCTCAGTGTCTTCCTATATTGAAAGCAGCCTTTCTGGGGACTTAGTTTGAATCCTTCAACATTTGCCTACTTTAATTGGCTGCACAAAACACACAGAGAGAGTCATCACTGACAGAAGGGGAGATGCTGAATTATCCTCTCTGCGACAGCTGTGTTCATCAGACTAAACATCCTTGCTTGGAGGGGAGATGATGTAGTTTCAACTAGAACATTTCCACAACACTGCACTTGGATGGGGGGGGGGGATGTCTTTTACTGATAAATGACTAGATCTGCTGCTAGCAGTGCTAATAGGCCCTGTCTTCAATGCAAAGACATTGCTTTCGGAAACAAACTAGCTTTGAGCTAGCCACCTGCCATGCACACACATACACAGACAGTCAGCAGCACGTTCTTGCCCCAGTGAATCCATTTCCCCAGCAATTTCTTCCCTTTCCTGGTGATTTACTATTTTTCCTCTTGCTCTGTTATCAGCAGCAAGCAGCAATTCCTAATAAAAAAAGCCCTGCCTTCCTCCCTCTTTATTAAAACAAATGCAAAACACAGCCAGCGCTTGATAGCTCTGATGTCTCTGATTAGCTGCTACGTGTTCCCTGTGTTGCTCTATGGAGTCAAAGCTTGGACATTGACTAAAGCATTTGAAAATAGAATCGAAGCTTTTGAAATGTGGATCTACAGACTGATGCTAAAGATATCATGGGTTGACCATGTGACTAATGTAGACATATTGTGCCAGATGGATAAAGAACAAGAATTGTTTAAGACCATTAAGCAAGGAAAGCTTCAATACCTTGGCCATATCATGAATAACAACATAAAGTATAGAATACTCCAACTCGCTCTGCAAGGAAAGTTCCTTGAGAAGAGAAGGCCCTGGATGTAGATGGACTTCATGAAGGAAGAATCTGAGAAACTGATGTGACATGTCCTTGGAAGAACTGTTCTTAGGAGTTAAGAACAGGAAGATTAATCATCATGATAATAGCCAATATCTGGAATGGATACGGCACCTGAAGAAGAAGAGCTGCAACCCACCTCACTTCTTTCCCTGCAATGTAAGCAATGTTCTTCATTGTGCCTTGGCCTAGTACATTTTGTTAACATTTCCTATATGTGTGTTTGCTTTGTTACATTGAGGCATTCCCAACAATTTCAGCTCTCTGAAATCACAGAGCTAGGGAAATTTCCATGATTCATCGTGTCCTTTGTCACAGACCCATAAGAAGTTTTAGAGCTGTGACAAGGAGATACACATCTCATCTGGATTTCTGTTGCAGTAGATTATCCATTGCCAGCTTGCTGTGCCTGTTGCAACTTCACCAGATCCCCATTGGCCAGATTGTTTCAGGGTGACCCAGGATGGCCTTCATGGCTGCCTCAGTGATCCTGTGACATAAGGCCACATCATACTTCACCCAATTCTAGCAATCCCTTACTTTGTCCTGTTACCATCTCTCATGACATGGACACAGGGTTGAACATGAGAGAGAGAGAGAGGAATCAAGAAATAATTCATGTTTTGCAAAATAATAGAAGTATCCATGGCTACAGATCTTGTAGGAGATCATTATGTGGCTGACTGCAGGTTAATTGCGTTTGCTCAGTAGCTAAGAAAATGGGATGCAGATGTGAAGTGAGGAGTAGAAAATACTTTGCTGCTGGAGAGCAGAACAAGGCTTTAGGATATAGTGTTACCTAGCACAAGGTTGTCAGAAAATAAGAGAGAGAGAGACTGGAACTATCTATCCAAAGTAAGGTTTTCTGCTTAAATACTTCCTTTAATTAATTTTTAGCAACATGTGGTTGTAGAAGAACAGAAATATTGGAGATGGTTGAGGGCAGCCAGTTGCAGGAAATTCTTTCAGCAACTCTTTAGTGGAGTAGGACGGAAATGATGGACAACATTTCCTGCAAATGGATAGGGTAAATCAGTGTAAGAATACAGCTTCATTCGCTCAAAGACATTACTTATTTAAGGATGACGGCACTTCTTCCAAATACTGTAATGGATTCACTCCTGCTCTTATGGAAAGGATTGCTCTCAGGAAAGAGCTGCTGGACTACAGTGGCTCATGTGGTTAAGACGCTGACTGGAAGGTGGGAGGTCAGCAGTTTGATTTCTGAGTACTGCAGGACAGAATGAGCTCCCGTCTTTGTCCCAGCTCCTGCCAACCTAGACAGAGAGAGAGAGAGAGAATGTCTCTCTTTTTGGAGAGAATGTCTTGTAATTCCATACCTTACAAGGCATATGTGAATAGAGGTGAAGGACAAAGAACACAAGGCAGACCCAGAGAAAGGTGGAGAGATAACATCAAAGAAATATTACAAGACCACAATACTGCCTATAAATGCACCCATGGCTGTCGTAAACACGTTTACGACAGCCATGGGGTGCTTTACGGCAATGTTTTGCACATGCACAGGTGCATTTTACTTCTGCTTCTGGTGGGAGGAAACACATAACTGGCTTGCTCAACCACATGACTGGCCCATGGCCCAAAAAGTCTGGGCACCCCTGCTCTAGGCATTTACACCTTAGAGTAGAAGAAAGTACAGTACAGTACTGTTGTGTTGCGTGGATGTTACCTTGAAGTTAATGTATTTAAGGACTGTCACCTAAACAGAGCCAAATCTTCTTCTTTGCTTCCTCTTTTACCCCTTTGGGTGTTGAGAGAGATATGTGACAGATAGGCTTTGACCTGACACTTGCCCTGGGGCTCTCCTCATTCCTTCCGAGCTTGCAAGACTGGCCAGCTCTGTGGAACTCCCCAAGACTCTGAGTACAGGAGGCCTAAATGTCATCCTGCAAACCCTGCAGCAACCTGGGGCTTACCTGTATTAACAGAGCCCAGCAAGTGTTGTGGAGAGTAGTATGTGGTGTGTGTGGTAGCGTGTGGTTTATGGCTTAACTCTTGTCTTACTCCCTCTTCCAAAGAGCAGACATTGTTGATAAATTAAAGATGTTTATTGTTCTTGAAGCATAATGTAGAAATAACAGTTCATTCGTTGGTTAAGGATACATGAATACAGCAGAAAAAACACTAATCAAAAAGTACATGTAGGAAAATCCACACTCAGGCCTTCCCCCATGAAACAAAAGGAAAACCTGGCTAATCTAGGTAATCATGACTAAGCTTGGGTTGGAGTAAGGACTTAGCGTTAGAGTCCCTCTCTCCCTTTTGAAGTGTAGCTTTCAGAACCCCCAAACTCGAATCTCATCCCAAAACCCATGTGCCTAAAAGAAAGAACATGAGCTTGGCACTCCTAATTAGCATACAGCCAATTAGGGCCCAGGGTTTGTATAAACACACCCTGGTTCCCATAACAATTGTCTGGTGTTGCCAGGCTCGGGATGTTGACGAAAGTGAATATTCCAGGCCTGGAGGAAAAGACAAAACATAAGCCTGAAGCTCTGAGAAGCTTCTGCTAAGCACACCTGATTGATAAGTGCTGCAGGAAGAATTATGAGGCCTTTGCAAGGAAGCAAAGCTATATTCTAAGACAGTTAAAAAACCAAAGAGACTCCATATTGAATAACTTGTGACCCATTTCATCACAAAATACAAGGTTCTTCTGGGAGCGGCAAGGGAAGTGTGGGCCAGATTATTGTGCCGTGGGTTGTTTGGTGTATGAAAACCAAGACACAGGACACAGCCTCGGGCTGGGTTAACTCAGGTTTATTGCATCGTGGACAGAGGGAACATGAGGTAATGGCGGATCGATAGCTCTTTATATACAGTAGTAATACATTTGAACGTGGTGCCATGGTAGCCCATTGGCTACTGCCTGCGTGACGTCATTTCGGGTCACGCCCTTCTTGTCCAGGTGTAGGTGGTGGCGGGAAAGCTTCCCGCGCTGTTGCCTTTGATGAGTTCGGACCAAGAGAGCTTGGACGCTCGCTGCTGCCAGCTGGTGGTCATTAGCTCGCGTCCTATTACAGGGTTTATCTGATACAGCTGAAGGTTACATTGTTGCTATAGGCAAGGTTACATTGGCTCAGATACATTGTAATCCATGTGGAAGGTAAAACCATTAGAACACAACACCCCTCCCCCCTAGGATGAGACAACGTCTCGAGCCCACACTTAAATACACTCCCCCCCCTAGGAGACAAAGTCTCTCAGCCAAGATGGCTTATTTCGAACACGCTGGGGTCTCGATGCGGGCTGCCTTTCCCCGGGTTTGCTACCTTCTCTTTGTCCCCTGGTTTCCTGCCCTGTAATTGGAGAGGGAGACTCGTTAGTGACTTGCCGCGGCTCCGCGGCGTTGTTGGGAGGTGTGCTCTTTCTTAGGGAAGAACCGGGGGCACTGGGGGCTAACGAAAAACCCCTCTTCTCGCTTGGATGGGTGGGGAAACACTCCTGAAAACCCCCCCGGCTCGCAAAATCAAAATCAAAATTACATTCGGGGGCAGCGGTCGCGAACTCCTCTCCCCCTTCCCCGGCCTCTGATAGAACTGGTTTATCAAAAGGGTATGAGTCGGGGCCGCTGCTTCTTCCTTCCCCCCTTGCTTGGGACTGTTGTCCGCTGTTGTCTCCCCCTTGGGCTAAACGGGTGAGGGAGAACCCTAACGCTGAATCCTGTTGTTGAGCCCCACTGGCTGGTACACTCACTCGGTGCCTCAGTTGGTCCGCGTGCCTCCTCCAGAGGAGGCCGGTGTTAGTCTCGACCCGGTACGACACTGCCCCCGTCTGTTCTACTACCGTCCCCGGCACCCAGGCTGGCCCTGCGCTGGCATAGTTCCTGCAGTGAACAGGGTCGCCGGCGGCGAACCCTTTCGAGACTGCCAACCCTATGTTTTTTCCTTTATCCTCGACTCTCGTCGGGTCTAGCCTGGACAGAATTGTGGTCAGTTTTCGCCGCATCAAGAGCTCTGCCGGCGAGTAACCTGACGCTAAGGGGGTCACCCTATACGCTAATAAGAACTGACATACTTGGTGATTTAGGTCCCCCGGGCCCATGCGCCGAAGCGCATCCTTTGTTGTACGCACCAACCGTTCCACTTGGCCATTCGTGGCCGGGTGAAACGGCGCGGATGTGACATGCCGAATGGCGTTTGCCTCCATGAATGCCCCGAACTCCGAGGAGGTGAAGCAACTCGCGTTATCGCTGACTAACGTGTCGGGTAAACCGAACGTGGAAAAGACTCTCCGTAGCTGGCTAATTGTCGTGGCGGAGGACATGCTCTTTACTGGGATAACCTCCAGCCACTTGGAGAACGCATCCACCACCAGGAGAAACATGGTTCCTCGGAATGGGCCAGCGAAATCTATGTGCACTCTGGACCACGGCCCCCTTGCTGTGTCCCATTCCCTATGCGGGAGGCGGGCCTCCTCTGGACGGGATCCCTGGCATGCCTCACAAGTGCCGACCATGTGCTCAATGTCCGCGTCCAGCTGTGGCCACCAAAAGTAACTGCGGGCCAGCGCTTTCGAACGAACGATGCCCGGGTGGCTGATGTGCAGTAGTTTGAGCACCCTCGGCCGCATGGATGTAGGGACCACCACCCGTTGGCCCCACAACAGGCACCCCCTTTCTAGGGACAACTCTAGTTTTTTCCGAAAGAATGGGTCGAATTCCGTGCTTGGGGACGATGCCGGCCACCCCTTCTGTACCCATGAGCTGACTTTCTCCAGCGTTCTGTCCTTGCCTGTCGCCCTAGCAATATCGGCTGGTACTATTGGGGGTGCGTCTAAAACCTCAATTAGCAACACCTGGTGGTCTCTTTCTACTCTAGCCTTTTGGTCGTCCGACAAGGGCAAAGGGGATCTCGAAAGTGCATCAGCATGGCTGATCTCCTTTCCGGGCCGGTACTCCAACTCGTGTTGGTATGCGTTGAGAAAAATAGCCCAACGCAGCATTCTCGGGGATAGGATCTGCGGCGTGGGCTTGCTTGCCGTGAAGATCCCTAACAGGGGCTTGTGATCCGTCACGATTTTGAACGGGCGGCCATACAGAAAATCGTGAAACTTTTTGGTCCCCGCTACTATTGCTAATGCCTCCCTGTCGGTTTGTGCGTAATTTCGCTCTGCTTGGGACAGGGACCTTGAATAAAACGCAACCGGGGCCTCCCTTCCGTCATCCAACACGTGGCACAGCACCGCCCCCACCCCCACCGGTGATGCATCGCAGACTAAGACCACCGGCCGTTTGGGGTCGAAATGCGTTAGGATTGCGTCAGAAGTCAAGAGTTGCTTTAGTTCTTTGAACGCCCTCTCGTGCTCGTCACCCCACATCCATGTCTCCTCCTTTTTAAGCAACCGATGAAGCGGTTCGGCCACGGACGCTTTCCGCGGAAGGAATGTATGGTAAAAATTGAGGAGCCCCAGGAATGACTGTAGCTCGGTTTTGGATGTGGGGCGAGGGGCCTTCTTGATGGCTGCTACTTTGGCTTTGGATGGCTTAATACCCTCGGGTGTGATCCGGAACCCTAAAAACTCGACCTCGGTTTCGAAAAAGACACATTTGTCCTTCCTCAGTCTCAGCCCCGCTTTCTCGAACACAGTTAGTACTTTATCCAATCTTTTTGCCAGTTCAGCCTCACTCCCCCCTGTTATCAATACGTCATCAAAATAAGGCAACACCCCCTCCAGCCCCTTCAGGAGGCGTTCCACAAGCGACTGAAAAAGGCCGGGTGCCGAGTTCACGCCGAACTGTAAACGCGACACCTGGAACGCTCCTTTATGTGTGACTATCGTTTGTGCCGCGGCCGTGGCGGGAGTTACGGGGAGTTGCTGATAGGCTTGTGCCAGATCGAGCTTAGCGAAACACTTTCCCCCGTTTAGCCTGGCCAAAAGGTGGCTGACCACCGGCACCGGGTATGCATTAGGGCGGATCGCCTTGTTAATTGTACACTTATAATCAGCGCAAATGCGCACCTCCCCGTTAGCCTTCAGAGCTGTTACAATTGGAGTTTCCCACTCCGCGGAATCAACAGGAATAAGAATCCCCTGGCCCACCAATTTGTCCAGTTCCGCCTCTATTTTGTCCTTTAGTGCGAAGGGCACCCTGCGCGGTTTGAGTCTTATCGGGCGGACCTCTGGGTCTAGGTCGAAGGCTACAGGGGGTCCCTTGAATTTTCCAAGTCCTTTTTTAAAAACGGCGGGATGCGCATCGCACACCGCTTGTATTGGATCCACCCCCACCGAATGTACTCCCCCTATGAACAGGCCTAAAGGCTGAAACCACTGTGTCCCTAGGAGGCTACAACTTCCCCCCTTGAGGACAACTAGGGGCAGATCCGCAGAATGTCTCTTAAAATTAACCCGAAATTTCCCGACCCCCAACACCGGGATGCTGTTTCCCTGTACATCTCGTAGCGTGGACCTCAATGTTTTAAGTTTGGGCCGCACGTGGGGGTCGATTTTCAAGAACTCTTTCTGGGGAATTATGGAGTAGGAGGACCCCGAGTCAATTTCCATCCTGATAGGGGCCCCTTGTACTAGTACCTCAACGAAGTAATGGGACTGTCCCGCGGACACGCTGAACACTGGGGCGTCGTCTTCGCTGCCGTCCGAGACGCGGCCCACGCCGTCCTGCTTCCTCGTGGTCTGGGCGCCATCTTTGGGCCTCGCTGGACGGTCCGGCCTGGTCGAACGGTCTGGTGACTGCCTCCGGCCCTCCTTCCGTTTTCTGCATGCCTTGGCAATGTGCCCCCGACGGCCGCAGGTGTAACATTCGGCCTTTCTAAATGGGCACCTCGCGCGCTCATGGGCCGCTCCGCAACCATCGCAGCGGCACCCCCCTTTTCGGACCTTCTGGACCTCCTCGCCGTCGCTGCCTTCCGAGGACGATTTTGAGGCCCGTCGAGTTGCGTGCACCGATTGTCCGGACTTCCCGTGCACCGAATTTTCCGCTTTGCCGGCCCTGGGACGCCACTGGTGCATCTCGTCCACTCCAGCATTCGTGGACTCTGCGGCTTCTGCGGCCTCTACGACCTCTGCCAGCGTGGGTGGCGGCTCCTTGTTCATCAAGCTGCACTGCACCTCCTTGTCTTTCAGGCCACACAGCACGCCGTCCCTGAGGGCCATTTCTAGGATGTTGTCCCATTTGCAGGGGACGGCGGCTACCCTCATGGCGGCCACGAATGCCTCAACCGACTCGTCCGGCGCTTGGACTCGCCTCCAAAACGCGCTCCGAGCGGGAAACATCGCCCTCGAGGGTCGGAAACGCTCCCGTAGCAGCTTCATGATGTCGTCCGCCTTAAATTCGCTCACCTTCTTCGGAGCGATGATGCCCACCAGCGTCCGCTTGGTTTCCATCCCGAGCATTCTGGTGAGGATGGCCCTCTTCCTCTCCTCATCGTCTTCCTTGACTTTGAGTTCCACCAGCGCCGCCTGGAAGTCCATCTCCAACAGCTCCCAGTCTTGCGGTTTGGTGAGGTTGAACCCGCTCTGTGCCCTGGCTGCTCCTTGGGGATCCATCATCCCACCTTCGTCGCCAATTTGGTGTATGAAAACCAAGACACAGGACACAGCCTCGGGCTGGGTTAACTCAGGTTTATTGCATCGTGGACAGAGGGAACATGAGGTAATGGCGGATCGATAGCTCTTTATATACAGTAGTAATACATTTGAACGTGGTGCCATGGTAGCCCATTGGCTACTGCCTGCGTGACGTCATTTCGGGTCACGCCCTTCTTGTCCAGGTGTAGGTGGTGGCGGGAAAGCTTCCCGCGCTGTTGCCTTTGATGAGTTCGGACCAAGAGAGCTTGGACGCTCGCTGCTGCCAGCTGGTGGTCATTAGCTCGCGTCCTATTACAGGGTTTATCTGATACAGCTGAAGGTTACATTGTTGCTATAGGCAAGGTTACATTGGCTCAGATACATTGTAATCCATGTGGAAGGTAAAACCATTAGAACACAACAGGTTGGATCTGGCCTATGGGCCATAGTTTAGGCACCCCTGGCCTAGAAGTCAACATGGGAGAAACACAACTTTCTGTTAAGAAACAGCATATGAGATACCCTGGATATTTCCCACTGCCATTTTGCATCAGTTCACCAGACATCCAGATCTGCTCTCCATCAATGTCTGTAGTTACTTAGTTAAGCTTTAAGTGACCACAACTATGACTCAACATTTAATCCATTGATTAAGTAAAGCTATCAAAAAGCACTGCAGATAGGTGTGTCAGAGGAGCCTATATTCTTTCCATAGAGGGAGAAAATCCTCTTTTTAAGATATGCCTATCTAAGCATTTGCATTAATAGTGCAGTAATACTATCCACTTACAATGTTTTCATTTGAATCTATATCATACCACGAAAATAAGCAACCTTTAATAGAAAGGAGAAATGCATCAGAAAAATTAGCAAACAATAAGGCTGACAGTGCAAAGATTTTAAAAGAACAAGCAAATGACCCAGGAAGCAGGCACTTGCAGAAACAATGCAAGTCCATGCTGAGTTGCTCAGATTATAAAAAGCTATTGCCCAGATGTACACTGTGAGTGGATTTAAAACATGGCCATTTTATTGATAACCAATTAACTGCACTGGAGGCAAAGTGGTGTGGGTGCAACCAAATGATTGGAAACAAAAATAGCCGTGGGAGAAAATGGTCAACGGGCTGGAAGACTGATGCACACCTACACCAGGTGCCAGAGACTGGGGACCCCAGTGCAGTGAGAAGAGAGTGGATGCCCCCTAGGGGTGGAGAGCGCAGAAAAGTATGCAATGCAGGAGGACCCAATCAAACGCTGCCACATAGCTGGAACCTGTAAGGGAAGAAACAGAAGAGCAACTAGTGAACAACGCAATAACACACAGCAAACGCAGATCAAGAAGTAGCAGGCGGTGTCCCGATGGGCAAAGCTGAGGCTGGAGGCAGCCCGGCGGGGCGGATGGCCACACCATGGTTTGTCCAGGGCAGGCAGAAGCAAGGAGAGAGCAGGAGGAGGCCAAATGAGGGGCAGCACAAATGGGACACTCATGCTTAAATCAGCATTGCCTCTTGGCACAACGGCCCTGGGCAGCAAACTCCCAGCAAAAAGTGTGAGACGGAGCAAAGGACACCTCCAGGGAAGGAGTGTGGGGAGGCCATTGAACCAAGTGGCCACAATCGTACTTGTCACCGGCAGCTGGTTGGGATAGGGTCATTAATTGAAGCCAGAGTTGGGAATTGGGCTTGTCCCAATGCATTTTGGGCCAGAGGGTGGCACGCATGCGAAAATTTTCATGTAGGACAGCCAAGGCTCGCCAGGGAAGTACACTTGGGTGTGATATATCAAATCAAGGTATTGGACAAGGGGTAGCGCAGAGGCGAGACAGGCCCAAATGGAAATCCTCACGTAGATAAGGAAAGCCGGCAGCCAGTTGGCCCCATACCTGTCAAGTTTTGGAAATGAAAATAAGGGAAATTTTGGGGCACACCCCTCTCCTCACCAGGCCATGCCCCTATCCCCTCCAGCCAAACCCCCTCCTCCCCAAAATCCAGGCACATCCAAGAGCCTAGAAGAGGAGGAGCCACCAGAACCAGGGAGGGGGGTGGAGGAAGATGAAAGAACCACCCCCTAGGCACTCCCCTTAGCATGACTACTTCCCCTCATGGGGAAGGCAGCAGGCCAGCCTTACTGTAATAATTCTGTTTTAGGTTTTTTTCGTCATTCTCTGCTGTGACAGCATTTCATATTATGGTGATTTTTCATGGAACTGTTTTTGACACTTATATCAGTTAATTGTCTACTGCCTTAGCCTTGTGTGCCTCAATTTCATTTTTAAAAACTCTGTGTTTAAGAGAAAACCACGGAAATATCCTCTTTATGTTGTATGCAAATATACTTGAAGCCCTCTCTCTCCTGGGAAAGAGGGTGTTAAAGAGACAATGAGCCAAGTGGCTTCAAGGGACATCTCGCTGGGTGGAAGGGTGGACAGGGGAACCAAGCCATGGTCTGGCCCAACAGGTCCCGCCAACGGCCCACCATAAGCCGGGGGAAGAAAGGGGAGGCCAGGCTGCAAAGTAGGGAAGAGAGGGAGGGTGTAAGGCCAAAGCCCACTGAGGGAAGAGGCGCACTGAGTGGCCTATGGCCACGGCCACCCACCAGACGGAGGTAGAAGTAGTCGGGGGGGGGGGTTTCTGCTGGGGTAGATGTGCTAGTTTGGTACAGGTACTCACCCACACCCAAGGTCCCTGACCCATGAGGGGCAGGGCCCAGGTGGACAGTTGATGGAAGAGAGGGGGTCAGAGCAACGCACCCCAGGGACTCAGAGGATGGAGGCAGGGACTCAGGTGGTAGACAGGAGGCCGTCAGAGGCTGGGAGGAAGAAGACCAGGCCACCAAGGCCGCTACCCTCTGAAGGAGGGAAGCAGCAACCCCACCCCAATCCAGTCCGGCTGGGGCTAAAGGAATAGCCGGCAGCAGGACAGAAGAGGAGTGAGAGATGGAAGAAGGATGGACCCTGCGGCGGCACACTGATGGAAGGCGTGCCCCGGACTGGGGCCCGAGGCACAGAGGGGGAGCATGCGATGGGGCACCCCAGGCAGAGCGGCACCCACCCCCAGAAGCCCGGGTTGCAGGAGCCATTGACGGAGCAGCAGAGAGAGCCAGCAGCACCAGAGAGGCTCACCCAGCTGGTAAGAGAGCCAGAGGAGAAGCAAAAGCTTTTTCTGCAAAAGAAAGGAAGGGTGAGGCAGGGATGAGCCACCCCCTTATAAAGGGGTGTAGGCTCCTCCCTGCCCAACTGGTGGGAAAAGTAGCAGTGCGCTCCTGTCTCCCGGGGAGGGCCCGGGCAAAGCGCGTGCCTCCTGCAATTGCAGGTGGCGCGCATGCATTATTTCTGTAGCACAATTTGACAGGCATGAAAAGGGAAATTACAAGGTCACTTGAGAATCCTAGAACTGGCAGCTTTTATATTTCCAGCAAGAGGTTTAAATAGCAAAACAGATTTAGCAGATTTAACGTCCCCATGTCCCCAAAAGAGAATACAGTAAAACCTCACATAAAGAACACCTCACTTAGAGACTAACTTCCTTAAAGAGTAGAATTTTCGCTGAATGGTCGGCTCACTTAACAACTAAAACCAACCAAAAACTCACTTAACAACTAAATCCCCCTCCCCCGAAGTCACCATTGGACACTTACAGAGCAATCCTATTGAAGAGCAATCCTATTGAACGTATTATGCTCTTTAAGCGAGGTACCACTGTACAAATATTGCATTCCCATACATGCTTATTTGGAAGCAAGTACTGTACCACATCTGATTATATTCTTTCCCATACCATTCAGCAGTCAAAAGCATGGGAGCAAACTGAAGAAGCGTCTTAACTAGGTATCAATCCTGCACTTGGATTTAACACAGACGAAACTGAATAAAAACCCAGCATTAGAAAATGCAGAGCTCAATGCAGAGAAGAATGGTGGATACAGTACTTGTTTCTTTTTAGGGGGGAATCGTCTGGTGTGTGTTTATAATTCAGCAAACAGAGTTGGTTAAATCTGCTCCGAACCACTGGCATCATTTTTCTCCACTTCCTGCTGGGTATGATTGCCTCATCCTGCACAGAGGAGCTCTCACAGGAGTGTCAGTTCATCTCAGTCAAGTACCTGTTGACTCCAAACAATGGTTGGGGTGGGGTGGGGGTGGGTGGGACATGCTTTACAGTTAGTGCTGTATCAGATAAGCAATATGTCTACTGTGGAAGGGGAGCCAAAGTGAAGGCTTTCAGTGGAAACTGCCAATTGACACTTCCTTAGATCAAAGACAGCTTCAGCTTCTACTGTAGAGTTCTACACAACCCCATGACAGCTTTCTCTGCCTCCGCCACTGCTGACTCCTTGCGACACTGTTTGCTGTTTCAATGGCAATAGCAATTTCATCTTTAGAAACCAGCAGGGACCGACTTTGGGAAATCTGTGGATCAAAACTTATTTTCCTTGCTGTGTATTTACACCTTTGCTTCTTTAGGTGAGAGACTATTGAGATTGACTGTGTCTTTTTATTTGACTCATTTAAAAATACTGAAATGAGCATGAGCTGGTAAGGAAACTTTAATTAGGCAGAAAAACAGTGACCCTATGTCAGATTATAAAGAGCAGTAGGATGGATGCCTGCAAACTGCCAAACTGTTGTTGGAGGTACAGTGATACCTCATACAACGTCCAAACTTGGTTCCACAAGTTTGGACTTTATACGGATTTGGACTTTGTATGAGGCATGCAAAATCCTAGCTGCGATCCCTCATACAATGTCCAAATCCTTGCCGTGATGCCTCATACAACGTCGTTTCCATAGAGATACATTGTACTGTAACAGCACAGACTTCAGGGCAAAGTCAAGGAAACAGACAGGAAACGGACAGAACTTTAAGAAATCATTGTCTAAAGGCTAAATACATTACAAAAAACATGTCAAACAACCCTGATTGTCCAAGAACCTGAAGAATGCTGCAAAAATCCCAGGAATGCTTCTAAAAATTCTGATGAAAAAATAAAAAAATCCAAATCACGCTCAAAACCACTCCTAAACGCTCTTCGCCTTGTGCAAAACCCACAAGAGCAATGTACGCATGTGTCCTGCCTTTTATACTGCCCAGGCACAATGCAACCTGGGAAAAACCCAAATGCCTCATACAAAGTCGCATGACTTTGTATGAGGCAACTTTTTCAAGGAATTAGGCGCTGTTGTATGAATTCGATGTTGTACGAAGCGGACTTTGTATGAGGTATTACTGTACCTAAATGAGACTGGAAATAATAAACATTGACATCTTGGGTATCAGCGAGCTAAAATGGACAGGGATGGGTGAATTCAACTTGGGAAACCATCACTTCTACTACTGTGGTCAAGAAAACTTCAGAAAAAACAGAGTAGCCATAATTGTCAACAAAAGAGTGAGAAAAGCAGTAATGGGATACAATCTCAAAAATGATAGAATGATGTCAGTCAGAATACAAGGCAAACCTTTTAATATTACTGTAATCCAAATATACGCACCAACCACGGGCGCAGATGAAGCCACAGTTGACCAGTTCTATGAGGACCTACAAGACCTCATAGAACAGACACCAAGAAATGATGTCCACATTATCTTTGGAGATTGGAATGCCAAAGTAGGAAATCAAAAAGTAGATGGAATAACAGGCAAGTTTGGTCTTGGAATGCAGAATGAAGCAGGGCAAAGATTGATAGAGTTCTATCAAGATAACACACTTGTCATAGCAAACACCCTCTTCCAGCAACATATGAGGTGACTTTACACTTGGACATCACCAGATGGCCAACATCGAAACCACATTGATTACATACTCTGCAGCCAAAGATGGAGAACCTCCATACAGTCAGCAAAAGCAAGACCTGGAGCAGACTGTGGCTCAGATCACAACCTACTAATAGCAAAATTCAGATTTAGACTAAAGAAAATAAGGAAAACAATCAGGCCAGACAGATATGACCTAGACAACATCCCTAAGAAATGCACAGTGGAGGTGAGGAACAGATTTAATGGTTTGGAATTGATAGACAGAGTACCAGAAGAATTATGGACAGATGTGCGGGACATCATGCAGGAGGCAGCAAGGAAAACCATACCAAAAGAAAAGAAGTGTAAGAAAGCAAAGTGGTTGTCTGATGAGATTCTTAAAATAGCAGAGGAAAGAAGGAATGCAAAAGGCAAAGGAGAAAAGAAAAAAATACAGTCACTTGAACACAGAATTTCAAAGAAAAGCAAGGAGAGACAAGGAAATCTATTTAAATGAACAGTGCAAAGAAATAGAGGAAAACAATACAAGAGGCCGGACTAGAGATCTTTTCAAAAAAATGGGGAAATCAAGGGAACATTCAAAGCAAAAATGACCATGATAAGGGACAAAGACGGTAAGGAGTTAGCTGATGCAGAAGAGATTAAGAAAAGATGGAAAGAATACACAGAGGAACTTTACAAAAAGGACCTCAACACCACTGATAATCACAATGATGAGAACATTGAACTTGAGCCAGACATCCTAGAGAGTGAAGTCAGAAAGGCCCTAAAAAGCACTGCAAACAACATACCTAGTGGAGATGACGGTATCCCAGTTGGATTTTTCAAAGCTCTAAAAGATGACGGAATCAAATTACTGCATTCGATATCCCAGCAGATCTGGAAATCAAAACAGTGGCCAAAGGATTGGAAAAGATCAGTATACGTTCCAATCCCAAAGAAGGGTAGTGTCAAATTATCGAACAATTGCGCTCATCCCACACGCTAGCAAGGTGATGCTCAAGATAATACAGGATAGACTTCAGCAGTACGTGGAGAGAGAATTGCCAGACATGCAGGCGGGGTTCAGAAGAGGCAGGGGGACTAGACACCACATTGCTAATATACGGTGGATCATGGAGAAAACAAAGGAATATCAGAAACAAGTATACCTCTGCTTTATTGACTACACCAAGGCCTTTGACTGCGTGGAGGTTAACACGTATCTTTTTTTGCTCGTGCCGAGAAAGGGATTTTAAAGAGGATTAATGTAAAAAAGTTGGAGCCAAACTGCCTGAAAGCGTTTATCCGGAGCCTGGGAATCTTTTGTTGTGAGTTTATTTTCGCCGGAGTCGGAGTTCGAGGAACGGGCGGTGAGGGAAGCGTGGCACAGGCTGTGCTGATCATGCCACTGGCGGTTTTAAAAGCGAAACTGGCTTTGGACCTTTTTTGAAGAGAGAGAAGGAAGAGAAAATAAAATAAAGTGGACGCTGGCGGTGGTGAACAAGGTCTCGGAGTTGGATTATTGAGAGGACACAGTAAGTGTGGAGGGAAAGAGGAGGGTTAAGTTTGAAAATGGAGGGCAAAGCTGGGAAGGAGTAATGGCGGTGAGGAAGAACAGGAACGAAGACTGCTAAGAGCGGAGTGTGGGGAAGTTGTTGAGAAACGGTGGTTGGAGAGGTGAAAAGGAGTGGATTAGAGCAGAGCAAAGACTGAGTAATGAAGGGAATGTTTGGAAGATCATAGTGGGGTGTTGGTGTGTTTGGAAAGAATGGAGGAGAGACCGGGCTTGGGAACCGCTGTTGCGGTTGGATTTACAAATATCTTTTTTCTCAATTTTATGGGGCTGCAGTTGAGGTCCTAGGAGTGAAGGCAATATATTTACTTTTCATCCTTTTGCTGTCCATTAAATTTTGGAACTGTGGATTTATGGTTACCCTGTGAAGAAACTTTTTTCCTCTTACTCCTGTTTATGCCGCGGATACAAGATCGCTGGGGGTTTTCTGCTGAGTTTGCAATTCCTGGATACATTTTGGATACAATAATACAAGTGGAGTAAACCAGTAGGTCAGCTCTGAGTGGATTACAACGTGAATAGAAGATTTGTTTGAGTCGGAGGGGGTCTTGGTCTGAATGAAAATTTTATTAAACAAAGCTGGAAAATAATTGAGATCATAAAAGCGTCTTGGCTCTGGGAGCATTATTTGAGGATCTTATAAATAAAATGGAGAAGAGGAAGGAAGAGGAGGTTGTAAGGCCTAAAAAATCTGATGCGAGAAAGGAGGAGAAGAAAGATAAAGTGCCAAGTGTGGATGCATCATCATCATCATCGTCAGCAACTACAACAGAGCAGACGGGAGCAATGGATCCAACTCAAATTATGGTAGAGCTGGGGAAGCTGTTTAGAAAAATTGATAGGATGGAGGAAGTGACCACGAAGGTATTAAGAGAAATCAAGGATGTGAGGGTAAAAGATAAGGAGGAGTTAATGGGAAGTCATAAGAAACTTGCCAGTATGTTTACTGATTTTTCTACAAAGGTTGATGCTAATTGTCAGAAAGTGGATAAAGTTTTGAATCTGGTACAAAAAAAGATATGAAATTAATGCAGAACCACAATAAAATGTGGCAAGTACTTAAAGAAATGGGAATACCAGAACACCTCATATGCCTCATGAGAAATCTGTACAAGAGTCAAGAAGCAACAGTTAGGACAGAACATGGAATGACAGAATGGTTTGGAATAGGAAAAGGAGTAAGACAAGGCTGTATTTTATCACTTTACCTTTTCAACCTATACACAGAGCACATAATGTGCAATGCAGGGATGGAGGAATCACAATATGGGATAAAAATTGCTGGGAGAAACATCAACAATTTGAGATATGCAGACGATACCACCCTAATAGCAGAAAGTGAGGAAGATTTAAAGAAGCTACTGATTAGGTTGAAAGAAGAAAGTGCAAAAGCTGGCCTGAGACTCAATATCAAGAAAACCAAGATAATGGCAACAGGCCCTATCAGCACCTGGAAAGTAGATGGGGAAGAAGTAGAAGCAGTGACGGATTTTATTTTCTTGGGATCTAGGATCACTGCAGATGGTGACTGCAGCCATGAAATAAAGAGGCGACTGATTCTAGGGAGACAAGCCATGAGAAACCTGGGGAACATAGTGAAAAGTAGAGACATCACCTTGCAAACAAAAATCCGTATAGTCAAAGCAATGATATTCCCGGTGGTAATGTATGGTGCGAGAGCTGGATCATTAGGAAGGCTGAGCGCAGAAGAATAGACGCCTTTGAGATGTGGTGTTGGAGGAGAGTTTTGAGAGTATCCTGGACAGTGAGGAGAACAAATAAGTCAATCTTGAAAGAAATCAGTCCTGACTGCTCTTTAGAAGGTCAAATAGTAAAGATGAAGATGAAGTACTTTGGACACCAAATGAGAAGAGAGGATTCACTTGAGAAAGCCTTGATGCTGAGAAAGGTGGAGGGCAAAAGAAAAAGGGGACGGCCAAGGATGAGATGGCTGGATGGCATTGTGGACGCAGCGGGCACCGAGCTGAGCAGGCTGAGGAGGATGGTGGAGGACAGGGGTGCCTGGAGATCAAGGGTCCATAGGATCACAACGGGTCGGAATCGACTGTGCGACTGAACAACAACAACAACAACAAGTGAGACTACGCTCATACTGAAGAGTATGCATGCCTCTGCATGGGACAGGGAGACATACAGAAAAAGAGAGAAAGATTGTCCTTTAACCTTTTCTGGTCTCTGCTGACCTTGCTTCAACCTACGTAAACGTAAAGGTCACCCTTGCTTGAAAGCCAATCATATCCAACTCTAGGGTTCAGTGCTCATCTCTGCTTATAGCCAAAGAGCCAGTACTGTCTGCATCTGCAGACATTTCCATGGATGTGTGGCAGGCATGCCTTGACACCGGAGTGCATGGAATACTGTTTACCTTCCTACCAAAGTGGTCCCTTATTTATCTACTTGCTCTCGAACTCTGATCTTCCAGTCATCAAGTTCAGTGTTTTAACCACTTGAGCCACCACAGTTCTTCAACCTAGAATGATATTTTTTAGGGTTGCTGATGTCAATTTCTTCCTTCTCAAATTTCCCAGACAAAAGCATTGTACCTTTGTTCTCAGAATGTGAGAAGGCAAACTTGAGCCCTTGCATTTCCCCCTTAGAGGCAAGCTACATGGGAGTTTAGCCCACCCTGTAGCTCCCTCAAGTACATCCACCTTGTCAGGATTACATTTCCCCCATCCAATCCTTCATGGGTTGCAGCCAGAAGTTCAATATATTTATGAATTCCCTACAATTAGATCAAAACAAAAAAGATAAGTTGGCCTCTTCCCCAAACTGATGAGTTCATGGCTAAATTCCTGGATAGTCTCACCCAATGGTTTGAGATATACAATCAAGTTGTATATAGGTCAAGTCATAGGCCCCTGGTTAAGGCAAGGTGCAGTGGTCCTTCAACATGACTTCCTGTCTATCAGGAACTAACAGAACCACTCCAAAGCCCAAATCACTGGGACCTCATCCAGCAGGTTTATTTAGACATCAAAAAGCATGGCTAACAAGACAGAATCTCTTAAACTACTTGTGAAAGGCAATGCTTCACTAGCACCATCACCTAAGCCTTTTCATAAAAGTGAATGAAACCACACCAGAACCACCATTGGTGGTACATGCTTCAGGGGATCTGAGCTGACTCCATTCCAAGGAGGCACACTAGGGATTAATAACCTCAGCCCTTGGCTCCATAAGTAAGCACTCCAATCTACTGACCTGTACTGCTCACTCAGCATTATACAGACCCCAATAATGTTTCTAAATGAATAATGTTTGCTCTGATTAACAATGAGAGGACTCAGATGGAGGGGTTACCTGAACATAATTATTGAGAGCTTTTCAATGGGACAAGCCACAAATGTCTTTTTGCATAGATACTGTGGACTCTATGTATGAGTTATGTCCTGCTGCCATGGGGTGCCCAGGGCTGTACTCAGGATTCTAGATGTGTGTGTGTGTGTGTGTGTGTGTGTGTGTGTGTGTGTGTGTGTGTGTGTGTGTGTGTGATATATAAGTAGGCAAGAGTTTGAGGGTGGGCAAACTGCTAACTCAGGGTGGGTGATGCCCGCCCTGGCACCCCCTGGCTATGGCCCTGGAGTGCCATTTTCACATTTGATCTACATGCAACTTTGATTGGCAAACTCATAATTAGTGTTCATCCCATTATGGACTAAATTCATTGAAGGCTTTCATGAGATAAGTTTGGCTGTCCCATAGAAATTCTTAATATGATTCAAGTTTCAGGCTGTAGTGGTTGAAACATCTGCTTTTTTTAACTACATAGGTGTAGAACAGATTCACAGGTAACAGCATCAATGAATAAGTAAAAACCAAAAACATTTGAGTATTGATTTGGAGAATACAAAAGACATTCAGTCATATATTATGCCATTTTGAAAGGCAGGATTCTTCTTTGTTATTTCAATGCTATTGTTGAACCCACCCAGCAAACAGCACATCAAATCAAGCTACCTTGACTTGATTCTTTCATATACTGTGCTTTATTTCTATCGCCTCCAGCTCTGCCATTGATGAAGACATTTTTGCCGAGAATCCAAACAGGAAACTAAAATAATAATCTAACAGTCAGATCCAGCCATTATAGTACTTTGCCAGTCTTTGCTGAAGCTTAGATCATATCAGTGTGTGAAATATCTTGGAAGAATATCTACCCTCATGAGTCACAAAGACATTTAACTTAAAATATTCCAGAAACCATCTGTGATTGGATTTTTCATTAAAAGGCTGAAAAAACAAGAATATATCCAAAGGCAGCCAAATATCAGGAACAGAATTAGCTTCCAGTTTTCTATAATTTATCAAACTGATCCAATAATAGAGGTAGGTAGGCACATCTTGCATGTCCCCCCTCTCCCTCTTTGGTTGTAGAAGGCGTCTTTTTTTTTTGAAGAAAGTGGGGAGAGAGATAGTGTGTGTTCTATGTAGAATTGTGTGTTTTTGGGGGAAGGGGTTGGTGATGGCATGCCCAATGGAGAGTTTAGAAGTTAGAAAGGAAATAGATTATGGGAAATATTAAAATATTAACTTGGAATGTGAAGGGTACAGGTTCTGTTCTTAAGAGGCGGAGGCTGCAATTGGCGTTGAAGAAAGATAGACCCGATATAGTGTTCTTACAGGAAACGCACCAGAAGTCAAAAGACACGAACAAACTTTTTTTGGGATGGATTCAACATTATGAGATGGCGTTTGGAACTTCAAAAGCGAGAGGCGTGGCAACTATGATTTCTAAAAAATTAGGATTTGAGATTACAAAAAGTGTTGCTGATCAAGAGGGTAGATACTTGATTGTAAAGGGAAAAATAGAAGATGAGGAAATTATGTTGGTAAATATATATGCTCCAAATGACCATCAAGCGGATTTCTTAGAAAAAGTTCGGAAAGTAGTCGAGCCAGAAAATGTTGCAAAAACTATTGTGGCTGGAGATTTTAATCTGATAAGGTCGGGTTTAGACTGCACGAACATAGCAAGATGTGGAATTGGCTTGAAAGGGAATGTTTTAGACGAATGGATGGTTGCGATGGGTTTGAAGGACTCTTGGAGAGAGATTAAGGGCTCTGAAAGGGCATATTCTTTTTTCTCACACGTCCATGGGACCTACTCGAGAATAGATTACGTCTTTCTTACGGAAAACCTGATTAAAGATATTGAGGGAATGGAAATTGGGATCATCAAGGAATCAGATCATGCCAAAGTACTTTTGGAAATGAAATTACAAAAAGATATTCGAAGAGGAAGAAGTTGGAGGTACGATCCCAACTTATTTAAAGACCAAAAATGTAAAGAGCAAATCATGGAAAGGTGGAAAGAAAGTTGGCAGTGGAACGACAATAATGAAGTTAACTTTAACGTTGTTTGGGATATCATGAAGTCGGTTTTCAGAGGGGAAAGTATAAAGTTGGCGAGTATTAAATATAAAAGACATAAGGTAGAACAGATAGAAAAAGAAAAAGAAAAAGAAATAAAGCAGTTACAGGAGGACCATTCAAAAAGTAAAGATAAAAAAACTTTCACTAAATTGCAAAGACTCAAGGCATAGTTAATGGGCAAGGATATTGATAAAGTTAAAAGAGATTTGATTTATTTAAATAGAGAGTATTTTGAATTTAGTAATAGAAGTTCAAAATTATTAGCAAGAGCAGCTAAGGCTAAAAGGGAAAAAAGAGAAATTGGGGTGTTGGTTAATAAACAAGGTTTAAGGTGTAACAAGAATAGGGATAAATGTAAAATTGTGAAGGAATTTTATCAAGCATTATATGCAAAAAAGGAGGTAGATGTGGAGAGGCTCAAAACGATTTTGGAGAGACAGTTAGGGAATGGAATAAAACAAGAACATCGAGAAAAAATGGAGGAAAGGGTCACCGATAAAGAGGTAAAGGAGGTAATTAGTGGGTTGAAGATGGGGAAAGCTCCGGGAGGCGATGGATTATCGACAGAATTTTATAAAGAATTTAAAGACGTTGTGGTTCCGAAGTTAGTGAAGTTATATAATTATATTTTAGATGGAGGACAAATCCCGACCTCATGGTATAATACCATAATCGTTCTGCTGCCAAAACCGGGAAAGAATTTGGAAAAGGTGGAATCGTACAGACCAATTTCTCTTATAAACCAGGATGCCAAGATCTTCACAGCAATATTGGCTAATCGTTTAAATAGTTTTATGGGGGAATATATAAATGTTGACCAAGTTGGTTTTTTAAAAGGCAGGCACATGGCTGACTTGACTAGAAGGGTATTAGATCTAATTGATAATGTTAATCAAACGAAGGAAAAGGTGGGTCTATTATCATTAGACATTTTAAAGGCATTTGATTCATTACAATGGTCTTCAATTAAGGAAATAGTTAGAAATTATGGATTTGGGGATAGATTTAGAAGGGTAATTGATCTATTATACCAAAAAGGGAATTCTAGGATTAAAGTAAATGAAGAGGTTACAGATGTGGTAAAGCTTGAGGCAGGCACCAGGCAGGGATGTCCACTATCTCCTATCCTGTTTATCATGGCAATGGAAATATTAGCTAAAAATATAAGGGATGATTCAAACATAGAAGGGATAATGGGTAAAAAAGTGAGCATGTATGCAGATGATACGTTGTTAACGGTGAAACATCCAGAAATTGTAATGGATAGGATTAAAGATCAACTACAGGTATTTGAAGCTATAACCGGACTGATGATAAATTGGGATAAATCAGAATTGATGCTGTGCAAAATGGGGGTAGACAAGATGGGAAAGATAGTGGGGACACTCAATATACAAATTAAAGAAAAGTTGAAATATTTGGGGATAACTATTTCAAACAAATTGGAAGAACTTAAACGATTGAATTATGACAGTTTGAAAGTAGAATTTAAGAGCAAATTACAAGAGTTTCAAAAACTGAATTTGTCATGGTTCGGGAGGATTGCAATTTGCAAAATGATATTGCTGCCAAAGATTAATTTTCTATTTGATGCACTTGCGATCCACTTGAAGGAGAAGGAAATCAATGAATTTCAAAAGATGTTTAATAATTTTTGTAATGGAGGTAAAAATTCTAGACTTCCAAAGAAGTTTTGGTACTTATCTCAGAAAGAAGGGAGTTTGGGTATGTCGAATTTGTTAGCATACTATCGAGCATTCCAAATTAAGAATGTTGTGAAGATCTTGGCAAGAGAAAAGGCAATTTGGGAGGAATTGGAGATGAAAGAATATAGGAATATTGGTAAAATGATCTTTTTGGGAATAAAGGATAAACCGACAAAGACAAGCAATACTATGATGAGAGGCCTCATGGAGGTGTGGAAAAGAGTAAAGAAAGATATGGTCCCAAATCTCTCTCCAATCTTGGAATTGACTGATATGGTGTGTTTTCCGATAAAAATAGATAAGGAAAAAAAGGAAATATTGGATAAAAATGAATTGTCTTTATTGAAAGACTGGTTAAAAGTTTGTGATGATGAAAACAAGAGGAAAAAAATATTTGAAAAGTTAAAATTGGATTGGTTTCAGAAATTGAAGGTTGATAACTGGAATAAAAAATATAGAAGGGAAGTAGGGATAGATAGAGCAAAGACCAAATTTGAAGAACTGGTATTAAAGATTAGAAAAGGGGAAAAGAATATTGAGGGTCTAGTAAGCAAACTTTATATCATATTGAATAAGGGTATAGATCCACAAGATGATTTGAAACGGAAGTGGGAACAAAATTTGAATATAAAAATAGGAGAGGTTGAATGGAGGAAGAAATGGAAAAAGAGGATAATGAGAACAATGTCAGTAAGAATTAAGGAACATAATTTTAAAATGTTGTGGCAATGGTACTTGACACCACTGAGGCTTCATCAGATGGATAATAAAAGGGATAATTTATGCTGGAGATGCAAAGAAACAGTTGGAACATATGAACATATGTAGTGGAGTTGTAAAAAAATAAATGAATTTTGGAGAAGAATAGAAGGAGAGATTGAGGAAATAATGGGTAAAAGAATTAAGCTGGTGTCAGGTACCATCCTATTAACAAATGTGGAAGGCATGGGTTTGAATAAGGAGGAAAAAGAATTATTGGAAATTATGTTAACTACAGGTAGACAATGCATAGCCAGAAATTGGAAAAATGATGTAGTTATACAGATCGGAGAGTGGTATAAGGAAATGTGGAGCTTAGCATTGAATGACAAACTGACATGGGAGATTAAAGTAAAAAGGGATAAATTAAAAGAAAATAGGTTTTGGAGTATTTGGAAGCCGTTTGTGGATCACTCTCATGGCAAGGGACAGTTTTGGACCTGTACCATCTCAAACAGGTTTTTGGAGATGATATAGATACTAAACTCTCCGGGCATTGTAAATATTCACAGGGTGATGTCTAATTAGTAAAGAAATAAAAAATAGTTGTAGTACTGAAAGTTTTTATGATTGTTATGGTTATAGTAATAACTCATAATGTGGGCATTCAATATTGTGGGCTATATTGCAAAGAATTAGTTCAATTATTATCATGTGCTATCTTTTATGAATTTGATGTAATATTGTATTGTATTGTTATTGTTTTTCTTTTCTGTATGTCTGTTAGTTGTACTTTTTTGCTTTTCTGAAATAAATAAAAAAAATTAAAAATCATTTAAATGGCCTTGTATTTTTTCTAATGCCTTTCTAGGGTGCTTCATGATTAACAAAGTATCATCAGCATACAAACTTATCTTATTTTCGAATATCCCTTCAATACTTTTATCCCCTCTTATAACATTCGCTAACAACTCCATTGCCATTATAAACAATATTGGGGATAATGGACAACCCTGCCTCGTTCCTGCTTCTAATTTTATTTCTTCTGTACTTTCATCATTTACCCTGACTTTAGCAAATCCAGATTGATATAACTGTTCAATCGTATTGCAAAATCTGTCTTCAAATCCATAACATCGAATTATCTCCTTGATTGTTACCCATTGCAAAGAATCAAAAGCCTTAAATATATCTAACAATAATAATCCAACTTTCTCTTTTGTTTGTCCTACTAGATCAGTCAAGTCCAGAACTCTCCTTATCAAATCAGACATATGTCTTCCTTTCAAAAATCCATCTTGATCCCCTTTTATATAATTACCCATGAACCCATTCAGTCTATTTGCAATTATTGCTGTAAATATCTTGGCGTCTTGATTTATCAGAGAAATAGGCCTATATGACTCCACTTTTTCTACATCCTTTCCAGGCTTTGGCAGCAAGAGAATTATAGTTCTATACCATGATGTCGGTATCTTTCCTCCATCCAATATATAATTAAACAACTTCAACAATCTTGGAACTATGCAATCTTTAAATTCGTTATAAAAATCCGCTGTCAATCCATCATCCCCTGGAGATTTACCTAACTTCAAGTTGGCTATTATATCCTTTACCTCTTTTTCCGTTATTCACTCTTCCATTCTATTTTTATGCTCCAAATTTATTTATTTTTTCAAATGCTTTTCCAATTGTTCTCTCAACTTTTCCATATTTATATCTTTTTTAGTATATAAAATCTGGTAAAAGTCTTTCACTATCCTAATCTTATCCTTAATCTTATTGCATCTCCTATCAGGGACATAGGGGGCAGAACATGCCTCACAAAGGCTCCGTTGGGCTCCCTGAACTTTTCTTGGGAACACCCGGCAGGGCAGACCTTAGATCCTGTACCTGCTTGCCTCTATGAGCACTCTTCCCCCTAGCCCGATTCGCTGGGGGACAGGGTCAGAGTAGCCTTCTGCATATGGCAGGTAATATATTACTTCCTTGGCAGAAGCTAGACTTCTAAGTGCTACTTTCTCTTTCTCTGCTACTCTGCCCCTCTCTTACAGAGCATTCCCCTCTCATCTCCTTCTTCCGGAAACGCGATGAGGATTGTCAAAGACTTCTTCGGCTCTGCTTGGTTTCCTTCTGCTCCTTTACAAAGGCAGGCACACAAACTACTGGCTTTTTGTAGTTTTATTGTTGGAAACACAAATACTGGATATAGATATTACTTACTCTACACTTACATAAAAACACAGTGAATAAAACATAAAAGAAAACAAAATCTTACTAGCTTTTCCTAGCAGGTTCAATCTTAAAGGTTTGGGGCGCCATAGCCCCTCATGGCTTTTACCCCCGAAGAGTCATTTTGGGATGCCCACCAACAAGGGATCCCGCTGAAATCATGATTATTATGTGGAGGAGACAGAGTTTCCCCTGTCTCCAAAGTGTGCATGCTTAGTGCTCAAACTGGGCTCTTTTTATGAGAAAAAGGAGCTCAGGAATGTGGTGATCTCATGGGAGTGCACCTTCGTTCCCTAGAGATAGGAGACGACTGGTACGTGCAATGTGACATTGAGCCCCCACCTTTGCATTCCTGGAATTTCCTCATCTGCAGGTGTCTGGGGTAATTAGTTTGACTGACAGAAGTGGAGACATCTCTCCCTGGCGTCAGTCTGTCCCATCATCGGATTGCAGGTGTCTCTGGAATAAGTCCAAGGCTGGACACTTATTTCTCCCTCCTCCCCTCAGGAGAGAGTTCTAATCTTATCTATGCATCATTTGTCATGTCAGGCTGTCAGCCTGGCATTTCAATGTGCTTCTAAAAGAAAGCTGGCATTTCTAAACCTAAGAAAATTATGTATCTTAACACTACATGGATCAAATGTCATTTTAAAATCAAGGCAAGGTCGCATGTGGAAACCATGATATCTCATACCAGCTTTATTTATCAACATTCCAATCTCTCTTTTCATCCTCTTTTCTTTAGCAGCAATAATTTTGAATTCCTGTTGCTATATTCAACATATTCCCTCTTCAAATATAATAAATCATTTTTCACTTTTTGTATATCTTTTCCTATCAATTCCGACTTTAACCTTTGTATTTTATCAAAAACCACTTTACTATTTGTCTTTACATGTTCCTCCTGTAATTGCTTAATCTCATTCTCAATCTCATGCTGTTTATCCCTAAATTGTTTATTTTTAATACTAACCAATTTAATGCATTCCCCTCCAAACACCGACTTCATGGTATCCCACACCACATTATAACTAACCTCTCCATTATTGTTTCATTTCCAACTTTCATTCCAATTTTCAATTATCTTTTCTTTGCTCTTTTGAGCATGGAACAATTTATCATCATATCTCCAATTCCTCCTACCCTTTTTTTCACCATTCATTTTTTATTCCATCCAAAATTTTGCATGATTCTTTAAAAATCCCAATTTCTGCATCTTCTACATTTTTAACCAAATTTTCTGTAACAAAAATATAATCAATTCTAGAATATGTATTGTAGACCTGCGAAAAGTAAGTATATGCCCTCTCTGATCCCTTAAACTCCCTCCACATATCTTTCAATCCCAGACTCTTCATCCATTTATCTAATATCTTCATTTTAGCAGATCTTCCAGCTCTAGCTACATTGGTACAATACTCCGGGGCCCTTATCAGATTAAAATCTCCTGCCACAATCATATTAGCTGATCTCTCTTTCTCCAATATACCCAATACTTTATTTAAAAATTCTTCCTGATGATCATTTGGGGCATATATATTTACTAACATTATTTCTTCATCATTTATCTTCCCTACTATTAAATATCTGCCTTCTGGATCGGAAATACTATTTGTCATCTCAAAGCCAAGTCTCTTCAAAATCAAGACAGTCACTCCCCTTGGTTTAGAAGTTCCATACGACTTTTCATATATCTGCATCCATCCCCCAAAAAAATCTTATTTGTATCCTCTGTTTTTTGATGAGTTTCCTGAAGAAAGACTACATCCGGCCTATCCTTCCTCAAAGCTGATTCTAACCTCCTTCTCTTCACTTGATTGCTCGTACCTTTCACATTCCAAGTCAATACTTTAAAGTTCCTCATACCTTATCTAGTATCCATACATTTTGACAACCGCAAACTCCTTCTTGTGCAATTACCCTCACCAAGCATACTCTAACAATAATTACAATAGAAAAAAGCAAAATACATTTAACATTCAAACTTACCCTCCCCACTCTTCTCACCAAAAAGTAGCCCTTATCCTTCAAAGGGGGGGGGCATGCAAGATGTGCATTCTAGCTAAAGCTCTAGCGCCTAACATCTACTTCTAAATCTACCAATATTAAAACATTTCATCCTTTCTCTGATCGGTCTAAATCCCTCTTATTAGTACCCTACTTCACCCTTCCTCAACTACTACCTGTACCTCAACTTCATCCTTGTTTCCTCCTGTAGCCCCTCTCTTTTGTTCATTCCCATATTCTCTTTGTGAACCTCCTGATTCCGACAAAGCCTTCCTCAAAGCCCGCCACTCTCAAGATGCTGTCTTAACCAATCCAATCTGGCACAAATAATCTAATGAATCCGTCTCAGTGTCCATCGTATGCATTTTTTATCATAAAAAAATCTGAGCTGTTGAGGAAATTTCCAGTGATAAACAATTTCACGTTCTCTTAGGAGTTTTGTCACAGGCTTCATCTTATAGCGCCATATCCATTACTCAATGGATATGTCATTATAAACCTCCACATCACATCCATCAATTTTTAAAACGCCAGACCCAGCCTGTTTTATAAAAGCCATCACCTTTAACTTATCCACCCAATTTGCAAATTTAACCAAAACATTCCTTTAAACTTTCTTTCCCTTCCTTGGCCCCAGTCTAAAAACACTTGCAATATTTTCATTTACAAAATCTTTTCCCATATTCAAATTATTTAGCCAATCGACTATTCTTTCCTTCAGCTTGTCTGGCATTTTTTCTACCAAATTTCATATCACCATGTTCTGTTTTCTCATCACCTCTTCCACCATTTCCAATTTCTTCCCCTGAACCTCAACTTTCAGTTTAACTTCTTTTTGTTCCTCATGCAGCCCTTTTATATCATTCTGCATTAATTTCATATCTTTTTTTGTACCAGATTCAAAACTTTATCCACTTTCTGACAATTAGCATCAACCTTTGTAGAAAAATCAGTAAACATACTGGCAAGTTTCTTATGACTTCCCATTAACTCCTCCTTATCTTTTACCCTCACATCCTTGATTTCTCTTAATGCCTTCGTGGTCACTTCCTCCATCCTATCAATTTTTCTAAACAGCTTCCCCAGCTCTACCATAATTTGAGTTGGATCCATTGCTCCCATCTGCTCTGTTGTAGTTGCTGACGATGATGATGATGCATCCACACTTGGCACTTTATCTTTCTTCTCCTCCTTTCTCGCATCAGATTTTTTAGGCCTTACAACCTCCTCTTCCTTCCTCTTCTCCATTTTATTTATAAGATCCTCAAATAATGCTCCCAGAGCCAAGACGCTTTTATGATCTCAATTATTTTCCAGCTTTGTTTAATAAAATTTTCATTCAGACCAAGACCCCCTCCGACTCAAACAAATCTTCTATTCACGTTGTAATCCGCTCAGAGCTGACCTACTGGTTTACTCCACTTGTATTATTGTATCCAAAATGTATCCAGGAATTGCAAACTCAGCAGAAAACCCCCAGCGATCTTGTATCCGCGGCATAAACAGGAGTAAGAGGAAAAAAGTTTCTTCACAGGGTAACCATAAGTCCACAGTTCCAAAATTTAATGGACAGCAAAAGGATGAAAAGTAAATATATTGCCTTCACTCCTAGGACCTCAACTGCAGCCCCATAAAATTGAGAAAAAAGATATTTGTAAATCCAACCGCAACAGCGGTTCCCAAGCCCGGTCTCTCCTCCATTCTTTCCAAACACACCAACACCCCACTATGATCTTCCAAACATTCCCTTCATTACTCAGTCTTTGCTCTGCTCTAATCCACTCCTTTTCACCTCTCCAACCACCGTTTCTCAACAACTTCCCCACACTCCGCTCTTAGCAGTCTTCAAAACTTTTAACTTTCGTTCCTGTTCTTCCTCACCGCCATTACTCCTTCCCAGCTTTGCCCTCCATTTTCAAACTTAACCCTCCTCCTTCCCTCCACACTTACTGTGTCCTCTCAATAATCCAATTCCGAGACCTTGTTCACCACCGCCAGCGTCCACTTTATTTTATTTTCTCTTCCTTCTCTCTCTTCAAAAAAGGTCCAAAGCCAGTTTTGCTTTTAAAACCGCCAGTGGCATGATCAGCACAGCCTGTGCCACGCTTCCCTCACCGCCCGTTCCTCGAACTCCGACTCCGGCGAAAATAAACTCACAACAAAAGATTCCCAGGCTCCGGATAAACGCTTTCAGGCAGTTTGGCTCCAACTTTTTTACATTAATCCTCTTTAAAATCCCTTTCTCGGCACGAGCAAAAAAAGATACGTGTTAACCAAGCACCATCTTAGCCACGCCAATGAGTCTTGCTTTGCAGAAATAATTGCATATGCTCCATTACTTTTTTGATTTGCTATCCTTCTCAACTCCAAGCCTGAAGTCTTATAGTTTTTACCCTGAGAGTCAGTCTGCTTTCCTCACACCTGGAGAACTAGTATCTGTTAGGACAATGATGGTGAACCTATGGCACACATGTCAGGCATGGCACTCCCAGGCCTCTATGTTGGCATGCACACCATCACACCAGTACAGAGTTTGTCCCTCCCTTCTGCCCAGCAATCCAATGGGAGTGCTTCCTCTCTCTCCCCCAGCACAGGAGTGACCCTGCCCTTCTGCCCAGCAGCCCAATGAGAGCTGCTTCCTCCCGCCCCAGCACAGAGTTCACCTCACCGCTCTGCCCAGCAGCCCAATGGGAGAGCTTCCTCCTTCCCCAACACAGAGTTAGCCCCGCCCCTCTGTTTGCACACTCGATCTCTAAAATGTTTGCAGTCATGGCGATCCCTTCTAAAGGGATCAAATCTGACAAACAGAAATACAGATAAATAAATAGATAATAGATTTTTAGATAGATAAATGCAGGAAGCTTTGTGTAAGAGGCAGGGATTGGAGTGCCCTTAAGTTGCCAAAGAAAGGATGGATTTTATTTTGTATTAAAATAATACCTGATGAGCAAATAACATGATACTTGGTATTCACTATCTGCTTAGTCTAGAATTTCCCAAAAATCAGTCTGATCTGATAAACTCTGCCAGACCTACAGCAAGGTAAAAATGCTATTATTTGTCATGGGAGTCCACCCTTTTCTCATTAACTGGCACTCACAGTTTCAATAACTCATTCTGAGTATTTGTATGAGAAAGAATAAGATACATTCATTTACTTACAGTTACTTGGAATTACAAATACAATATGTGCATGCTTTATTTACTGCAACCAAGCAAACAGTTTGACAGCAAACAACAACAATTGAACACCAACTGGTAAAAGAGAGGAAAGGGAAACAAAGCAGAGAGAGAGACTGGGATCTCTTTGAATTCAGAGGTGGGAAATAATGGTTGATTAGTGCTAAACAGACAGTCACCCCAACCCAGAAATGTTCCTCCCAGTCACTCATACTGCAGGCAACACAAGAGATTGTTATAATACTCCAGCAGGAAGTAGATTGAAATACATTAGCGATAAAGGTAGGATTGCCAGTATTCCTGAGTAAAGTTCTCATCAAACACCTTAGAAGTTCAATGATCAAAAAACCTTTTGATTTGATATCAGAGTTCACTCTATCTTATATTGTATCAAGCTATGGCTCTATACTGCTTATAAAGCATCTGAGCTTTATATTGTCAGAAGATTCCTCTTGTGAGTTGACTCATGAGTCGGGTGATTCTTTACATAAATTGTCTTTACATCTGTGTTCTAAAACAAGAAGCTTGATGGTTATAGAAAAGTTCTTCCACAAGTTCATGTCAGTCACTAATGTGTTGCATTATATTACTAGCTGAAACTGTGCCATTAAAAATCTAGCAAAAGTTCTCAACTACACCTCCTCAATCTTGCTAGCATCCATGCCAAATTTCAAAAACTGAGGCTAACATGTGCACAAACATATTTTATGTTTGTTCACAGCACTGGCTCTTCGGCTATGAAGCAGAGATGAACACTGAACCCTAGAGTCAGATATGACTGGCTTTCAAGCAAGGGTGACCTTTACCTTTAGTATCAGAAGTACCAGGTTCTGGTAGGTTAGCAACTTCTTAGCCCTCAGTCCTCCATTCCTTCTCTTTCCCTATTTTCTTTCTCTTCAAATATTTCTCCTGCTTTTTTTCTTCTTCACTTTTCACTCCTTCCATGTGGCCATCCACTCAGCCTTTCTCACTGCTTTCTCTTGTCCCTTTCCAGTCAAGAGGTTTTGCTTCCCTCCCCTTTTTCTCTACTAATTGAGAACATAAGGAGCATATAAGGGAAAACACCACATGGAATTAACTAGAGGTCACATGAAGGAATGAGTAGCTCAGGCATGCCCCTATGTTTGTCTTTGCTGATTAGGGAAAGTCTAGTAGCTCTGTTCAAGGTTTACAGACGTTTAGACTCTCAATCTTGGAGGGACAGGTGGACTTAGACACAGAAATATTTTGAACAGAATCCTGTAGGTTATTTACATGCATGATGTTTTATATTTTGTAGCTCAGTGATGAATTGCCACGTCTTCTTTCATGTCTAGGCCAGACAAAAAAACTGCCAAAATGAAGGCACCTTTTGGTGAGTTGATTCTGCAGTTCCTTAACCAATGAGATAGTGATGCTGCACAGTTGGGTTTCTTTCTTGCATGTGAAAGGCATCTTGTGAGTTAGCAACAATCTACCACAGTTATACAATTTACTTCGCACAATATGCATTCATCCATATTTCTTTCATTAACATAGTGCACTTCACATTCACTAGTAGATTTTGTAGTAAGGTGAAAACAACGAAAGGGATGATAATAGGACCATCTGCAAATGAATCCTAGGCCACCTCCATTTCAAACTCACCACCACCACCATGCTCCATCAAGTAATAAGGACCTGTTTTAAGTTGTGCTGACAAGGGAAGCACATCTGACAATCCAGTTACACCCACAGACCTTTCTGAAAGCATAATTGTGGGCTCCTGGCTGAAAGCTAACAGAGCAGTCAAAGTGAGTGAGCATTGCTTTGTAAGTGTTTAGCTCAATGTTTGTTTTAATTTATCACAGAAATACTTTTCTTTTTATTTTCTGTTAATTGTTGTATAACAATTTAAGGCCCAGAAATTTGAAATGCACCAGTTATTTCGGTGACTGATGCTAACAATATTTTTTCAAGCTCCAGCGATATAATTTGTCTAAACAAAGAAGAGTTGGTGAGTGTGGGACTGTGGAGTTCTCCAAGGAGCTCAGCTTTCTCCATAACACTTTCAGCCCTTGGGGGGGGGGGGGGGATAGCCTGAAAGCTATAAGGAAGGGCTGGGGGGTGTCTTTGTAGGCTAAGAAGTGATAAATAAATTAGCTACAGTATTAATTAAATACTTCTAATAAATAATTTTAAGTAATGTGCTTGACTATGCATTCTGCCAACTTTTAGGAAACACAGTCAAATGGAAATATAATCAGTCTAAGCAATCAAAATCAGTCTGTTGATCAACTATAATATTTTTCTGTATAATTTCTTTTGCATAGCTATGAAACTGGACAGTTTCCCTTATTTTGCATCTGCCATTTTTCTCTCCTATGCACACAGCTGTTTAAATCTGGTTTTACTGTCATGTTTGCTTGCTTTAAAATATTATGTTTCTTACAGGGGGAGGAAGCAGGAGGGAAATGCTTTTTTGATGCAAATAAAGAAAACAAGGCTGTATTAGCTCAGGCACCTAAAAATATTTTAGAAAGAAAAGGCATACAGACTGGGTTAGTGGAATAATTGGCATTTGCTTTTGATATAGAACTTTCCTTTCAGAACAACAGGTCTGTTGTGAAGCATCAATAAAAGATTGATGGGAGAAAAGGCCTTTGCACGTTTTTGCCTCCAACAGTAAGAAAGCCCAAAGGTCTGAAGCGTGGTGGGAGATGAGGAGTTTCTATCTAAGGCCTGGAGGTACAAACTAAAGGAACAATAAGTTCTGCTGTGTTATGTGACATCAGCTAATGGGTTTTATTTCTACTCTCTTTCAAATGAAAATGTCTGTTTGCTCTGCAAGATACCTCTGCCAATTCAGTAGACTTACCACCTGCAACTGGAACAGATGCTTCCATTCAATTCAAAAATAATATTAATAGCACATGAAAGCACCATGTATAAATAAGCTAAAATTCAAACTTTGCCTCTAAATTGAAAAATGCATCCATTTCATTTGGCAAACTAATGAAACATTTTCATCAAAAGCCCAATTCAATAGGCTGTGAAACTTCAGTATCTTCAAGTACCTCTGATGCCTTATCGCATCATTCCAGTATATGAGTTAACTGACACTAGATAGAAATCAGAAGGCAACTGATGCTTGGAAAGGCAGCAATGAAGGAATGAGAAAAGATCATCAAGTGTAAGAATATGTCACTGGAAATCAAGAACAAAGTCATTCCCTCTCTTGTATTTACAATTACCATGTACTGGTGTGAAATCTGAAAGATGATGCTAGAGCAGGGGTGCCCAAACTACAGCCCGTGGCCCAGATCCGGGCGTGTTTTACTTCTGCTTCCAGGAGTGATGAAGCCTTTGCAGGCCGGGTGAATTGGTGTTGTGGGCCAGATTCACCACCACCCCGCCATAGTGACCAGCTCCCTGAACCACATGACAGGCCCACAGCCTGAAAAGTTTGGGAACCCCTGTGCTAGAGGAGAGATCTATGGACTTCCTGAAAAATGACCAAGTGGGCTTAGAGCAAATCAAACCTGAACTACCTCTGGAGACAAAAATGATGAAGTTGAGGCTGCTCCTACTTCTGGCACATCATGACAAGGCAAGATTATTTGGAAAAGATAAGAATGCTAGTAAAGGTAGAAGGCAGCAGGAAATGAGGAAGTGCATGGAATAAGCTCCTCTCTTGTATTTTTATTGGTCTTGGAATCAGAGGTTCCCAAGTATAATCTTTTGGCAATACAAAAGATTGTTGCTTTGGTAAACCAAATTTGTTCTTTCCATTAACACACTGGACAACCTTCAGTGAGTGAATTACATTTGTATTTCAACCTCACCTTTTCTGAGCGCCAAAGACAACCTGAGCTGATGCATCTAACTGGGAACTCAAATAATTTCACCATAAACACTTTGTTTTGCCCTTGTCTTTGTCAGCCAACAACATTAGAAGTCTTAGTTAAAGGAGTTCATCGATACAGTATACTGTATATATTTTCCCTGGATTTCTTCTGAAGGACAGTATCTTTTTTTTTTTTGAGCAACCTACCAAAGTGATCTTGGCATCACACCAAAATAAGGTAATTATATAATGCAGAATCATAATACACTATTTGGGAATTGCATACATGGCTTTTACATTTTGTACAAAGTTCACCTCTTACAAAATTAGCCCTGAGTTTCAACAGTTAAGGTCTCCAATCGGGGAAGCTCCTCTTAACACGTTTATGGATTCATGCATATCCTCTGGGAAAGTCCTCTATGTCAGATCACAGACGTTTGAAGCTTCAGAAGTGACTTGACATGCAAAGCAGAACAGGCTTGGTAGAAGGCTGCTGTGGTAGGATCAGGCAACAACCTCGTTCTTCTTCTGAATGTCATCATTCTGTCAGTGGAAGCCTTCCATTCTCATAGACTTATATGGAACTCAAACCTTTACTTTTATTGGTATCTATTGGATGGAAGTGGCAACAGAATAAAAACTAAAGCTTCCAAACACCACCATTGCTTCTATGGAGTAAAACATATCTATGAAACACAGTTATCAAAGAAAGAAGTCCAAATAATTGTTGGAGGGTGTTTTTAGATATAACATAAATTAAGTAAGGGCTGTAATTCTTACTAAAGTGTTCTTCTAATTAAACATTTGTTTGCATGTGTACTGTATATGTGTTGTAGCAGTATAGTATCAACATGCTACCTTTTTCTATTTTTAATCATATTATTCAACAATGAGTATATAATTACAGAGTTAATTTTGCTTCCAAGTAATGATAATATTTGTAGTGCAAGGGACCAGCAAGGAGGAAAAAAAGTGAAACACAAATATTATGAACATTTTTCGTACACATTTTTACTTTGCTTTGCTTTTTGGTTGAGATAACAGTACTGTATTTATGGATTTGCAATATTCAACTGAACTGAATCAGTCTAGTTTGCACATTAGCAGTCACAAGGTACAAAAATATGAATTGCACATGGAGACGCAATGTCAAACCTTAAGGGCTCGAAATCATCCTTCATGACATGGTGCTCTTCTGCATGCAAGGAACTCTTTTCATGAAGGAGCATTCAATGGTGCCATTTCCACCCCCACCACTTCACTCCTGCCATCCAATATAGTACAGTTCTGAAACTGTTTTACCAATTCTTCTCTTTGTGTGAAGTCTCTTGCTTCAGAACTGTTGCTTTGTTAAGCAGGTTGTCTGAAGCATCAATACAGCTGTGTTGAGTGAAAGAGGAACTAGCAATTACATGTCTCCCATAAAACCATTAGGTTAGCCTGTATCTGAAACGTACGGACAATTTCTTTTCCACTGTGAAATGGAGCCTGCAACCGTTCCCATGGAACTGCACTGCAGAGGTAATGAAGGTATAATGAAGTGTGTGCTTCTCACGATGCCCAGTAATTTGCCTCCATTGTAGATGCAACTTTTTGCAATGGGGTTAAATCACAAGAGTCACAGAAACAATAAGAGTGATATTCCTTGTGTGCATCCTGCTAGACAACCTTGCTTCCAGACTAAATGGACTGTTGGAGAAAATGCGTTCCTCCTTGTTAGTTAGAGGGTTTTGCTGCCTGTTTGGTTCCCATGTTCATCTGCAAAGCAGGTTGGTAGCACAATAATGTTACAAACAAATAGTATATCATCCACATGGAGTTGTGCTATGTGTTACTGTGATGCTGAAGTACCTAACAGAAAGTTGGAAGCAGTGGTGGGATTCAAAAAGATTTTACTACCTACTCTGTGGCTGTGGTTTGGTGGGCGTGGCCAGGGGAAAAGCCCTGTGTTGCACCTGAATTAGGTAAAGGTAAAGGTTTCCCTTGCTCGAAAGCCAGTCATATCCGACTCTAGGGTGCAGTGCTCATCTGTTTCTAAGCCGAAGAGCCAGCGCTGTTGTTGTGTATGCAAGGACACTGTTGTTTTTAGTAAATGAATGTAACCAGCCCCATATCACAATGTATCACAGCTGCTAAAAGAACGCGAGCGGACCGCCCATTGAGGGCGGATGCGAGCGTTCATAATCACATGGCTCAATCCCCAAATCACGGACAGCCGCGGGAACTTCTCCGCATGAAGAACTACAGAAGAGGGGGGCGTGACTCTAGTCGACGCCCCCAACGGTGGCAACCAATGAGCCACCGTGCAACCAGATTCAAATGTGTTTCGTTACTGTATATAATGTGATGTACCTCCGCCATTACCACATGTTCGTTCTGATCATCAACCAATAAACCTGTGTTAGTCCTTATTGCGACTCCTTCTTTGTCTTCCGTGCAAGACACCAAATTGGCGACGAAGGTGGGATAATGGCGAATCCCAGAGTCAAGACGTACCATTTCGACGTCAGCGAGCCTGACCAGTGGGAGCTCTACGAGTGCCAGTTTCGGCACGCGATGGAAGCAGCCGGCGTCGACGACGACGCGTTGATACGCTCCCATTTCCTGGCCCAGGTGGGACCCGCCACGCTGCGCATTCTCATGAACTTGGTGGCGCCAAAGAAGGTTGAAGCAGTGCCTATCGACCAACTCCTGGAGCTGCTGAGGGCACATTTCCAGCCGCCCGTGTCGATTTTTCCGGCCCGGGTCGCGTTCCACCGGCGGGACCAGCGTGCAGGCGAGTCCGTGTCCGACTACGCAGCGGCCCTCCGACTGGCGGCCGTGCACTGCAAATGGGACGACCTGAACCAGGCTCTGCGAGACCGTCTGCTGTGCGGCCTGCGGGACGAAGAGCTACAAAGGAAGCTCATGACCCGCGACGAGCACCTCTCGTTCAATGAGGTGTTGCGAGAGGCACAAGCGGCCGAGGCGGCCAGGAGCGGGGTCAAGGTGTTCAAGGCCCACAGCACAGCGTCCGAGCGGGCCAAGTCCCCCGTTCAAGCGGCACGGCGGACTCCAGCAAAGGCAGCCTGGCGGGCACCTAGGTCGCCCGCCGGCACTCCAGAGACCTCCGACGACTCGTCCGTAACGGCGGACTCCTACACCAGCGAGGACGACGGCGTCCAGAGAGTAAGGAAGCGCGGGGAGCGGCGGCAAGACCGAGAGCGGCAGGACCGCCGCTGCGACGGCTGTGGCGCGGCCCACGACCGCACGAGGTGTCCCTTCCGCAAGGCCGAGTGCCACAATTGCGGTCGAAAGGGGCACATCGCCCGAGTTTGCAGGCGCGGGCGACCCGAGAGCAAAGGCAGTTCCAGCCATCCCCAGCACCACCAGCGGAAGGCGGCCGGTTCCAGGAAGGTGTCCACCATTCGCGGCGAGGACGGCGTGCACCGCGTGGCCCTGGAGCACCGGCGATTCTACGTGGAGGTACAGTTGCAGGGGCGCCCCGTGAAAATGGAGATAGACTCAGGGTCGTCATACTCCATACTGTCCCAGAGGGAGTACTTGCGCATCCCCCCAGAGGCGCGGCCCAAGTTGCGGGCCATGCGGTCCCATCTGCGGGACGTACAGGGAAACGGGATCCCAGTGTTGGGGGTGGGGAAATTCAAGGTGAAGTTCAAGAATTTCTCCGAAAGGCTCCCCCTAGTGGTCCTCAAGGGGGGGAAGTGTTGCCTCCTAGGGACGCAGTGGTTTGCTCCCCTGGGAATAGAACTGTCCGGCATCCATGCCATAGAGACTGACCCAATGCAGGACGTTTGCAATGCGCACCCGGACGTTTTTAAAAAGGGGCTCGGGACTTACAGGGGGCCCCCAGTTTCATTCGAGTTGGACCCAGAAATCCGGCCCATCCGCCTTAAGCCGAGGAGGGTGCCCTTCGCACTCAAGGACAAGATCGAGGCGGAACTGGACAAATTGGTGGGGCAGGGGATTTTGGTTCCAGTTGATTCGGCAGAGTGGGAGACGCCGATTGTTACGGCCCTTAAATCAAACGGGGAGGTCAGGATTTGTGCGGACTATAAATGTACGATCAACAAGGCCATCAGGCCAAATGCATACCCAGTGCCCGTGGTCAGCCACCTGCTGGCCACACTCCATGGGGGGAGGTGTTTCGCCAAGTTAGACCTAGCCCAGGCCTATCAGCAACTTTCAGTGACCCCAGCCGCCGCCGCTGCGCAGACCATAGTAACGCATAAGGGGGCATTTAAGGTAACGCGCCTTCAGTTCGGCGTGAACTCGGCCCCCGGGATCTTCCAATCCCTCGTGGAACGCCTTTTAAAGGGGCTTCCAGGAGTTCTACCATACTTCGACGATGTGCTGATAACAGCGGGGAGCGAGGTAGAACTAGCTAAAAGACTAGATGGGGTCCTCTCAGTTTTCGAGAAAGCGGGGCTTCGACTAAGGAAGGACAAGTGTGTGTTTTTTGCGAGGGAGGTTGAGTTCCTAGGTTTCAAAGTAACCCCAGAGGGGATCAGGCCCTCAGAGTCCAAGGTTGCAGCCGTACAGAATGCCCCTCGCCCCACCGGAAAACCGGAGCTGCAGTCGTTTCTGGGGCTCCTTAACTTCTATCACTCGTTCCTGCCTAGGAAGGCATCGGTTGCGGAGCCACTGCACGCCTTGTTAAAAAAGGACGCGGTTTGGCGGTGGGGGGACAAACAAGAGAGAGCCTTCCGAGAGCTAAAATCACTCCTCTCCTCAGACGCGGTCCTGACACATTTTGACCCTAGGAAGCCAGTGGTTCTGGTATGTGATGCGTCCCCGGTGGGGGTGGGGGCGGTCCTGTGCCACGTGTTAGAGAGCGGGCGGGAGGCCCCGGTGGCTTACTACTCCAGGTCCCTTTCGAAGGCTGAGCGCAATTACGCGCAGACAGACAGGGAGGCACTGGCCATAATTGCAGGGACCAAAAAGTTTCATGATTTTCTATACGGCCGCGAGTTTACGGTAGTGACTGATCACAAGCCGCTTCTGGGGATCTTCACTACCGGCAAACCTACCCCCCAAATTCTCTCCCCCAGGATGTTGCGTTGGGCCATATTCCTCAACGCCTACCAATACGAGTTAGTCTACCGCCCAGGGAAGGAGATCTCCCATGCAGACGCCCTGTCCCGATCCCCCCTCCCTAATTTGGGGGATTCCGCATGCGAGGTAGAGCAGGACCACCAGGTCATGTTAATCGAGTCCCTCGACTCACCCCCCATTGTCCCGGCCGACCTCGCCAAAGCCACGGCGGCCGACAAGATCCTAGCCCAGGTTAGCTCATGGGTGAAAAAGGGGTGGCCCACTACTCCCCCAGAGGAACCATTCAAACCGTTCTGTAGGCGCAGGGTGGAACTTTCCCTGGAAAGGGGCTGTCTACTCTGGGGCCAGCGGGTGATTATCCCAGAGAAATTAAGGGCAAGGGTACTGAAGTTACTACACACCAGTCACCCGGGGATCGTGCGGTCCAAAGCCCTAGCCAGAAGTTTCTTTTGGTGGCCACAGATAGACGCTGACATAGAGCATCTAGTGGGCACGTGCGAGAGCTGCCAGAGCTCCCGGCCCGAGGAGTCCCGATTACCCCATAGAGAGTGGGACACAGCCCGCGGGCCGTGGTCTCGTATCCATGTCGATTTCGCGGGGCCCTTCCGCGGGGCCACGTTCCTACTGGTTGTCGACTCATACTCCAAGTGGTTGGAGGTAATCCCCGTGAGCAGCACCTCCTCCGCGACAACCATAAAGCAGTTGCGCAAGCTATTTGCTTGCTTCGGCCTGCCAGACGTCCTCGTGAGCGACAACGCAAGTTGCTTCACGTCGACCGAGTTCCAAACCTTCATGGAGAGGAACGCAATCAGACACATCACTGCTGCCCCATTCCACCCCGCCACAAACGGTCAGGTAGAGCGCCAAGTGCGCACTACGAAAGACGCACTGCGGCGCATGGGTCCCGGCGACCTGAACCTACACCTGTGCCAGTTCCTAATCACCTACAGGACCACCCCCCTAGCTTCAGGGTTCTCCCCGGCCGAGCTGCTTATGAAGAGGCGCCCGGCAACGCTGTTTGACCGGATGGATCCGTCCAGGGTGGAGGATGAGGGGAGAAATATAAATTTAGGGGGGGGGGAGCTCCAAGAACTTTTCCACAGGGGACCCGGTTCATTGCAGGAACTACGCGGCCTCGGGGCCAGCGTGGGTGCCGGGGACAATCATCGAGCAAACGGGGCCAGTCTCCTACAGGGTCGAGACGAACTCAGGGCTAACATGGAGACGGCACGCCGATCAGCTCCGAAGGCGAGTCACTAGTGAGGGGGAATCAGCGTTAGGGTCCTCCCCCACCCGCATTACCCAAGGGGGAGACACGGAGGCATCCGAGAACACTTTGAAAGAGAGGAATGAGTTTGTCCCCGCATATGAAGATGATTATAATTTCCCGTACCAGGGGGAGTTAGCGGAGTGGTCCCCCACCCGTCCTAGCGAGAAGAGGGGTTTCAGTTCAGCCCCTGGTACATCACGCCCCCAAAGCTCGGGCATGCTGGAGTACACCATAGTCCCGGCCCGCAAAAGGCAAACGCCACAAAGACAGGCGACCAGCGAAATCTCGCCAGCCTCAAATCCCCAAACCCCCGATCAGGCAGCGGGAGATAGCGGGTCCACAAGAGTCTCATCGTCAGTTCCGAAGTTCGTGCTAGGGGGGTCCCCGGGCTCTACGGGCAGTAGGCAAGGGTTCACTTCCCAACTGTTCATTCCATTCCCGTCCCCACAGGCAAGGTCATCGCAACCTCATTACAGAACCACTAACGAGTCCCCACCTTACATTGCAGGACAAGACCGCGCGGGACCAGGAATCACGGGCTCCCCTGTGTTAGGGCAAGCTGACACGCGCCCCAGGCGCACGTGCGGGAAGCCACAATGGTTAAGGGACTTCGTCCCATCCTAGGGGGGAGGGATGTTGTGTATGCAAGGACACTGTTGTTTTTAGTAAATGAATGTAACCAGCCCCATATCACAATGTATCACAGCTGCTAAAAGAACGCGAGCGGACCGCCCATTGAGGGCGGATGCGAGCGTTCATAATCACATGGCTCAATCTCCAAATCACGGACAGCCGCGGGAACTTCTCCGCATGAAGAACTACAGAAGAGGGGGGCGTGACTCTAGTCGACGCCCCCAACGGTGGCAACCAATGAGCCACCGTGCAACCAGATTCAAATGTGTTTCGTTACTGTATATAATGTGATGTACCTCCGCCATTACCACATGTTCGTTCTGATCATCAACCAATAAACCTGTGTTAGTCCTTATTGCGACTCCTTCTTTGTCTTCCGTGCAAGACACCAAAGCTGTCTGCTTCTGCAGACGTTTCCGTGGTCATGTGGCAGGCATGACTAGACACTGGAGCGCACGGAACACTGTTTCCTTCCCACTGAAGTGGTCCCTATTTATCTACTTGCAATTTCTTGCTTTCAAACTGCTAGGTTGGCAGGAGCTGGGATGAAGACGGGAGCTCATTTCCGTCCTGCAGTACTCGGGAATCAATCTGCTGACATTCTGCTTCCCAGTCAGTGTCTTAGCCACTGCAGTCCCTGAATTAGGACTACTTTATTTCAAAACTTGGATGGGCGGGGCCAGCCAGAATTTCTGCTATCAGGTCTAGTGAACATACACACACACACACACACACACACACACACACAAAAGATTGCTTCAGATATCAGACTGTGAGAGACAGCAACTCGCACTTCTCTCTGTAGGGAAGGTCCCGAGAGAGTCTGACTGGCCAGTTGTGGCAGCAAATGTCACGGATCGAACAGTCACAAAGCAATTTGTCTCTTGTGACTCCACTGCAACAGACAAACATCCAATGCCTTGCTCTGAAGCAGTGATGGCTAACCTTGGCACTCCAGTTGTTCATGGCCTTCAATCCCAGAAGCCCTGATCAGCAGGAGTGCTGACTTGGGCTTCTGGTAATTTAAGTCCAAGAATACCTGGAGTGCCAAGGTTGGTCATCACTGCTCTGAAGGGTTCTCTGTGTCATGGCTACCCTTGCCTCAAAGCCTCATTCTGAGAAAGGACTTTTGAGACTAAGGAAGTGCAGGTACAATCTCTGGTGACTGGGTGCATGAATAAGAACATGTCTTTGCATAGAGAGGAATTGACAGAATGCAAGCGCGGTGCCAAAATGGCCACCGCGCTCTTTGCGGGGGGCCCCCACCCGGACGCAGACATCCGTGTGAGTTAGGGGGCGTGGCCACCCCGCTATAAAAGGGGTGGCCACGAGGCAGACGAGCTGCCATTTTAGAAGAAACGACGGAGAGAAGAAGTTTTCTCCGTCGCTCTTTGTTTCTCCTCGGCTCTCCAGCCCAGTCTTCGGCTGTTTAGCCAGTTCGGCGCCTGTGATCCCCGGAAAGGGATCGTCTTCTTGTAGCTATGCCTCCCAAAAGGAAGGCCACGGCAACCAAGCCGCAGCCAAGAGGGAGGAACTTGCCTGGCCCTGCGCTTGCTAGGTGACAGCATTCGGGTCGGAAGACCGCGACTGCACCCCCGCAACAGGGCCCCGCATCGATTGCACCCACCGTTACTGGTGGGATGGGGCAGATTAGGGCATGGCCCTCGGCTCTCCAGCCTCAGGATGGCCCTGCAGGGGCTTCGGCCCCCGGCCCACAATTGCCAGCCATGGGTCCAGACAATGGGGGAGGGCCTGGTCCGGTCACCCAGCAGGGCTTGCCTCCGGCCCCTCATGGGCCGGAGTTTTGGGCATGGCCCTATTCAGGACCTGGCTCCCAAATGGGGGTCCCCAGTGTACCACCCAGTGGGCCGTGTGGCCCACCTTGCCCGCCTTATACCAGGGGTTCTGTGACTGTTGATGCATTGCTGGCACGTTTAGCCGTGCTAGAAGCATCCTTGGGGGTCATTAACAACCCCTCGGGGGGGGGACTTCACTGCCGACTGGGGGCCCCTTTTGCCTGGCTGCCACCTCGACAGCCGCCACTCTGCAGCAGGCGGCCAGTAGGGTTGAGCTGCTGGAGACGCTCCGGCCTGCGCCGGCCGTGATCTCGCAGCTCCCCGTTCGTCCTGAACTACAGCCGGGGAGTGGCCAGATGTGACCCCAGAGCTCGATTGCGGTCGCGAGCTCCGACGCCCGCCGTGGGCCGGAACCCCCAGTGGGGGCGGCTCCCGGGGGTGCACCAGGTGAGTATCAGGTTCAAGCTAATGTCCCCACATCACAGTCCATTTCAGGTGTTAGTTTTCAGTGGCCATGGCCTCGTCATGTCGAGGCGGGTGGGCATCAGTTCCCAGCTTACCCTGGTGCCAATGGGTCCCATACTGGCACAACATTGGGCGGGGGGGTTTCCGCCCCCAGGACTGTACCGGGCATCGCAGGGACTGTACAGGCACTGCTGCCGATGCCCCGTGTGAATACCGTGCCGGTGTCGGCATTGCCGACGGCAGGGTATTCCTTGCCCCTCGGGGATCATTTGTCCCAGGCCACGAGGGAAAAGATTTGGCGGGGGGAGTATGTTGATATTTTCTCCCTATTGAACCGTGAGCCCACCAAGGAAGAGAAAGAGGGGCAGGATGACAGAGACAAAGAGCTGTCTCGTCGTCGCAAGCCACCGCGCACTTGTGCCAACTGGTTACCCGCATATCTCATTTATATGGCGGTGTACCTCAGGGCCCGGCCCAATTTAGCCATCCCTATGGTCCAATATTTGGACAATATTTACAGGGCGATGGTGGATTTTCTTGCCCCATTGTGGTTGGCTTACAATGAGGAATTCAGGATGAGGGTGCCCTTACACCCGGAGATGAGATGGGATGAGCCATGCCAGAAGTTGTGGCTTTTATAAATGACCCCCACGCGCCCGGCGCCTGGGGAGAGGTACCATTGCGGCCATGCCGTCCAGCGAGCTACTCCAACACAGGCTCCACGCCAAGTGGCGGGGCAGGGGGTTCCAGCCTGCTTGCTGTGTTGGAGTTTCTCGGCCAATGGCGTATGCAATAGAAAACAGTGCCAATACAAACACGAGTGTCCCTCTTGCGCTGGCCCCCACGCTGCCGCTGCGTGTCTGTGAGCTGGTGGGTCACAGGGCAGAGGTAGAGGTGGACAGGGAGCGGGCAGAACTGCCGCTGAAGGAGCTGGTCAGTCAAAAGGCCCCCTCCCCGGTTAACATATTTATGTTAGAGAGGTGGCTCTCAACTTACCCGAGGAGGGAAGAGGCGAGGTACCTACTCGAGGGTTTCCAGTGTGGTTTTCGTATCCCATTCAAGGGGGTGCGGGGACCCCAAGATGCTCCTAATTTGCTTTCCCTGAAGGGTTGGGAGGAGGTGGCCGCCCTAAGTATTGCCAAGGAGGTAAATGCAGGGAGGGTAGCAGGCCCCTTTTCTAGGCCTCCCTTTCCCAATCTTAAGGTTTCCCCTTTAGGTTTGGTTCCCAAAAAGGGCCCTGGTGAATTTCGTCTAATTCACCATTTATCTTACCCGGCGGGTCATTCGGTCAATGACGCCATTCCTGATGACCTTTGTTCAGTCAGGTATACGTCATTTGACCAGGCCCTGCGCATGGTGCGCGCTTGTGGCCCGGGTGCACTTCTGGCAAAATGTGACATTAAATCGGCATTCCGGTTGTTGCCAGTGCACCCGGGTGACTTCGAGTTATTGGGTTTTAAATTCCAGGGGAAATTTTATGTAGATAAAGCCATGCCTTTTGGCTGCTCTATTTCCTGTTCAGCATTCGAATGCTTTAGCACTTTTCTCCAGTGGGCCTTTGTTCGCAGGTCTGGGTCCCGGTCTGTAGCCCATTACCTCGATGATTTTTTGTTCGGGGGTGAACGGGGCTTGGACACGTGCACGCGTCTCCTCACTACATTTCAGACGCTAATGCAGGAACTTGGTGTCCCTTTAGCGCCCGAAAAGACCGAGGGCCCATCAACTACGCTCACATTTCTGGGTATTGAAATTGACACGGTCGCACAGACATCCAGGTTACCTATGGACAAGGTCACACGGATCTCTGCGATGATTTTGGCCTTGCTGGCCAAACGTAAAGTGTCACTTCGTGAGCTCCAAGTTCTACATGGTCATCTTAATTTTGCCTGCAGGGTGGTCACACCTGGCAGAGCTTTTGCTCGATGCCTATGTGACGCCATGATTGGGCTATCAAGGCGCCACCACAGGGTCCGACTGACCAAGGGCATGAGGGCTGACCTATTGGTTTGGCTTAAGTTCCTGCGGGAATTCAATGGGGTATCATTTTGGAGATCTGACCTCTTGGTTTCCCCTAGATTTCAGGTTCAGTCGGATGCCTCTGCGTCCCTCGGATATGGGATTTATTTTGAGGGGAGTGCTGGAGGCCATGCTGGAGGCCAATGCCCTCCAGCATGGCGGGGCACGGATCGTCTACGCGATCGAGCCCTTAAGGTTTGACATTCCTCGAGTTCTTCCTGATACTGGGAGCTTTGATGCTATGGGGTGAGGAGTGGGCCAATTCAGTTGTCCATTTTTGGTGCGACAATGCTGCGGTAGTGCACATTGTCAATTCTCAGACATCTAAATCACCCAGGGTCATGGGGTTAGTTCGCCAGTTTGTGTTACGCAGCCTACGCCTCAATGTGCTCTTTAGGGCCAGACATGTGCCAGGCATTAATAATGATATTGCTGATGTTTTATCCCGCTTGCAGATCCCCCGGTTCCCCGCCTTGGCTCCGGATGCAGAGGAATTCCCCTCGCCACTCCCGGATGAGATTTGGACATTTGGCAAGGAGAGGTGAACCGGGCGATCGGCATGTCACTTGCGCCCCGCACGCGTAAGGCGTATCACCATGCATTTAGTCAATTTAAAAAATTTTGTGTGCAACTCCGGTTGCCCGAAGTGTGGCCCATTCCAGTTGAACAAGTTCTACAATTTATGGTTTACCTACACAGTCAGGGCCTAGCTCCCCGCACCATAGCATCCAGGCTGTCAGCACTGGCATTCATGGCCAAGGTGAGGGGTTTTGCTGACAACATAAATGATTTCCGTATACGACATGTTTTGGAGGGGTGGACATGGGAACGTGGACGCCGCCCAGACACTCGCCACCCAATTTCTCCAGGGGTCCTTATCCACCTTGCACGAGGCTGGCATGACCTGTGTTTTGACAGGTATGAGGCAGCTCTTTTTCATGCGGCTACCACGGTGTCCTTTTTTGGAGCGCTCCGCATCAGTGAGTTGGTGCTACTGTCTAAGGCGGATGCGGCTCGTAGGGCACTGGAACTCGAAGATGTCTATGTCTCTAATGAGTGGGCTCAGTTGAGGATACGGTCCTCAAAAGTCGATCAGCACGGAGTAGGCAGTGGTGTTAGACTGCTACGATGTTCCATTGCAGACATCTGTCCGGTTGGTGCCCTACAGGAGTTCATTGGAGTGCATGGCACGCACCCTGGCCCGTTTTTCTGACACCAGGATGGGTCTCCCCTAACTAAATTTCAATTTTGGAAGGTGACCGGTAAGGCACTGTCCAGTGTTGGCCTCCCCGGGGCTCGTTACGGCACCCATTCTTTTAGAATAGGGGCTGCCTCTACTGCGGCTGCTTTTGGGTACTCTGAGGCTGATATACGCCGTATGGGGAGATGGGGATCTAAGTGTTTTGCATTATATGTTCGCTCTCTTCAGGTATGAGTACCTGTTAAGTCACTGTTCTCTCCATTTTATTTTACAGACCCTGTGTGTCCCCGCACACCGGTGGCAGTATGGCTGGTGGGCCATAGCTATGTGCACTGGGCAGCGCAGTACGCTGCGGCGACAGAGTGGGGACCCCAGCTTGGACTGCGTGCCTCCGCATGTATCAGGTGGTATGGTAAGCGTGGAATGTTATGGCGGGAACTGTTGCCATTCCTTTTCTCCATCAGGGATGCTGAACCGCCTGATGTCCTGGTGCTGCACCTCGGGGGCAATGACCTAGGCCAGGTCACTGGCCTTTCTTTAAAATATGCGATTTGCAGCGACCTAGCTTATTTGCATTATGTGTGGCCTTCCACAACGCTGCTATGGTCGGACATCATACCGCGTCACGCTTACAGGGGGGTATTAACCTCCATGCCCTTGATAGTGCTCGCCACTTGGTGAACAGGGCAGTTGCCCGGTTCTTTGCAGACAAGGGTTTGAGGCGGGTCATCCGACACCCCACCATTAGTTTACAAAATTATGATCTTTATACAGGGGATGGGGTCCATCTGTCGGCCAGAGGTATGAACCTCTTTTTGGAAGATCTGCAAGCAGGCCTGTTGACCGAGCTGACGGTCGGGGGGGAACGTAAGTCTTTATTGAAGCCTCCCCGTGTGGCGGGTAGCACTGGTAAGGTAAATATTTATAACCCATAGGTATCCGGCAGGTTCGCAATTGACTGGCCAACACTTAGACAGGTACAAGTTTAATAACGTTGACCGGTCAACGACAAACCAGGCAATGGGGTGATGGCAGGAGCTCTTCAGCATGCATCACCCCGTGATTTGACGGATCCACATCAGAGGGTGGGGTCAGTAGATAGTTTATTGACTACGGTCAACAATTTGTTTGTCCTAACAAACAAATTGATACAAATGGATACATTGTAGCCAATTGCCATTGGCAATTTGGGAGGAACCTTACCAGTGTTACTGCGGCCTGCTTGCCTTAAGAATTATAATTGGCTGAGTACCAATTGAAATTTATAATTCGAACTAGGGCATGATTCAATAAATGTGGCCCAATGCCGTTATCCATATACCGGTGTCTGAGTCTTTCTTTGGGGGGGTGCGCCTGCAAAGAGCTCCTCCGGTTTGCTAAATTATCTTAAACCTGAGCTGACCTTCCTCGAACATAGTCTGATATTCTGAGTTCCTGATTCCAACTTCTTCCCTCTCACATGTTTTTATCTTGACCCTTTCTGGAAATGGACATAAGGAGCATCTTGCCTTTGTTCTTGGGACAAGAGGGGACAGCTACGCTTTCTACATAGCCTAGTCCACAGGCAGCCATGAATACAGTTGATAACCTGAGGTAGAACATATATTATTGCAAAAAGTGCTTTACTATTGAGAAACAGCAGAGAATCCTTGTACAGAAATGGCAAAGAACTATGTAGGGATGCCTTTCTTCGTTAACAGCTAGATACCAAGCAGGGATTCAAACCAAAAAGCACCAAAGGGCCTTCAGACGATTTTGGAGTGCCAGATTGAATTTATTCTATGGATCTTGGGCTCTCCAGAACATGGGGCAGTCAGTGTTCGCCTTAGCAGTCCTCAAGTGAAACCCAATTGCAGACAGCAATTATTCCTGCATCTTTCAAACTGAAATTGTCTCCGCTTGGTAATTCCATTGATCATATACATGAAGTACATTAAGAGAAACAAATTGCACTGCTGTGTTAGCAATTGAATTATACAAACATTGATTTAATTACAAGCTTTAATTACAAGTATTAATTACAAAGTCTTCTTCAGAGATTTACTTTTCTTGCTAGGATGAAGCACAGTTCATCTGGTTTGATAACAGAAAAGAATGGAAACTACAGGCAGCCTTTGGAACCGCAGTTTTCCAATAACTCTGAAACTTTGGTTCTTGCAATGGGTCTACCCTAGTAGTGGGCTCCAAAAAAATTTACTACAACACTGGGTGTGGTATGGTGGGCGTAGCCAGGGGGAAAGCTCTGCGTTGCACCCGAATTAGGACTATTTTATTTCAAAACTTGGATGGGCGGGGCCAGCCAGAATTTCGGCTACCAGTTCTGGCGAAGTGTTGCGAACCTGCTGATGCCCACCACTGGTCTACTTTACTGTATGGGACCAAAGACAACAGAACAGCCGAAGGGTTGGCTTAACACAGGTTTATTGCATAGGGATCTGGTGGAGCATGAGGTAATGGCGGTGATACATCTCTTTATATACAGTAGGGTTATACATTTGAATCTTGTAGAACGGTAGCTCATTGGCCGCTACCTGCATGGCCTCGCCCAGGCACGCCTCTCTTCAGTAGTTCTTCTTTCCTGCTGCTGAATGCGGGGAGGTTTTCCCGCGGCTGTCCGTGATTGAGCAATGTGAACCATGTGAGATTGAACGCTCGCAGCTGCCCTCTATGGGCTGCTTGCTCACGTTCCTTTACAGCTGCAATACATTGTAATTGGGGTGGTTACATTCTGTCAGTACAAGACATGCATACACAACATCCCTCCCCCCTAGGATGGGACGAAGTCCCGCAACCAATGTGGCTTCCCGCACATTCGCTTGGGGCGTGCTTTCGCCTGCCCTAGTACAGGAGAGCCTGTGATCCCTGACTCCGTGGGTGCTTGTCCTGCAACGGAAAACGGGGATTCGTTAGTGGCTCTGTGGGGCGTCTGTGCCTGCCTTGCGCTGGGGGATGGGAATGGAATGAACAGCTGGGACGTGAACCCCTGCCTGTCTCCCTCGGACCCCGGGGACCCTCTAATCGTGAACCGCGGGACCGACGAGGATACCCTTGTGGTTCTGCTCCCTTCTGTCCCCCGCTCAGGGGACCTTGAGACTGTGGCTGGCGGACTCGCCGTCGCCTCCTGTCTTGGGGGTGTCGGTCTCCGGGACATTGGCGCTATGTTGCACTCTAACTCACAGGGGCTACTGGGGCTGGAAGTACCAGGGGCTGAACTGAAACCCCTCTTCTCGCTAGGACGGGTGGGGGACCACTCCGCTAACTCCCCCTGGCACTGTAAATTAAGGTCTAAACTTTTTGGGGATTCTGTATTTTGGGAACGCTCTCGGGGGGGCTCTTCCTTTCCGCCGCAAACTCCCGCAAAAGATTTCTGAGGATCGATTCCCTTTCCTCCCCCCTTGGTGGGGACCCATGTTCCCCTTTCCCTCCCCCTTGGGTTAAGCGGGTGGGGGAGTACCCTAACGCTGATTCGTTGCTACTCTCGTCTTCGTCCTGCTTTCCGGGGACCCTCCGCCTGAGTTGATCTGCGTGCCGCCTCCACAGGAGGCCTGTATTGGTCTCCACGCGGTATGAGACGGGGCCGGTTTGTTCTATAACAATGCCGGGCACCCAGGCTGGTCCCCCGCTGGCGTAGTTCCTGCAATGCACGGGGGCGCCTACGCTAAAACTCTTTGAGGAATCCATCTCTACATTTCGCCCTTTGTCTTCTACTCTGGTGGGGTCTAGCCTGGAGATTACCGTAGCCAGCTTCCTGCGCATTAGCAACTCCGCGGGGGAGTATCCTGACGCTAGTGGGGTGACCCTGTACCTTAGCAGGAATTGGCATAGTTGTCGGTCTAGATCTCCGGAGCCCATGCGCCGCAGCGCGTCTTTAGTGGTGCGCACGAGGCGCTCTACTTGGCCGTTGGTGGCCGGGTGGAAAGGGGCGGAGGTGATGTGCCGAATGGCGTTGAGATCCATGAATTCCCTGAACTCGGCGGACGTGAAACAGCTAGCGTTATCGCTGACGAGGGTGTCGGGTAAACCGAACGTGGAAAAGACTCTCCGTAACTGTTTAACTGTGGTGGCCGAGGAGGTGCTCGAGACTGGGATGACCTCCAACCACTTTGAGAACGCATCCACCACTAGGAGGAAGAGCGTTCCCCTGAACGGCCCTGCAAAGTCTACGTGTACCCGGGACCAGGGCCCCCTCGCTGCGTCCCACTCTCTATGTGGCAGACGAGCCTCTTCTGGCCTGGAGCTTTGGCACGCTTCGCAAGTGCCGACCATGTGCTCAATGTCGGCGTCTAGCTGTGGCCACCAAAAGTAGCTACGGGCTAGAGCCTTAGAGCGGACGATCCCCGGGTGGCTGACGTGCAGCAGTTTAAGCACCCTCGGCCGGAGGGACGTGGGGATCACTACCCGCTGCCCCCACAACAGGCAACCCCTCTCTAGGGATAACTCTAGTTTCTTTTTGAAAAATGTGTCGAATTCCGCTGCTGGGGAAGACACGGGCCACCCTTTCTGTACCCAGGAGCAGACTGTGGCTAACGTTTTGTCCTTGCCGGTCGCTTTGGCGATGTCGGCCGGTACTACTGGAGGGGCGTCTAGGACCTCTATCATTAAAACCTGGTGGTCTCTCTCTTCCTCGCCCACATGGCAGCAATCCCGGGGAATGGGGGACCTCGACAAGGCGTCGGCATGGCTGATCTCCTTTCCGGGCCGGTATACCAACGCGTGCTGATACGCGTTGAGAAAAATGGCCCACCTGAGCATTCTCGGGGACAGGATTTGGGGTGTGGGCTTATCTGCGGTGAAAATGCCTAGCAAGGGCTTGTGGTCAGTCACTATGGTGAAGGGGCGGCCATACACGAAATCATGAAATTTCATGGTCCCCGCAATTATTGCTAGTGCTTCCCTGTCTGTCTGGGCGTAGTTTCTCTCCGCTTGGGACAAGGACCTAGAGTAAAACGCTATCGGGGCCTCCCTCCCGTTCTCCAGCATGTGGCATAACACCGCCCCCACCCCCACCGGGGATGCATCGCAAATCAGGACCACTGGGCGTTTGGGATTGAAGTGGGTCAGCACAGCATCTGATGCCAGGAGTCGCTTCAGGTCATTGAAAGCCTTCTCGTGGTCGTCGCCCCACTTCCATGCCTCGTCCTTTTTTAACAATTTGTGTAGCGGTTCCGCCACGGCTGCCTTCCGAGGAAGGAAGGAGTGGTAGAAGTTGAGCAGCCCAAGGAACGACTGCAGCTCGGGCTTGGAGGTGGGGCGAGGGGCCTTTTTGATGGCGGCCACCTTGGATTGGGATGGCCTTATTCCCTCGGGAGTAATGCGGAATCCTAGGAACTCGACCTCGGTTGCGAAGAAGACGCATTTGTCCTTTCGCAACCGCAACCCCGCCTTTTCGAATTTTTCTAGGACTCTTCCCAACCTTTCTGCCAATTCTGCCCGGCTCCCCCCTGTAATCAACACATCATCAAAGTAGGGCAACACCCCCTCTAGTCCCTTTAGGAGGCGTTCCACGAGTGATTGAAAAATCCCGGGCGCCGAATTCACGCCGAATTGGAGGCGCGATACTTGGAACGCCCCTTTGTGTGTGACTATGGTCTGCGCAGCAGCTGCGGCGGGGGTGACCGGGAGCTGCTGGTAGGCTTGGGCCAGGTCGAGTTTAGCAAAACACCTCCCCCCATGCAACCTGGCCAACAAGTGGCTGACTACCGGCACCGGATACGCATTAGGGCGGATCGCCTTATTGATGGTGCACTTGTAATCCGCGCATATGCGGACCTCCCCGTTAGCCTTGAGTGCTGTTACAATTGGAGTTTCCCACTCCGCAGAATCAACGGGAACAAGAATCCCCTGGCCCACCAATTTGTCCAACTCCGCCTCTATTTTGTCTTTTAGGGCGAAAGGCACCCTGCGCGGTTTAAGTCTGATTGGACGTACTCCTGGGTCCAGGTCGAACGTCACTGGGGGCCCTTGAATTTTCCGAGTCCTTTTTTAAAAACTTCGGGGTGCGCCTCACACACGCTCTGTATTGGATCAGTCCCGGCGGCGTGTACTCCCACGGCGTGCACCCCCCCGATGAACAACCCCAGGGGCTGAAACCATTGAGTCCCGAGGAGGCTGCATTTACCTCCTTTGAGGACGACTAGGGGAAGCGTTGCAGTGCGCTTTTTGAACTGGACCTGGAACTTCCCAACCCCCAGTACCGGGATGCGGTTCCCTTGCATGTCCTTTAGTGTGGCCCTCAACGCCTTGAGCTTGGGCCGCACGTGGGGGGGTATCTTTAGGAACTCTCCCTGAGAGATAATAGAGTAAGAAGAACCCGAGTCCACCTCCATCCTAACAGGGGCCCCTTGTATTACTACCTCAACGAAGTATCGGGGATGGTCCGTGGAAACGCTGAAAACCGGAGCGTCGTCCTCGCTGTCGTCGGAGATGCGTCCGACGCCGTCCCGCTTCCTCGTGGTCCGGGTGCCGTGGTCCTTGGGCCTCGTGGTGCGATCCTGCCTCGCCGAGCGGTCTGGGGAGCTCCTCTTGGCCTCGCGCCGCTTCCGGCAGACCTTGGCGATGTGCCCGCGTCGGCCGCAGTTGTGGCACTCGGCCTTGCGGAACGGGCATTTGGCGCGGACGTGGGCGGCGCCGCAGCCGTCGCAGCGCCGGCCCTCCTTCTGGACCTTCCGGACGTCGTCGTCGTCGCTCTCCGTGGTCGAGTCCGAAACTCGCCGGGCCGCGCGCACCGAGCTCTCTGCCTTGGCGGTTTTCGGTCGCCAGTCCTGGAGCTCTTGCACGCCGGCCGTCGTGGCTTCCACGGCCTGCGCTGTGTCGAGGACCGTTTGCCACATGGGGGGCGGCTCCTGTTTCATCAGCGCTCGCTGAGTTTCGGTGTCCCTCAGGCCGCAGAGCAGGCAGTCGCGGAGGGTGACTTCTGGGGTCTCCCATTTGCAGGGGCCGGCGGCCAGCCGCAGGGCCGCGGCGAACTCGGCGACCGATTCCCCGGGCGCTTGGACTCGCCTCCAGAACGCGCTCCAAGCGGGGAACATCGCTATCGCGGGCCGGAGGTGGGCGCGCAACACAGCCAGAAGCTCTTTGGCTTTGTAGTCGCTCACCCTCCTCGGCGCGATCAGGTCCACCAGAGTTCTTTTTGTCTCGTGTCCGAGCATGCGGACGAAGATGGCCCTCTTCTTGTCCTCATCTGAGACCTCGAGCTCCACCAGCGCTCCGTTGAAGTCTATCTCAAACAGCTCCAAGTCTCCCGGCTTCCTGATCTCGTAGCCGGCGCATGTCTTGGTCCCGTGGGCAGCCATTCATCCCACCTTCGTCGCCAGTTTACTGTATGGGACCAAAGACAACAGAACAGCCGAAGGGTTGGCTTAACACAGGTTTATTGCATAGGGATCTGGTGGAGCATGAGGTAATGGCGGTGATACATCTCTTTATATACAGTAGGGTTATACATTTGAATCTTGTAGCACGGTAGCTCATTGGCCGCTACCTGCGTGGCCTCGCCCAGGCACGCCTCTCTTCAGTAGTTCTTCTTTCCTGCTGCTGAATGCGGGGAGGTTTTCCCGCGGCTGTCCGTGATTGAGTAATGTGAACCATGTGAGATTGAACGCTCGCAGCTGCCCTCTATGGGCTGCTTGCTCGCGTTCCTTTACAGCTGCAATACATTGTAATTGGGGTGGTTACATTCTGTCAGTACAAGACATGCATACACAACATCTACCCCCTATTTTAAAAGCAACAATGACACAAGAAAAGGCTAGCAGTTCCAGAAATTGCCTCAGTTACTCAGTGGTTAAGACACTGAACTTAATGACTGGAAGGTTGGCAGGTTAGCAGTTCGAGACCTGACTGCAGCAAGACAGAGTGAGCCCCCGTCGTCTGTTCCAGCTCCTTTTATAGCTATGGGGTGTGGCTACATTCAATGATAGAAAAAGAATAATCATGAGCCAATTTGTGTCCTTTTGTGGGCTTTGAAAATGAGGACTAAGTTAATAGTAAAAGAGGCTTCCCCACCACCCCAGGTCACTAACTTGTAGCATTGAGATGTCTGTAAAAGTAACTAAAAATAATAGTCTAATTATATGTAAGAAAAAACAGGGTTTTTAGAGAAAATTTAGTTGCAAGTTAGTAATTGTGGGGAAGCAAGCTTGATAATATAGCTAAATGGAATTATGACTTAAAATTAATTTAACAATCCCTGTATTTCTAATCTTCTGGATATCAACAAAACTAATTGGCAATAGGTAGAAGAATACCACAGTAAAGATTTAGAAACTAGCTAGGAGCTTCCTTTTCCCAAGAAAACAGTTAACTTGGAGCAACCTATGAAAAGTGTTCAGAATATCTCCACTTCATTCTCCACTTTTGCGACTGTAAAGGTAAAGGTTTCCCTTGCTTGAAAACCAGTAGTATCCGACTCTAGGGTTCAGTGCTCATCCCTGTTTCAAAGCTAAAGAGCCAGCACAGCCTGCTTCTGCAGATATATCCATGGTCATGTGGCAGGCATGACTAGACACCAGAGCACACAGAATGCTGTTACCTTCCCACTGAAGTGGTCCCTATTGATCTACTTGCAATTTCTTGCTTTCAAACTACTAGGTTGGCAGGAGCTGAGACAAAGACGGGAGATCATTCCATCCTGCAGTACTCAGGAATCGAACTGCTGACCTCCTGCCTTCCAGTCAGCGTCTTAGCAACATGAGCCACTGTAGTCCAGCAGCTCTTTCCTGAGAGCAATCCTTTCCATAAGAGCAGGAGTGAATCCACTATTTGGAAGAAGTGCCGTCATCCTTAAATAAGTAATGTCTGTGAGCAAATGAAGCTCCATTCTTACACTTATTTACTCCATCCATTTGCAGGAAATGTTGTCCATCATTTCCGTCCTACTCCACTAAAGAGTTGCTGAAAGAAATTCCTGCAACTGGCTGCCCTCAACCATCACCACTATTTCTGGTCTGCTACAACCACATGTTGCTAAAAATTAATTAAAGGAAGTATTTAAGCAGAAAACCTTACTTTGGATAGATAGTTCCAGTCTCTCTCTCTCTCTTATTTTCTGACAACCTTGTGCTAGGTAACACTATATCCTAAAGCATTGTTCTGCTCTCCAGCAGCAGAGTATTTTCTAGTCCTCACTTCCCATCTGCATCCCATTTTCTTAGCTACTGAGCAAACGCAATTAACCTGCAGTCAGCCACATAATGATCTCCTACAAGATCTGTAGCCATGGATTCTTCTATTATTTTGCAAAACATGAATTATTTTCTTGATCTCTCTTCTATTAATATTTCAGCATATTGGCATCATTTATACAATAATCACTAATCTGAGAAAACTAGTGCAATGCAATGGTTAATGTTGGACTTAGAATTGAGAGACCAAAATTCAAATCCCTACTTAGTCACAATTGCTATTGGTGTCCTTGAGCCAATCTCTCATCCAAAATAGCAATTACACTATCTGGGCGGTTTCCACTAAACTCCATTAAAGTCTTGTTTTTAGCATAAAATGGGAAGAGAAGAATGGTGTAAAGCAGCCCATGTTCATTGATAGTGCATACAAATAACTAATGCTTTTTTGCCACAAATGTGGGCTTTTGGTGATGTGCTTGTGAGATGCTGTTTTTCCTGTGAGTTTTTATGGATAACAAAAACCTGCTACAAATCCATGAGCATGCAATGGAAGTCCCTCAGAGGTTATTACAATGCCAGCTCATGTACAGGACAAAATATGAGAAAAGTAAGTGCAAATTGGAGAAATAGAGGAAAACTCAAAGTGTCACTCCCATCAGAAATGCAAATCACTCCCCAACAGCTGTGGGGAGCCCCGCCCTTCCTTCCCAGTCCATCTGTGGGGAGGATAAAGGGCTGTGGGCTGCCAGGCTGAGCCAAAGACCTGCTGCTGCCTGAGGACTGCTCCCACAGCTGTGGGGAGCCCCGCCCTTCCTTCCCTGTCAATCTGTGGGAAGGATAAAGGGCTGTGGGCTGCCAGGCTGAGCCGAAGACCTGCTGCTGCCTGAGGACTGCTCCCACAGCTGTGGGGTGCCCCGCCCTTCCTTCCCAGTCCATCTGTGGGGAGGATAAAGGGCTGTGGGCTGCCAGGCTGAGCCAAAGACCTGCTGCCGCCTGAGGACTGCTCTCACAGCTGTGGGGAGCCCCGCCCTTCCTTCCCAGTCCATCTGTGGGGAGGATAAAGGGCTGTGGGCTGCCAGGCTGAGCCGAAGACCTGCTGCCACCTGAGGACTGCTCCCACAGCTGTGGGGAGCCCCGCCCTTCCTTCCCAGTCCTTCTGTGGGGAAGATAAAGGGCTGTGGGCTGCCAGGCTGAGCTGAAGACCTGCTGCTGCCTGAGGACTGCTCCCACAGCTGTGGGGAGCCCCGCCCTTCCTTCCCAGTCCATCTGTGGGGAGGATAAAGGGCTGTGGGCTGCCAGGCTGAGCCGAAGACCTGCTGCTGCCTGAGGACTGCTCCCACAGCTGTGGGGAGCCCCGCCCTTCCTTCCCAGTCCATCTGTGGGGAGGATAAAGGGCTGTGGGCTGCCAGGCTGAGCCGAAGACCTGCTGCTGCCTGAGGACTGCTCCCACAGCTGTGGGGAGCCTCGCCCTTCCTTCCCAGTCCATCTGTGGGGAGGATAAAGGGCTGTGGGCTGCCAGGCTGAGCCGAAGACCTGCTGCTGCCTGAGGACTGCTCCCACAGCTGTGGGGAGCCCCGCCCTTCCTTCCCAGTCCATCTGTGGGGAGGATAAAGGGCTGTGGGCTGCCAGGCTGAGCCGAAGACCTGCTGCTGCCTGAGGACTGCTCCCACAGCTGTGGGGAGCCCCGCCCTTCCTTCCCAGTCCATCTGTGGGGAGGATAAAGGGCTGTGGGCTGCCAGGCTGAGCCGAAGCCCTGCTGCTGCCTGAGGACTGCTGCTGCTGCTGCTGCTGCGGGGGGAGGGGGAAGTGCCTTTTCTTTTCTTCCCACTCCTGGGTCCTGTCTCAGGCCGATACAAAAAAGCTGGACTGCTTCGCCTCCACTCCTTCGCCCAGGGAAGTATACCTTGTGTTGTTAGGGCTGTGGTCTGTGAGGCAAGACGCTTTGTATCACACTGTATGGGCTTATGATCTGTTGTACATTGTATCTCTGGGGATCTTATTTATTGTTACTATGTTATTGATTATATGGATTTGACTGTATTATTTTGTATTTATTTATCTTTTATTTTGCTGATTATTGCATTGTTATTGCTATTTGTTCTGATATTGTAATGCTGTATTTTGTTTTAGTGTTTATTCGTATTCTGTATTGTTTAGCATTATTATTGTAAACCGCTTCGAGTTCCCTTTACGGGGAGCAAAGCGGTATAGAAATCTAAACAATAAATAAATAAATAAATAAAATAAATAAGAGCAAAACCAAATTAGAAGATGGAGAAAGGATCTCACTGGGCAAGGAGCAACATTAAAGGAGGATATATAGCTGAGGAACTCATCCTCCCCTACGTCATTTGGAGAACTTTGAATAGGCTGAGAGTTGGAGTCTGTAAATGTAAGACCAACATGCTCAAGTGGGGGTTGCGGGTGGACAACAACATGCAGTGTGAATGTGGAAATATTCCGAATCCAGCTCATTTACTGGTCTGCTGATTAATGCCAGAAACATGCATCAATGAGGACTTATGTTTGGCCAACAACAAAGCCAAGAAAGTGGCTTCATTTTGGCAGTCCAGAGTTTGATCGGGACACGAAAGAATAAATTATCAAAAGATCTTTCTTCACCCTATTTGATGTTACAAACGTATGCTCACACCATGTGTATATAATATGTAGTACTGTATAAAAGTCTTAGACCAGTATCAGCTAGTTTGGGGAAAATTCAGTGAATTATTTGGGGTACCATAACTCTGACATCCTAACTCCAAACTTCACCAAACCTGGGGAAAGTTGAAAGGAGAATAAGCAGAAAGGTTTATCCAATTTTGGTGTGTCTAGGTGGTGCCCACACAAACATGCACACATTTAGCTGATATTCCGCTTTAAGGCTATGAATTAGGCTATAGGAGGGAATTAGATTCACAGCAAACTTAAACACTTGCTTGTGGAGCACACTATCCAGAATTCATTAAGAATAGTCATGTTTTATAAATGATTTGTGTAGGTTGGTATTGACATTTCAAATTAATCCTCCTATCATCCTTCCATTTTTGCCTACTCTCTGTACATGGTTGGTATGACAGGGCTGACTTGTATTCTGTCAGCTATCTGATTGTATCTGTCTTAACAGCCTGTGTTTCCCTGCAGGGCTAAGGGTGTAGAACTACCAATTGGACATTAATCTGTGCCTATTTGTAACCTATATTATTAAATTTGTATTTACAGTATTACATGAATTATTATTATCATATTTTCTCCAAGTATTTTTATTTATTTATTTATTTATTTATTTATTTTAACAAGTGCAGCTCACATCTTCAAGTCTGACTTTTTTGACGCTATAGGTATCTATTTTGTTCTTTTTTTAAACCAAAGCCACATCTGTAATATACTTGGCTCTTTATAGTTTTTGCTATTTGCGAATCCTAACCTATTCTTGAACTATGGATCACTATCTATTTACTTTTGCTTTTATTCCACTCAAAACAAAATCAGAAAGCATTTCAGTTCTGAAGGAAACAGGATAAGCCCACCAGCCATTAATTTGCAAGAAGAATGTGCTACCTACAAGGTGCTTAACTATGACAAATTGCTGATCCAACAGCATTAATTGTCTTCATCTACTAGGTTGGTATACAATTGTCTAGGAAAAAGTGGTTACCAGTTCTGAATATGCCAGACTCCATTCATTACAAATACAACAGTCATAATTAGAGGATAATGTGGTACTTACAAATGAGATGAAAACTCATTTTTCTTTCTTAAATAAATTGCATTTCTCTCAAAACAAACATACCCTGTTTTAGTGCTATGTACAGCATAACCATATATATTTCATTAAAAATTGAGGCTGCATTACATTTAGCCTTAGCAAAAACTGAATGTAAGTTTTTCACAATGCATAATTTATAGCTGAATACCAGTTTGTATTGTTTGCCCTGAAACCTGTGATTGATAAAGTATGAAACAAAGTTAACAGAAAACTTAAATCATCTACCGAAAACCTGAAGGGAAAATTCATGCAACAGCAAGTACCCAGCAGACCACATTTAAGATAGACAAACAGGGAATCAAAGCTGCTGACAAGGGCTAGGAATATGAAAAGCTGAATGGACTATAGTACTGGGTACATTTGCTGAGTCCCACCTGTACTTTGATTTTGGAAGCAATGTTCTGCATCCAGCTGCTATGGATCTGTAGTCTGTGATTCCCCCTTTTCCTATATTTCACCATGTTAAAGCAATATAATAAGTTGAGAAGAAAGTAAGGGAGGGGGGTGTTTTCTTAGTCCTTTCAGCACTCAAAAATTACTGTAGAGGTTGAAACTGCAAGAACAATTTAAATAACAAATGCTTGCAAAGAATGCTTGTGATTGATAAAGTATGTTTAGATAACAAAGGAAGAGACTGATGAACTATTACCAAAAGACACAAAACTTGGGGGAAAGGTTTGTAATTAAGAGTAATGAACGGTTTCATTTTTTAAATAAGTAGCGGGAATACTTTAAATCAGGCATTCACAACCTACGGCCTATGGGCCAGACCTGGCCCACAAAGCCATTTCATCTGGCCCCCGATGCCCTCACCGCTCCCGGAAGCAGAAGTAAAATGTGCGCTAAATGCATTCTGTGCATGCGTTTTACTTCCACTTCTGGGTGGGAGGAACCACGTGACCGGCCTGATCAGCTGCCCAGGAGATGTGGTCACGCCCACAGCCAGAAAATGTTAAGAATCATTGCTTTAAAAAAACATTGAGTGTTTAATCAACATTGAGGCAAGCAACCCATTTAGCAGCTTCTTGCTAATTCAATATTCTAACTGAAAAAATTATAAAGAATAGGAAGGAGGAGTGTCCATAAAGGTTTGGGAACAGCAGTAGCCAATGAGCCATGTTTTGACCACCCTGTCCTAAAGACTAATACATTTCTTACAGCATAAACTTTTATGCAGAAGATATAGCTTCATCAGATGCATAGAATAGCACCTTGAGTTGCTTTGCATATACAGGTATGTGTGATGTGGGTGGGAAGAAGAAAAAAAATTTCGCCCAGTGTTGCTATTAAGCCATTGCTTTGGGACAGAAAGCTAACACACACACAGAGCAGACTGAGTAATGTGCACACACATTAGCAATTAGATATTTACACATTCAGTATTAGCATATTTTTCATGATTCCATTCTGTGGCATCCTGGGAGTCGTAATTCATGATGTACCTAGAACTCTTGGCCATAGTCCATAAGCCTTTCTACTCAGCTGCCGTGTTCTGCCTATATAGCAGAGACTTCTGGGTCCCTTTCTAAACTTCAAATTACAGGGGTCTACCTGTATAAGAAGGAGTCATGGCAGTTTTAGTGGTGTTACACTGCTACAACAGTGTAACACAGATAGAGTCTTTAGGTCACCCTTACTCGAAAGCCAGTCATATCCAACTCTAGAGGTTGGTGTTCATCTCCGTTTATAGCCAACTAGCATATTTTGCCTGGCCTTGCCGGGCAGTTTTTTTTGTTTTGTTTTGTTTTTTGGTTAGGGGTGGTTTGGGTGGTGGTGACTTGGATTTTTTGTTTTTTGAATTTATTTGGATTTTTTATTTTGTTTATTTTTAATTGGATTTTTAAAATATTTTTGACTGTTGGATACTCTTCCGGCCTCTAGGTGGGGCTGTGATTAAGAGTGCAGTTGTTTTTGTCTCTTCAGTTCTGTTGCGGAGGCATGGAGGGAGGACATGTTTCGTAAGTTTTCTTGAGTTATTATCTTATTTTTTATTTTGTTGTGATTTTGGGGTGCTGGGCTGTGGGGGGTTAAGTAGAGTGTTTCTTTATTTAATTAAGTGTTTTTGCTTGTTCTTTTATATTTTTTCTGGATTTTATATGTGTTTTACTGTTTTGGATATTTCTGGTTGTTATTTCTTCTTTTGATTTTTTTCGTATTTATTTTTGTAATTTGTGTAATTATTGGTTTTTGAGCAAGGTATTTCCACGTTGTTATGGTGTAGATAGGTGTTTTTGATGAGTTTTCATGGTTTTTCATTAGCCTTTCGTATTTCGGATGTGTTTTGTTGAGTTTATTGTTTATTGTTTTGTTGTTTACTGGGTTTATTTGAATTATTTATTTATTTATTTATTTATTTTTGATGGTTGGTTGTATTTTTAAACTGATTAGTTTTGTTGTGGTTGTGGTTTTCGGGGTGAAGAACAGCCTGTCTGTCGTTGCCTCTTTTCCCCACTGCTGTTTCAACATTAGCTTTCAATGCAGCAATGGGGAAAATGAAGAACCGGCAGTCAGCTCGCTCTTCATCCGGTAATGTTGGTTAAGTCAGTTAGGGAAGAAAGAGGCAGAGAAGAGCTATCTGCTTCACGATGGTTCTCTCCTCTCAGCCTCCTTTTCCCCTGGCTTACCTAACGGTAGATCTGTGTTTGTGGCTATGAAGGTGGTTTTTTGTAAAATTGTAGTGCGCCAGGCAACATTCCGTAAGGGGTGGTGTTCTTTCTTGTGGATTGCTGGCTGCTGCTTTTCTATTACCTCCACTGCTGTTTTGTGCTAGTTTTCAAAACAGTGATGTGGGTAGTACAAAGGCAGCAGCCAGTCATTCACCAGGGAGGGTGCTTCCCCTGATGAAGTGCTGCCTGCTGCTGGTTCCCCCCAGCTCAACTTACCTTGAGGCCGGTGGTGTTCTCGCCATGTCTTCGTCAGGGTAGCAGGGAGAAGAGGGATTTCCTCTTCTCCCCGTTGCTCCGGAAAAGAAGGCTGGCGGTTGTTTTGCCGTTTGTGGAGCATGTTTTAATATGGGATAAAGGAGATAAACCAGTACCTCACCATATGAATTTTTGGAAAGATTAAATTAGAAATTTGATCCTCATGGCTTGTATATATCACTGGGTGTTATTATTTTGTAATGTACAAGAATGAACCTTATAAATTTTTGGAATGTTAAATATATAATAAAAAATAATGAAAAAATGAAAAAAATGGTTAACAAGTGATATATAGTATAGATATTTATGTAAAAATATATGTTATGGGGCATAGGTTGTAAGAAGGTATGATATATATAAGGTTCAAGAATTGGTATTGTTCACAATGCCATTATAATAGAGTGTAAGCAATTTCAATGTATTAATTTGTTTGTTTTTGTTAATGTATTTTCCCCTTCTTTTTATATTTTGTATTGTTTATTATATTTTTGTTATTTTAGAAATGTAATAAAAATTATAATAATAATAAAAAAGACTTAGTTCCTCCTATGTTGTATAGCATATTGGTCAATGAGTTTTCTCCAGCAAATCTGATCCATTACAAGATTTCCAGCTTCATTCCAGTAGACACCCATTTGTAAAAGATCAGCACCAAGCGCTACATGATCTCCCACTTCTTCTGTGACCGCTTTGAGGCATCCATTCCAATGCTATTTTTGGAATGTTTATGCCCGTCATAAAACATTGCCCACAAATTGTAGTCTACTTTCTGCAACAATTGTGTGTAAATTATGAAGGCTGCTTCTGAGCAAAACCTCATCATTTGTGATGTGATCACGGTAGCATATTTTTAAGATCTGACTCAAGCACTGTTGATGAAAAACATTAAGTTTACATGCTGATTTTGCTGACATTTTCCAAGTTTCCCAAATGTATATAACCACCAGCATAATAGTAGACACATAAAGCCCAATCTCCCATGGCAAAAGCAGGCCTGTTCCTCTCATAGCCGATGTTCTACTGCAGCTTGTATTTGTTTTAAGAAAACCAAGCCAAAAACCTTTCCTGGCACCGAGAGAAGTGTAATACCTATCCAGTTTGTGTACTCTGTTAGATTCCCTTTCTTTGGCAACTTAACAATAACACCCTGTATCCAATCCTCTGGGACTCGACCAACTTGCCAACATGTATTGCACAATCTGGTAAAAAATATATGTCAAGACCAGACTTCAATATTTTAGAGGTTTGGCTGATATTTCCTCCCAGACCAGCTGCTTTATTTCATTGAAGCATTCTGTTAGTCTCATGCACCTCTACGTCTGTAATTTTTACAATATTTACCATCAAAACTTGTATGTGTCTCTCACTTGCAGTTTTGGCTAATTTAATGTTTCTCTGTAATGCTGAACCCATTGAGCTCCTTATTCATCTTTCGCAAGCAACAATTTGCCATTTTTATCTTATTATTTGAACGGCTACAAGCTCTAGTAAGTTCCCAAACAATACAATACAACATCTTTGTTAGGGTTTGTGCCTGTGTGTGTGTGCGTTTAGCAGAGCATGCGGTTAAGCAGGACACAGTGGGGCATGGGTGCAAGATACATGCAGGCACACAGTTGAATTTGAATGAAAAGATCCTTTTATAAACTGTAACTGAAATAAGATATCTTCTCTCAACAAAGTTCAAACACAAGCATATAGTCTCTATAGAAGTTGGCAACAGATGAATGACACAGAACTTGGCAACAGTCCCACAAAATAGTACGGTAGATAAGCTGACACTGGCCCGGCAGGGCTCGGTGTCTTTATCGGAACAGTTAGAGATGGAATGCTTACTCAGAAGTCCAGGCTTGGCTTCAGATTCCTTTCTCCCGCGCTCTCTCTCTGCTACTCCAAGAAGCTACCAGTCCCAGTAGACCTGATGCAGAGATCTTTGCTGTTCCTTCATGCAGGTTTGTCACTTGGTTGCTCTTCTTCCAGGCTCAGCTCACTCTCTTTACTCTCCTTACACTCCTCTTACTCTCGTACACTCCTACAATACTCCTCAAAGTGAGCTTCTGGAGCCATTGTTTATATTACCCTGAGTTTGCTGATTCACTCTGCAACCATCATCAGCTGTGACTAAACCTTTAAAGTGATACACATTACCCTATACAGCACACAAAACCCATGTGGCCTAACAATCTTTGTATCATTTTGGATTGCAGCTTGTTGAACCTCATTAGCTTTTTGTTCATGCCAGTCCTTTTTATCAGCTTGGTAACTTCTTTTACATTGATAATCCAGTTTGGTATATTTTTGCATTGCTATTTTTAGATGCTTGACCTCTTTCTTGTTTGACCATTCTTTTTTCATTTATAAGTTTTCATGTTCACCCCATTGCTCCTTTTGCATTCCTCTTTGTTGTTGTTCAGTCACACAGTCAATTCCGACCCTTTGTGACCCTATGGACCATTGTCCTCCAGGCACCTCTGTCCTCCACCATCCTCCTCAACCCACCCAGCTCTGTGCCCATTGTGTCTACAATACCATCTAGCCATCTCATCTTTGGCTGCCCCCTTCTTCTTTTGCCTTCTACCTTTCCCTCTACAGCACCCAATAGTTTCTTGTGCACAGGTTTTCACTACATCTTTAAATTCAAACCATTGTTCTTCACTGTCATCATTTAAACAGATACAGTTGGGAGACCTAAATATTTACATCTTAGTACAGCTAAATACTTTTTGCCTATCCTTTTACCTCTTCTACCACTAAGACAGAAGTCTGACTGCCAGAATGCCTGCACAATATTTATAGACCTTTCACCACCATAGTCATATTTCAGAGAGGCTCCCTACCTGTTGGTGTGAATGGGAAAGGCAAACCTTTACTGCTGAAAAACTGCATGAGATTGTAAAAGAATATTTTAATTTTAGGAGATTTCAATAGATTTCTGATATACAGTGGTACCTATTTGTTCTAACATGTAGTTAGCTATACAACACCATCCAGAAATCAAACCTATTGCATGAACCAGTCTAGGGTTTGATTGGTGGTGAAGTGAAAGTTTTTGATTTCCTAGGCTTCCTTTCCATAGGTCTGGGTAATGAAGATGTCACTAGTGTATCTTAGGTAACAAGGCTTTTGGTGACAGAACAGATGAGCAACCTTTGCTTAACACAAGCCATATTTAGGTGTTTCCAGCTTCCACCCAGATCAGAATTTTGTCATTTAAAATTAAAATCTAAAAAAGTTATTTCTAATTAATTATTTCAAGGGTAATTATGGAGGCTTAAGTAATTTACCCACAGTGGTGTAGTAGTGTACTGTAATTTACGTACAGCCGTGTATTCATAAAACTACTCTTTAAATATCTCACCCATCTTGAAAGCCCTTGTACCATGATGGTGAACCTTGGCACTACAGGTGTTCTTGGACTTCAATTAGCAGAAGCCCAAATCAGCACTCCTACTGATCAGGGCTTCTGGGAATTGAAGTTCAAGAACACATGGAGTGCCAAGGTTGGCCATCACTGTTCTGTAGTTGTAACCATTACTGTTCTACTTAATTTGTTGCACTAGACTAAAAGTTTAAGAAAAGGATTTTATTGTATTGGGGAACTGTTGTGTCCTAATGGTTTGATCCTCCACATGGATAACAATGTATCTGAACCAATGTAACCTTGCCTATGGGCAACAATGTAACCTTCAGCTGTATCACATAAACCCCGTAATAGGACGCGAGCTAATGGCCACCAGCTGGCAGCAGCGAGCGTCCAAGCTCTCTTGGTCCAAACTCATCAAAGGCAACAGCGCGGGAAGTTTTCCCACCACCACCTACACCTGGACAAGAAGGGCGTGACCAGCAATGACGTCACGCAGACAGTAGCCAATGGGCTATCATGGAACCACGTTCAAATGTGTTACTACTGTATATAAAGAGCTATCGATCCGCCATTACCTCATGTTCCCTCTGACCACCATGCAATAAACCTGAGTTAACCCAGCCCGAGGCTGTGTCCTGTGTCTTGGTTTTCATACACCAAAGGAACACTGGTTGCCAGTACGCATATCTAAAGCTATGAATATGCATAGGCCATTCATTAGAGAAGTATTCTATTTATCTCATTTTTAAAAACAATTTCAGAAATTATTTTTTAAAAAATTTAAATTATTTTGTATGCGGTGTTCAAAGTTTCTGTGCTAAGCCCCTGGCCCCGTGTTTTATCCCTGCTAATATCTGGGTCCTTTTAGAAAGGAAGTTTAATAAATATACAGTATATATACAGTGATACCTCATACAACCTCCAAACTTGGTTCCACAAGTTTGGACTTTATACGGATTTGGACTTTGTATGAGGCATGCAAAATCGTAGCCGTGATGCCTCCTACAACGTCCAATCCTTGCCGCAATGCCTCATACAACGTCATTTCCATGGAGATACATTGTACTGTAACAGCACAGACTTCAGGGCAAAGCCAAGGAAACAGACAAGAAACTGACAGAACTTTAAGAAATCATTGTCTAAAGGCTAAATACATTACAAAAACATGTCAAACAACACTGATTTTCCAAAACCTAATACTGCAAAAATCCCAGGAATGCTTCTAAAATTCTGACGGAAAAATCTAAAAAAATCTAAAATCGTGCTCAAAACCACTCCTAAACAGTCTGCGCCTCGTGCAAATCCCAAAAGAGTAATGCACGCATGTGTCCTGTCTTTTATACTGCCCAGGCACAATGCAACCTGGGAAAGAACCCAATGCCTCATACAAAGTAGCAGCGACTTTGTATGAGGCAACTTTTATCAAGGAATTAGGCGACGTTGTATGAATTCGATGTTGTATGAAGCGGACTTAGTGAAAAGCAGAGACATCACCTTGAAAGCAAAAATTCGCATAGTCAAAGCAATGGTATTCCCAGTGGTAATGTATGGGTGTGAGAGCTGGACCATTAGGAAGGCTGAGCGCAGAAGAATAGATGCCTTTGAGATGTGGTGTTGGAGGAGAGTCCTGAGACTCCCTTGGACAGCAAAGAGAACAAATAGGTCAATACTGGAAGAAATCAATCCTGACTGGAGGGGCAAATGGTGAAGATGAAGCTAAAGTACTTTGGACATCAAATGAGAAGGGAGGACTCACTTGAGAAGGCCTTGATGCTGGGAAAGGTGGAGGGCAAGAGGAGAAGGGGGCATCCAAAGATGAGTTGGATAGATGGTATTGTGGACACAATGGGCACAGAGCTTGGTGGGCTGAGGAGAATGGTGGAGGACAGAGGTGCCTGGAGGAAAATGGTCCATGGGGTTGCAAAGGGTCGGAATCGACTGTGCGACTGAACACCACCACCACCAGCATGAAAGGCTGGATGGTAGCAACACATTTATATTTTTGTTATTCTGAGCTTTTAGCATTTGGAGAAATAGCATTACTTCAACATCTGAAGGGTGTGTGGCTGCATTTGTAATCATGCAACCCTGGGCATTGGATGTTGGCATAGACATCGTTTGTAATTAACATTGGACTTACTAGACAACTATACAAAATATCTTAGCACAGTAATGTAGTTCTCAGTTAAGAACTTGATGGCATGGTCTTACATATGAAAGTTTTGGGAGAAAATATTTTAGGGATTCAATGTTTGCTAGCTAACATAGTCTTGTAAAACTGCCTAAGAGGAAAATGTGGACGAAAGCCCACACACAAATCCGTCCAGCCTTTTAAGGAGCCACACAAGAGTTTTTATTAGACCGGGGGGGGCGGGGCGGGGGGGCGGTTTATTACACCGTCTCGTGTCAGTCTACCGAAGCAATGAACCAACGGAAAAACTAAAAGGAACAAGCACGGAGCTCGCGCACGCGCAGGCGCGCGGGAGGAGGAGGCAGCCGGAGCAGGCAGGCAGGCAGCAGGCAGGGCTTCTCCCCGCACACACACACCTTCCCCACCCCCGCGCGCAAGTCCCCGTACCGCCTCGCGCCGCCTGCTGACGACAGGCGCGTGCGCAGCGCGGCGTCGAGGAGCCACGTTGACAGCCCCGGGAGGACGCGAGGGGGGGGGAGGGGGCGTGGCTTGGCGTTTTGAAACGGGTCGGTTGGTTTGGTGTGTTGGTGTGTGGCCACGTTGGGTGTTCTGTTCTGGACTGGTTGCCCTCGCGAGCGGTCCCGTTTGCAAGCGCGAGCCTCGGAGTGCGAAACATGTCCTCCTCGCCGCCTAAAGTCGAGACCCGGGCTGGACACCCTCCTGCTGGTATTGCCGCACCTTTTCCCGCCTCCTTCTTGCTCCCCCGGACCTTTATTGCCCCCACTCCCCGTCCTGTTTTCTTTCAAGGGAGTTTGTGTGGGGAGGAGGGGAATTGGGGGGGGGGAGGCTTGGTCAGCTTTTAGGAAAACAGGCCCCCTGAGGGCAGGTAGGGGTTTCCCCCTTTAAGGCTTACTCTTGAGTAAAGGCCGCACTTGTACAGGGAGGGGGAAGTATCTGTTCCAGGTAAACAGACCTGAGGGTACGGCTGCAATCTTCTGCACGCTGCTTACTTCGGAATAAATCTAATTGGGATTTTTATGGGTTTATTCTCAGATACAGAATAATAATAATACATTTTAATTTATACCCCGCACCACTCAGCACACGACCGACTCTGGACCATACCTGTCAACCGTGGCTCCGGACAATCCGGGACCTGCGCAGAACGTTTCTGCGCAGGTCGCTTTTTACGCATGCGTAAAAGCCTACGCATGCGTAAAAGCGACTTGCGCAGAAACGCTCTGCACAGCTCACTTCTACGCATGTGTAGAAGGCTTTCACGCATGCGTAGAAGGCTTTTACGCATGCGTAGAAGGCTTCCACGATCCCCTTCTGCACAAGACTTCTACGCATGCGTAGAAGGGTTCTACGCATGCGTAGAAGGGTTCTACGCATGCGTAGAAGCGAGCTGTGCAGAAGGGATGCGCAGTAACGCCTTTCCCCCGCTGCCAAATTCAGGGGTTTCAGCAGCTCCGGGCAGGAAATGGCGAAAATCGGCGCCGAAAAACGGGAAATCCCGGCCAATCCGGGAAGGTTGACAGGTATGCTCTGGACGGCATTACAACATATTAAAAATACAATAGACAATCACAATAATAACATAATATAATCACAATAACGGAATATTATACAGGATCGGGCTCCACAGGGACTTTTGGCCTTCCAGAGAGTAAACAAAAGGAAGAGACGAAAAACGTGGCACCTTAAAGACTAACTCCTGTATTTTTATGTTTGAAGTGACAGCCGTGTTAGTCTGTGCAAGCATATATTTGAGAGGAAATAAAAGTGGAACGGCAAAAAAAGTTATGGCACCTTAAATACTTTTTTAAACAAAAAATATTTGTATTTTTTTGTTTTTATTTGTATTTTTATGCTAACATTAAAATACAGGCGTTAGTCTTTAAGGTGCCACAATGTATTCATTTATTTATTTATTTTTATTTTTCTGATTTATATTGTTGCCCAACTCCGAAGACTCTGGGCGACTCACAGAAAATAAAACCAATCTCATTTTAAAAGTTAATTAAAAAAAACATTAAAACTGCCACCAAAAATTACTCCAACCCATACAGATTAAAAGAGGGAGAGTGTTTCATTTCATTTTGATTTGTTTACTCTCGGACATGCTTAGACATGCTTGCACAGACTAACAGGGCTACCACTTCAATAATAATAATAATATTGGCCTACCTTGCTCCTCGGCCAACCTGCCACCTCTTTTTAAAATAACAAAAGTTTCTCTTGAGAGGAATTGGGTGCCTTCACAAAGGAAAGAGTTAAAACTCCTTGTAGGATGAGCATTTTTACTAGAAACATGTATGTGCCCATGAAGATTTAATGTTGGTCAACGACAAAGCCAAGAAACTGGCTTCATTCTGGCAAGTCCACAGTTTGTTCTTGACACAGAAGAAGAAGCTCATTCCCCTTCTTTTTTCTCTTTGTTGTTCAATTTGGGAGTGTGTGTTGTATAGTGACAGGATGGCTCAAACCCACACCAGTTTAGAAAATATATCCTCTGGTTGGTATCGCTCCACCTAGAAAAAGGAGAGAAGTAAGAACAGCCTTACTGGAACAGGCCACAGGAGCCCATCCAGTCCAGCATTCTGTCTCACACAGTGGCTCACCATTTGCTTCAGGGTATTATTCCCAAGCAGATGCCTTCACCTGCTTAGGATTCCCTGGAAATGGCATTGAGAGATATCCTGCCTATCTCTCCAACTCGGAGGTTGTCCTTAGGCATCCATAATTATAGCCATTGATACCCTTGTCCTCCATGAACTTGTCTAATCCTTTCTTAAAGCTGTCAAGACTGACAGCTGTCACCACTTCTTCTGGCAGGGAGTTCCATAGACCAGTAATCCTCTGGGTGAAAAAGTACTTTCTCTTATTTGTTTGAGAACTAGTACCCAAAAGTTTCATGGAGTGTCCCCTAGTTCTAGTGTTATGCGATAGGGAAAACAGTTTTTCCTTATCTACTTTGTCCACACCGTGCATGATTTTATAAACTTCAATCAGGTCACCTCTTAGATGCTGTCGTTCAAGAGTGAAGAGGCCCAACCATTGCAGCCTCAGATGGTAAGGAAGGTGTTCCAGTCCCCTAATCATTCTGGTTGCCCTCCTCTGCACTTTTTCCAGCTCCATAATATCCTTCTGGAGGTATGGCGACCAGAACTGTACACAGTATTCCAGATGGGGCCTCACCATAGATTTATAAAGAGGCAAAATGACACTTGCTGACTTATTTTCTATACCCTTCCTAATGATCCCTAGCATTGAGTTTGCTTTTTTCACTGCTGAGGCACACTGGGTTGACACCTTCATTGAGCTGTCCACCAGGACACCAAGGTCCCTTTCCTGGTTTGTCGCAGAGAGTTCAGACCCCATCAGTTTATAAATGTAATTAGGTTTTTTTGCCCCAGCGTGCATCACACTGCACTTACTAGTGCTGAAGCTCATTTGCCACTGTTTTACCCACTTGATCATTTATGAAGAGGTTGAAAAGCAGGGGTCCCTGTACTGAACCTTGGGGGACCCCACTCTTTACTTCCCTCCACTTGGAGAAGTGTCCATTTAATGCTACCATTTAGTAGCAGCAGACTCCAAGAGAACTAAACAAGAGAAGAACCCTCAATATCCCCTGAACAGATGTGAGCTTCAAGTCCCCCAACCTTGATCCAGGAAGAGCTTTATGGCAAGAATAAACATTTTGGGGGGTATGCAAGAGCAAAACCAAATTAGAAAATGGAGGAAGGAACTCATTGGACAAAGAATAACATTAAAGGTTGATATGGCTGAGGAATTCAACGTCCCCTACATTACTTGGAGGACCCTGACTAGGATAAGGGTCAAAGTGCCTAAATGCAAGACCAATATGCTTGAGTAGGGGCTGCTGGTGGATAACAATACACTGTGCGAATGTGGAGAGATACAGAATCCAGATAATTTACCGGTCTGCTGAGTACTACCAAAAAATGCACCGAGGAAGATTTCAATTTAGCCAACGTCAAAGCCAAGAAAGTGGTTCCATTTTGGTAGTCCAAAGTTTGATCTGGATACAAAAGAAGAAGCCCACCCCTTTTTCTGTTGTTCAACTTGGGAATGTGTTTTGCCAACGTGCAGAATTAAACAGATATCTCAGGCCAGTGTCTACTCATATTCGATGAAGGCCGAGAGGTGGATCCTGGGGTTAAGTTTTTACGTGGAAAGTCCATAGTGCAACTTTTTTTGTACTTTGGAACACAGCCAATTGCCAAAGCAAGTTACAGAGGAATCCTGTACTTGTAGCAGTTAGTATGAGATACAAGTATTTTCTATTCATATTCTAAAATTTGCAGCTTTGATCCTGTTTTACTAGCAAATTAATCTCATTGTTGCAGTGTAATTTAATGTCAGTTTAGGATGCATAGGACTGCAGCCATTTCAGTCTATTCTGTGCATTTTTATTGGACAATTAGCCCAGTTGAGGGCAGGGGAGTTTTTCTAATGTAGGCAGCCATATGTTGCATCTTTCAGTTATTTTTCTGCAGTGAAGTAACAGTATTAATGAACAGTAAAATATGATAGACAATAAAACACTACTAATTATGAGCATAGCAGATTCATTTTATTGATTGTTGCTTTGTGGTTTTTTAAGAAAATATTGTTTAATATTGAAGAATAAAATAAAATCAGAAGCAAGATGTTCAGTGGTAAAAACAAGTAAATGCCAGCACCTTTCGCAATAAGAATATAGTAGCATTATACACATTGATCAGTTCTTCTAACATACTTAAGTGTTTGTTCAAAATTGTAAGCAATTTCTGTAGTATTCTGGAGGACTGCAGTGCTCTCAGTGGAGCACAGTTACTGGTGGCTGCTGGAGCTTTAACATGCAATTCAGCGTTGGGCTGAGCAGAACTGCACTTTGACTTTTAAAGCACTCATTTTAATAATCTTTGACTCCAGGCCTTTTTTTTCTCATGCCTCACAGCAAGCTTTTATACCTTCTCATAAAGTGTGTGCTAGGCAGGGGAGGAAGCCTGGAAACATCAATACAGTATAGAATAACAGTAGTACAGTAGTTTCTTCTCATGCTGCACAGCACCCATCTCTGCCACTATAGCATATTAGTAAGCATATTAGGCAGCGAGACTACTCATTGCTTCTTCAGCAATAAAGTTGTACAGGGCCAGGTTGCTAACCCAATAATGCCCAACCCTCCTCTTCCATCTGGGCTTGAGACCAGCAATGACAGAGTTCAATATAGAATAGGAGAAGCTAAATTTAAAAGCCGAGAAGTGCTTGAGTTTCCTACAGTTTAAGTGTGGTGCTCTGTCATTACAAGAATCAGCAGGCTTACACTGTGATTTTGCCAATATGTCTGGTTTTTCCTTGCTGCCAGATGTAAATGGGTTGCCTATGTAAGATGTAACAGACTGGAGCCTTTTGTGATGATTTCAGACTATCAGTGAAATCAAAGTTGCTTCATCTTATTGTACAGAAAGTCAACACCACTATATGCAGTACTCAGACTTCATTTAATGATGTGCTTTCTTCCCCCCCCCCCCAAAAAAAAGTACATTCTCTTTTTACAAACTTAGTTATTATTTTTCACAATATTTTTATTTACTTTATTTCTATTCTGCCTTTTGAAGTGTGCATACATTGTCCTATAATGTAGAATTAGAATTTGTATATTTTGTAATGTAATATTTGAGTTATAAAACATTTTCAAATCATAGAACTTTTAAAAGGGGCATTTTAATGTTTGAAAAATCAAAATTCAGTGGATTTTTTTTTAAATTTGATAAATATTTTTAATCAACTCCCAAGTTGTTTGAGTAGAAGTTAAACTGAAAAAATAATAATGGAATATTCATCATGCAAATATTTCTTGACAGTGTTAATGCAGTCCAGAAATAGCTTTACAATTTGAGTCTGTTGATCATGTATTAGCTTGTAATGAGTGCATTAGTGTACATTAAGGAGTCATGTTTTTATGATCTTATTGTGCCCTGTATTCTGTTAAAGATCTAAGAATTGATTTTTTTCTAGTTGCTCTTGATAAGACACATTCTAGCTGCACCATTTACTCAACTGTTAACTTAGCTAGTTCATACTTTGATTTCTAAATACAAACCTGGCCTGAAATAAAGGTCTACTCATTATTTTTTGAAAATTGTTGATCTAAAGCTTGTGTTGCATTGGCTGTTTGCGAGTATCCTGTTTCATTGTGTACCATTATTCTTTCTGCTGATGCCAAAATGTTGCAACCATACAATTTTTTGGCTCAGTTTAGCACAACATTGGGTAGGCTTAAGCTTTGTTGGTTTCAGTGATATTTAAATGCTTCTAGTTGTGTACTGACTTGTGGTGTTCATGTGTAAAGAGGGAAAGATAACAAGAATATTAACCTGAAAAGTTTTCAATCGGTGCAGAAGATGAATGTGAATATAAACATATTGTAATAATAGATAAGGAACTGCAGCGGCTCAAGTGGCTAAGACGCTGACTGGGAGGCAGAAGGTCAGGAGTTTGATTCCTGAGTACTGCAGGACGGAATGAGCTCCCGTCTTTGTCCCAGCTCCTACCAACCTAGCAGTTCAAAAGCAAGAAATTGCAAGTAGATAAATAAGGGACCACTTCGGTGGAAAGGTAACAACATTCCATGCGCTCCGGTGTCTAGTCATGCCTGCCACATGACCACAGAAACGTCTGCAGAAGCAGACAACGCTGTCTCTTCAGCTTTGAAACAGATGAGCACTGAACCCTAGAGTCGGATACGACTGGCTTTTGAGCAAGGGAACCTTTACCTAATAATAGATATTCCTTACAATCATTCGGCTATGTCGTTGAACAATCTCATATCTGTTAGACAAGATCTTGAGCTCTACATAAGGATTTTTAAAAGTGAAAGGACTTTTTTTCATGTTGAATGGTTTCCAGGTAGAGAGTTTTTTGTAGGTCTTACCTTTTATGTTCCCAAGGAAATCTTTAAAATAGGTCATTTTGTTTATCTAATGGGAAATCAAGGGTTGTGAGTGACATGCTATTCTTTGTCCTTTGTAGATCCAGATGTAGATCTGTATTGGTATTATTCTATTGAAGGCAATTTTGGTTCTTTGTAATCTGAACCTGTAAATTTGGAGATAAGATGCTAATTTCTCTGAATGATCTGCAAATCACTTCCTCCTCCCAACATTTTGGGATATAGTACTACTGTTCACATTGGTGAATACATTATGTGTTCACTGCAGATTGATGCCACCTTTATTCTATACTATTGAATTATCCCCACAGTTCCTGGGATATTACTCTCTGTAGTTAAAAATACCGAGGGTCTTTCATCTGAAATCCAGGTAAACCTATTACCAGCCAAAATATGGTTTATAGACTTGTTCAGAAAACTTTTGTTTCCAACTTGAATTATTAAATCTCTTAATTTATTTCAAAAGGAAGCATATGCCCTACAAACAGTTTTTCCTGAGATGAATTACCACTGTGTTTTTCTGTTAAACTCAGTACAGTAATTTGACTGAGTAGAAATGAAGCTGAATACAGCAAGAACTCTGTTTTGGAAGCTGCACATACTTAAAGTGAGATAATGCCAAAGCTAGAAAGGATCTCTTTGGCTTGTGCTTCTCTTAATTGAACCATGATTCTAGTCGGTTTGGGGATGTCTAGTGAGCAGTGGCACAAGTGGCTAAGACGCTGACTGGGAGGTGGAAGGTCAGCAGTTCGATTCCCGAGTACTGCAGGACGGAATGAGCTTGCGTCTTTGTCCTAGCTCCTGCCAACCTAGCAGTTCGAAAGCAAGAAATAGGGACCACTTCGGTGGGAAGGTAACAGCGTTCCGTGTGCTCCAGTGTCTAGTCATGCCTGCCCCATGACCACAGAAATGTCTGCAGAAGCATACAGCGCTGGCTCTTCTGCTTTGAAACAGATGAGCACTGAACCCTAGAATTGGATACAACTGGCTTTTGAGCAAGGGAAACCTTTACCTTTAGTTATCTTGAGGAAATTGATAGATATGCAGGTATGCTTGTGCTGTTGGTGTGGAAGTGAAAGTAACCCCTTGTTGTCTTGATTTAAATTCCTCCCAGTGAGCATAACGAAAGTAAGATTAATGTCATTCTTGGTTCTTACACTCAGAAATAATGAAATAATATTTGAATAGTTTTATTGCAATTTCTGATACATTTGAATAATTGTAAAACTTGCATTCCAGCTGTAATAGCTATACATCTGGTATTCTTGGATTCACTTATCAGCTGACACAAAGGTCATTTCTCAGTCTTAATGTGCTTTTTTGTATTAATATTTTATCTGACAAAAATACCCATCTTTTTATTTTCATTGCAGTCAAGGCGGGCGGGATGAGAATTGTGCAGAAACATCCACATGTTCCAGATGCCAAAGAAGAAAAAGATAAGGATGAGCAGGACTGGGAAAGTGGTGCCAGGTGAAGATACAACCATAATTTTTGAGGGTTTTTTATTGTTTAATGTTGTGGATTTTATGTACGCCGCCCGGAGTCGCATGTCGATTGGGGCGGCTATACAAATGGAATTAAATAAATAGTTCTAGTTGAATGTTCTTGTGTTAACAGGCATGTTTAATTATTAAACGTAAATGTATTGGTGATTGTAGGACTTTTCTGAAAAATCACATTTACTTTGTTGGATCATGACCCATTTGTGTGTATTTTTCACATTCTTAATTAATGATACTAGTGAGTTGAATCAGCAAAGTTCAAGATCAGGCAAAGGTTGAGATAGTAAAGGCAAAATGTTAGGATTCCTAGGAGCTACTTCAATGCAGTGGCCATGTATCTATCATCTCCTTTACTTTGGCCTCCTATTTTTGTCAAGGGCTGCGGTGGCTTAGTGGTTAAGATGCTGAGCTTGAAGACCAGAAGGTCTGCAAATCAGCAGTTCAAGACCCAAGTGCTGCTTGACGGAGTTAGTTCCTGTTGTCTGTCCCAGCTCCTGCCAACCTAGCAGTTTGAAAACATGAAATTGCAAGTATATAAATAGTTCGGTGGGAAAGCTAACAGCATTCTGTCCACTTCAGCATCTAGTCATGACTGCCACATGACTATGAAAATGTCTGCATACAGCATTGAAATCTCCATCTTGGATGGGCTAAAACCAGAGCACAAAATCTACTCTGACAAGCACCACCCCCTAGAGTTGGATACAACTGGCCTTCAAGCAAGGGTGATCTTTACCTTTGTTCTTGTCTGTGGGGCAATAGGAAGAACAACTTCAAATTACTTGAGAACGGATGGGGGTGTTATACCCTTTATAACTCATCTCAAACTATAAAAACATCTAACCCTGAAAATAGGCATCATTTTGCTCTCTATATAAAAATCCTAAAGGCCTATCCTTTGCTCTGACATATTAATTATTTATGTACAGGGGATTTATATGATGAAATTATATGAGCCTCCAAGTTAAGAACATAAGATGAGACAAGCTGGATCAGATCAAACGGTTATCTAGTCTCCCATTCTGAGCACACATGGCCACCCACATGTCTTGGGGAAGCCAGCAATCAGGGTGAGCACAATAGCACCTTCTTGTTTGTGGTAATAATAATTTTGTGTCAGAAATTATTCTTGGTTTGAAAGGATTTTTGCTGGAGAAACTCCGCTCAGGGGACACCTGAATGAGGCTTGTTTGTGGTTACAAGCTTGTTCTCTTAGTGGGGGGGAAATTGCAATGTTGATGACTTCATTACCTAAAAGGTAACATTGCAAGTTGTTATCTAAAATGTATCCCAGTACAGGTGACATCATTTTGTCTAAACGCTGTAAAATGGTTTCAGAAAGATGTCAGTCTTGCTTTACTGCCTTATGTTCACTCTGTGCAATTAGTTCTTGGGCACTGCAGCAAAGTTAAACAGTTATGTTAAACTTGCAAAATGGTGAAGAATATTGACAACAAGTGAGATCCAAAAAGTCTTAATAGAATTTCACTTGACTTATTTTATTACCTATGTACCTACCTTATTTTAACAGTCTTAAAAGTCCTGATCTATAGGCTTTCAGTCTTTTTGCTTCTCATAAAAATAATAAAAATAATTATCAGTTAAAGCTGCATTGTGTAATTATCTAGCTCCAAACCTAGTTCTTCGTTTTGTAAATGCTTGACTATAGTTTTGAGTGACAGTCATATATACAGTGCTCTTGCTTGGCCTTGTCATGTTTATTAAGATGAAGAACTTTAATTAAAACGTTAGATTAGGAATTCCTGAGAGAACAATATATCATTTTGCAAGATCATTTGTTGCTGGAAAGTATGACATGAGTGTGGAATATTCTGAGCTATTTAGGGTAATCATAATTGTTAGATTGAGTCTCTAGAGTTGTATGCATGAATTAGGCAAAGAGGTTTGTGCTGACCTGTCAGTCAACATCTAGAAGGTCAATAAAGTAGATACATTTGAAGGACAAATAGAAAGCAATTCAGTTTAATTATTAAATGTTTCATTAGTATTTGCTTCAGTACCTGAAGAAATATAGGCAAAACATAATTTAGACAGTATGGGCAGCTTTGCAGGTAATTTCATTCTTTAACAAACAAGTCTTGTGGCTGTGATTACTGAAGAACTGTTTGCTTTTCTATGATTCATTCTAAGGTAGAATGGAAGCTGCTTTAGTGATTGTCAAACCAGTGCACGGGGTACATTTATTCATGTATTGCTCCTACTAATGTTATTTTCTGTATATTCACTTTCCAAGTCAAAACTATTGTTAGATAATAAGCTAAGGATGACTGATCGTTCTGAAACAAATGAGGTATAAAATTAAAAGGGTTTCAGTTTACAAAAATAAATTGATAATCTTGCTGATGGGAAATGAACAATCCTGGGTTGAATGCAGTGGTTAAAATTTTGAAATTTCTTGACTGTGTGATCTGCTTAAGTTGATTTCAGATGACTTCCCCTGCCATTAGGAAAATTTGATATAACACTAAACCATGATTTAGCTCAGAAATGGCCGTCTCCCATGAGGGCAAGGATAAATTTTTCTGTTGGGCAACAGTCTATTTATTTATTGCAGGTGGAGTCATTGTCAACGTGTATAGATAAATATACTGGATAAATAAATTAGCTGAAAAGGTCATTTCTGTCTCAGTTCAAACACTCTAAATTTCAACTGGGAGAGGAGGTAACAAGGTGTAGAGGAGAACCAAGGAAAATGAGTTAGAAAGGAGGGGTGATTGTTAGCAAATTCAGTTGTTGACTATAGTTTAGGATTTACTTTAACTGAAATTATTAAACTATAGTTATATTTAAATAATGGGTTTTGAGAAGGGATTTGAATTAATGTAGATCAAATAAAGTGTTTTTAGGAGATTTGAAATTATTATTTATTAGATTTATATCACTGCCTGCTTGCCGTAGGCGACTGTACAAGAGCGCAAGCACAGATTTGATGGTGCATTTTATAAATATAGAATAAATATCTGATTATGGTATATTTGCAGAATTGGTAAAGATAAGAGTACCTGTGGATTTTGAGTCCAGTGTCACAAGTAGTATTTTCCCCAGACACTTGGATTACATAGGATTTTTAAATTTTAAGATTAAAACATGAGTACTGGTCAGTCATCTTTATCTTAAAGAGCAAAAGCTACTCTGTAGAGTTATATATGAAACATAAGGCACAGTTTTCCCAAAGAACATTATAACTAAATAGCTTTGAAACAAGAGCTGGTCATGCATTGAAAAAACCTAGTGCTGGTATTCTTTCTAAAATATGTGCAGAAAATGTTTGCTCAATTAACATTGCATCTGTCACATCATGGTTATAATTAGGTGAAAGAGTGCATGTTCCTCTGCCCTCCTTACAATTCCATCTGCTTGTTATTTTCTTGTTCCTCAGTTTTTTGAAAATTTGCCTGCACAGGTATGAGGAAGAGAAATCTGCTCCTCTCTTTTTTCTTTTTGGGTAACTTTTAGTCAACGGTAGAATAGGAGTAAACCCATGACTCAGAAGTAAAAACTGGGAGGACCACAAAGTCTGCTATTGCCTGTACAGTACTACTTATACCCTCAATGAACTTGCATTTTCTATAGTAATTCAGATCACATTAAATCTTCGTTACCTCAGTTCTTCAATAGGACCTTGTGCAACAGTGAGATTCCAGCTATTTTTCAAGGAACATTAGGGCTCTTCAGAAGCTTATGGAAAATCAATACAGTAGTTGCAATCATTGCAATCACTTCCCTTTGATGCAAGAGTTGTCATTGGAAACAGGATGTGTTGGAAATGTTTGAACATTCCTACAATAGAAGTTAGGCTAATTTGCTTTGGTTTAAGATAAGGCATTTTAGGTTAATGGTCTGCTTTAGTTTCATCTAGTTCGCTCTAATAGTTCCCTTTGTCAAATGTTTTCTTTTTAGGTACTCTGTATTATAAATCTTCTCTACCACAGTATAACTTAGATTTGTAATAAGTAATTTACATACAGCCTTAATTAGGCTGTTGTTTATATCACTGAGGCTCAGCTAGGCTGGATCATGACTTTCAATGGAGCTTTTATCTTAGCATGTTAAAAACATTTGTGAAGGACCGACCAGACGAAAATGACAGGTATTATTTAAAAATAACTTGTATGATCTGTGTTGAAAAATGAGACTTTTGAGGAATTGTATTGGGTCTAGTATTTTGCTGAAAGGCACCTTGTATAGAGCTTAATAGGCAGGGAGACTACCAAAATCATCATGTCTTGCATTTCGCATCCAGCCACTTCCTCTGTCTTCATCATGTATGAGAGACACCAGCATTTCTCAGCTAAAAGTAATGTCAAGACACCTGAAATGCCTGGGTGGGTTTGGCTAAAGAGAAGTTTGGCTGAAAGAATTCCTGCAGACCTGGGGCCTGCAGTCCATGAATTTGGAAAACCCCAGCCTAATAATATATAGACTGTGTTGCTAAAGTAGCATGGGCACATCATAACTACAACTAGCTAACAAAGTTCATATGTGATGGTTAAACCAGATTTTTTATTGTGTTGCTCCCAGTTGCAAATGGAGAATCACATAATGGTACAGTCGTACCTTGCTTAAAGAGCATAATGCATTCCATGGGATTGCTCTTTAAGCAAAACACCATTGTAAGTGACCAATTGTGACTTCTGGTGGGGGGGGATTGAGATACCCGATTTAGTTGTTAAGCCAGTTTTTGGTTGGTATTAGTTGTTAAACGAAGTGACCATTCAGAGAAAATTCTGCTCTTTAAGTGAGTTAGTCTCTAAGCGAGGCGCTTTTTATGCAAGTTTTTACTGTATACTGAAAAACATTTAAAATGGGAAACTTGTGTATTGCTGATAAGAGCACAATGTTCGTATGAACAAAATGTTCAAATGTGCAATTGGTATACAGTGGACCCCCGAATAACGACAAAGCTTGGTTCCCCAAGTCGTGTCCTTATTTGGATTTTGACGTTGTGTGGGTGGAATTTTTTTCGCCCATTTTCGGGTCCCCGCCACACCTGCCAGGCTTGGAGGGAGGCGATCCAAGCTGTTTCAGACCCCACTGGACCTTTTCCGACGCTGCTAAAAGCAGAAACCTGCAGCAGACGAAGGGGTTTACCCCAGGGTTTCTGCTTTTAGCAGCGTCGGAAAAGGTTGGGGTGTCGGAAACAGCCCAGATCAGGTCCCCCGAGCCTCCCAGAGGTGGCAGGGGTGGAGGAGACCCCAAAATGTGCAGAAAACCTCCATCATGACGGAGGTTTTTCTGCACATGTTGGGGTCTCCGCCACCCCTGCCCACCCCCACAAAAAGGCTGCCCACACCTCACAAGAAGGAAGACTGATCCCCTACCTTTCCAGCTGATTGCGGGTGAAAAAAATCGCCATTTTGGGTCCCTGTTTCAGACTCTCCGGGTCCTTGAAGTTACAAACCCTGGGCTTGCTTGGGAAATAAGGGGGGCCAACCCGCTGGACTCGCTCCTTCCAAAGCAAGCTGGGGCTCGAGGCTACGAACCCCGGATTTGCTTGGAAATGAAGGTGAGCCAGCGGGTCGTCTCCCCAAGGAAGCCCGGTCTTCGGAGCCTCGAGCCCCGGCTTGCTTCTGAAGGAAGGGGCAAATGGGTCGTCTCCCTCCTTCCAAAGGAAGCCAGGGTTCGGAGCCTTGAGCCCTGGCTTCCTTTGGAAGGAGTGAGACGACCCACTTGCCTCCCTTCTGAAGCAAGCCGGGGTTCAAGTCTACTAATCCGGGCTTGCTTTGGAAGGAGGGAGTCGATCCTGGATCGCTAAGGGGCTTAGCCACCCAGCCGGTTGGCTTTCAGATCAGGCGAAGGTTTTCTCCAGCCCCTCCAAAAGCCGCCTGGCTAGAACGCTAAGCCCCTTGGCGATCACGCTATTCTATGGAGTTTTTCATTGTACGATACATCCCATAGGGATTTTCGTTATATGATACATGTATTGTACAACAACAAAAATCGTATAACGAAAGACATTGTGGAACCAAACCTTTTCATTGGGTATTACTGTATAACAAATGAAGAAAATCAACTAGAAGCATATTCCATCATTATTTCTCTTTCCTTCTAAGTGTACCACAACAAGCTGGAAAGCCTTCAATTAACAACAGAGTCCTCTTTTTATCTAAACTTAGAAATCATTAGAAGGATTTAAAAAAGAAATTTAGCTATCATTAAATTAAAAGCAGACAAATGATATTAATCATTCTTTAGTCTTATTCATATGGCACTCATTCATTCATTTATTTTATTCAATTTGTATAGCCACCCCAATCGACATGCAACTCTGGGCGGCATACATATAACCCCCAATGTTTAAACAATAGAAGCCCTTAAAATTCCTAAAAACACTGAAAAACTACCTCCCACCCGCACCAATTAAAAATCTAGTTAAAAACGTTTAAAAACATGAGTGATTCTGCTTTAAATGAGCCAGTGGAGTGGTGGTGGTTACTCCCTCTCCACCTCCCCACACCTTCCCTGCCAGCCAGGTTTTCAGCTCTTTCCTGAAGGGGAGGAGCTCTGTCTGGAGATGCAGTTCAACTGGCAGGGAGGTTCTATAGGGCCGGAGCGGATACTGAAAAGGGTCTTCTTCTAGTGCTAGAGAGGCAAGCCTCTAGCAGTTGGTATTTTTAAAGAGCCCCTCCGGTCTGCTCTCATGGGACGGGCAGATATCCTTGGGGTGATGTGGTCTCTTAAGTATCCTGGCCCACTGCCATATAGGGCTTTAAAGGTAATTACCAGCACCTTGAATTGCACCCAGAGGCACACTGGCAACCAATGCAGCTCCCGTAGCAGGGTTGAGGCACTGGCATAACGTCCGCACCCCATCACTACACGGGCATCTGCATTCTGAACCAGCTGCAGCCTCCGAATGGTCATCAAGGGCAGCCCCATGTAGTGCACATTACAATAATCCAGTCTGGATTAATTGTCTCATAGTCAAAATAAATAATTTGAACATACTTCTGTATAAGCGGTGTTGAAACGAATGGTAAGATTCAATTTATTTCAGTGGTTGATCAACTAGACCATTTTTCTGGGTGTCCTGTGTCCAGCTTTGTACAACTGGACATAAGACTATAACCTGATGTTATACAAGCAGTTCTTCATTGCCTCTGAATCATACATTATGGAATTTAAAAGTCCGTTAGATTGACTCCCTGCACCGCATATGTGCCACCCACCCTGTGATGAATTTTCAGTTCCTTTCCAGTTGTCACTGAGGAAAAATCAATGATCATTTCAGAACCTTCTTTTTAAAAAAGAACCTTATCTTCTCATCATCTATCTCCTCACTATCATTCATTATATCATCATTGTGAGTGTTTTTCCATAGTATTTGTTAGTGGTTAGTATTTGTTGTTCTGAGGCCTTCCCACCTTTTAATCGCTCTAAGTGTCCTGTCCCTTCAAGAGGTGTGCCACTTATGCTAAAAAAAATCTGCATCATGAACAGACACTTGATTTGTATCTACATTTCAGGAGAGGAATTTTCCACCTTAAAAGCATCAGCACCACTACAGCTCCCTGTGAAGCAAGGAAAGAACTCCGTGTTATGTCATGCAGTAGCACCAAAGATACATTGGATTGATTTTATTACAGTTATTCCAATTTAGTCTTCGTACTGGTTTTAAATTATTTCAGAATAGCCTGTAAGTGTTATATATGAAAGTTGTAGTTGAAAGGCCTGCCAGGAAACCACAGTTGACTGACTGACCTTGCCTATTGACTTAATGCAGGGATTCTCAACCTGCGGCCCATAGGCTGGATGCGGCCCATGGTACCATTTCATGTGGCCCCCCACTGCATCCACACCAGGAAGCGCCATGTGGTGGAGGAAGGGCAAAATGGCTTCCTGGCCCTCGAAGCTGTCTCAGGGAGTGTGACCCGGCCCCTGGCTTTAAAAGGTTGAGAACTCCTGCTTTAATGTATAAACTAGAAGATTAAAGAAACTACTTTTTAATTATCAACAGTTTATGAATTACACATGAACAAATTACTAGAAATTGTACAAGGAGGTTGGAAATGAGTACTGTTCCATGGATGGAAGCAGGATTTATTAAGCTCATTTAGCATATGCAGTTTTAGCAATAACCATGATTATAATCTTTATTCCACTTTAGGATGCAGGTCCCTGTTGAATGTTTCCTAATGTACAGACAAGTAAACACAGTTATTGCAGGTAACAAAGTAGCATGTTTCCCTGCTCTTTTTTCAAACTAAAGGGAGGAGGCTTTGCAAAATAACCCAATAGACTGGTTTTTTCTTTCTCCTTTAGGTCACAAATCAGACGTTTTCTCTTTTAGAAGATGAGTGATAAAATAGACAGTCTTCTGAATGATTTGCCAGGCCCAGGGCTCCCTACTCTGCAGTAGGCCTTGTTATAAAAATATGTAAGGCTTGTGCTACTTGACTTTTTTAAAAAAGCATTTAAAGTTCTGGTCGTATAAGATTTTCATCAGTGAATCTTAAAAGAGCAGTGAGGTTGCTTCTTTTGATCAAAGCAGAGGTTCAAAAGAATTTGTTGAAACCTGGATAAGAGGTCAGCTCTGTAAGATACTGTTATCTTCCAAATGAAGGTAATTAAAAGTGCCTCTTCCACAGTCAGAGAATGCTCTGAGGCCTTTTCCAGGATAAGACGAAAGCTGACAGTGTACTGCAGTGATATTGGCTTTGAAATGAAAAGATATAGTTGCTTCCAATAAGAATAAGATTTCAGGCATCAAGCTATATTAGGTGCTGGCAAGGTAGACAGTTGCCTGGATGCCACTGCCAGTTTAGAGTCTCTCATCTTTTGGGACTTGTTCTTGGGTTGGAAATTGGCAGTAACATGAAAAATCTACCACCTAGAAGGCACGGAAGAAGCTGTCTTATTCAACTTTGACCATTTGTCCAGGTACCTCAGGATTGTGGGCGTTACTGATGAGCAATTAGAAGTTCCCCATCAGCCCTATTTAGCAGAGGTGTTGTCAGAGATTATAGGAACTGCGGTCTAAAATGTTTGGAGGGTAGCAGGCTGCCTTTCCATGGCCTGTTTAGACAAGCAATGTCTATTCAAGATTTCAGATAGGAGTCCTGGGCCTGGCAAATCCTTCTAAAGACTCTCTATTTTATTGCTCATCTTTCTCCGACCTACCTGGAGATGCCAGGATTTGGAGCTGCTAGATCCTTTTGCAAAAGGTATGCTCTGCAAGTGAGCATGAAGGTACACATACAAATGAATCACTCTCCTTGAAAGTGAAGATTTCAGTGGCATATCTTTTGCCAATTCTCTGTCCATTCTAGTAGCACTTTGTATGCTTTTCTGGAGGGCTGTATAATTCTTCACAGCAAATTTCCAAGAACATAAGTAAGCCTTTTTTGGGGAAAGCAGAATAAGCAAAAAAAAATGGTGCACACTTATATGTATACACTCATTCCTCGTGAAGCATTCTGCTTCTCAAATGTCTGCACTGCTCATTTGGTATATTCAGTTGTTGTATTGAACTATCATTTTGTTTAGATATTGCAAAGTTTAAAACAACTGGGCATGTTTAGCCTTGAGAGAGAGAGACTGAGGAGGATATGATGGCACTTTCCTAAACTTTAAGGATAGTCATGAAGAGGAGGGGCAGGATTTGTTCTTGATCATCCCAGAGTGTGGAGGTCTCAAACTACAGAAGACATAGGCTGAATATCAGGGAAAAGTTTTAACTATTAGAGCCATATGACAATGGAACCAATTACTTTGGGAAGTGGTGAGCACTTCAATGCTGGAGATGTTTTAAAAATGAACAACCATCATTTTGATCTGTTTTAATTTGGATTCCTGCATTGAGCAGGGAGTTGGACTTGATGGTCTCTTCCAACTCAATTCTATGATTCTTTTTAATTTTTAAACATCTTCCTTATTGTAAGATAAATGTGATATTTTTAAATAAAGATTTCATCAATAATAAATTCCTGAGTTTTCCATAACCTTATCATTTGTTCATATATTGAAAGAAAATTATCTGAAATGTTTTCACATAAATTAGAGTTTTCTGAGCTTACTCCATCTGTAAGGTAAAGGTTGCCCTTACTCAAAAGCCAGTTGTATCCGACTCTAGGGTTCAGTACTCATTTCTGTTTACAGCCAAAGAGCCAGTGCTTGTCTGCATCTGCAGACATTTCTGTGCACATGTGGCAGGCATGCCTAGACAACGGAGTGCATGGAATGCTGTTTACCTTCCCACCAAAGTGGTACCTATTTATTTACTTGCAATTTCTTGCTCTGGAACTGTTAGGTTGGCATGTCACCAAAAAAATTACCTTATTTTTCGGACCATAAGACGCACTTCCCCCAAAAAAAAGTGCAGGGGTGGGGGAGAATGAGGGTGTGTCTTATAGTCCAAATGCTATCCAGCAAGTCTTGTAAAAGGGTATTTTACAACAGCCGTGGCTGGCTGAAGACCTCTGCCACAGCTGTTCCGGTGCAGTTCAGCTTCAGGAGAGGGGAAAGAAAAACATATGTTCAATGGGTCATTACCACAGGTGGCCACAAAAGGACGCATTCCCATTTAAATGCATTGGAAATAAATTTCTTGTATTTTAAAGCTTTTCTGTTTGTATATTCCCAATGCATTTGAGTGGGAAACCAAGCCTGTGCATAAAAAGAAAGGGTTTCATTTACCTTTCTTGTTCCTTCTCCATGTGTCTCTGCTCCATGTCGTCAAAATGGAGGGGAAGCCATGCTTCCTGGTTGCAGGGAGAGCAAGAGGCTAAGCTAGAGCATCGCTTCCTGCCTCAGTGCAATTGGCCTGCCCACCCATTTCCCCTGCAGCACCACCACTGGTTGGTGGTGCAAATACATACAGTACTATTTGGTTCAGAATTTTTTTTCTTGTTTACCTGCTCTAAAAACTGCGACTTATGGTCAAGTGCGTCTTATGGTCTGAAAAATATGGTAAATTACAAAACCCTTTCATTGAATACTAGTGTAACTAATAATCTAATGAAAGCTTGGTCTTTGAGTTGATGCTTCTTAAAGTATTTCAGAAATTTCAAAACATTGATAATTTCATTCTCAAAAACTATGAGAACCTTGCAGATATCAAGACACTTTCAGTAGCTACCAACCCAAAAAAAAAACTCTCAATACAATTTTCTGTAAATGAAATGTTAAAACTAAATCTTCAGTTTGTACAAGACTTGCCTGACAGTAATTACCATTACCATTCATTGGGTTGAAATAACAAAGTGCAAGTTGTAACATGGCTGGTCAAAAGCAAACAAAACAGTGATTCCTTTGCATGCTTCTGTGAAATGAAAACAAATGTAAGCTTTTCCTATTTTAGACTTTCAGAAAATAGAAATCAGACATAATTCTTGCCCATGAAACCATTTCTCTATGCTTTTCTTTCTTTTCCTGACCCACCCAGGGTCATGTCCACAGATATGTGTTGCCAAATTAAGCTGTTTGTCGTATATGCGCAGGAGGCAATATTTGGTCCACAATCCTTGTGGAACTTTTTCCCTGTTCTTTTGGATAGTGTGACTGACATTCCACTTGAAAATAAAATATCTCTCTCTATCTCTTTTTTGGTAAGTAAAAGTTAACAATTCCAGATCTCTCCTACTGCACTCCACCAGTGCATGATTGAGAAATGATTGCCAAGATCTATAAAATGTAGATTCTCTAATCAGCAAAAATCAGTTTTTTTCTGATTGTAATTTCTCTTCGAAATCAGATTGCCTAATATATTCCTTCCTTTTTACAGTTAAAGGGCTATTTTTTCCTTTAAAAATGTGCTAGCAAGAAGCTGCTTTATGCTTTTGCATTTCTTTACAAAGTTAAACTGCTGACAAAAAACATATTACATGCTACAAAAAGAGTAACTGAGAAAGAAGTGCATGATAGCCTATATCTCAGCTTCATGAAAAACAGAAGTGTTTTAGACATTCTTCCACTTGGCAACTCAGTGTGGGTTAGATTATCCTAAAACAGCACTGTTACTCCAGATTACCAGAGGAATGTTAGAGTTACAGCCTTGACACATCTGGAGGGCATTAATTCTGAGAAGAATGCTTTTGAAATTAAGAAAGGATCTGGTACAATATGAGAAGAGACAACTAGATTAATGAAAAAAATCATCAAAATTAGGTTAGATATTATATGAAGATAGTTTTGGGAGGGCTCATCAGATCTCTGTCCTGTGTTAAGAGTTGCACTGATACAACTTTTAGCACATTACTGTTGGTATCACTCCATCTAAGATAAGGAGAGAAGCAGCAACAGACACAGAGAACTAAACAAGAGAATGATCCTTGACACCCCCTGAATGGATATGTGTTTCAAGTCTGCCGGGTCAGATCCAGGAAGAGCTTTTTGGCAAGGATAAACACTCTTGAGGGTACACAAGAGCAAAACCAAATTAGAAGATGGAGGAAGGAGCTCACTCTGCACTCTTCCTATTTGTAAAGCAAGCTCAGATTCTTCCTTGCTCTTAATGAAAGGAAAAGAAATCTGGATGATGACAGTAGAAGTGACAGCAAAGTGAAAGTTTCCTCCTTTACAATATTGGAGCATATTGAAGAAACAGGAAGATTATATGTATTGGGATATGGTGACCTAAATGTATATGAGAAGTTGGCGGCGGTGGCTTCTACTTGTATCTGTGTATACATTTCTTCCTGGCAATTCATTTTCAAATTTAATGACAAACAGGGAAAATGCCACTGCTGTGAATTTGTTTTAAGGTGCATTGCGGCTTGCCGTGAAGTGACCCACGCACTATGATCTTGGAGCCATCTCCTGCAGCATGTATCAAATGAGACATGCAGGATTTAACACCAGGACTGCAATGTACTGCCGCAGTCTTGAGGATATTAACAAGGTGCGCCTTCACAGCCAGTCCGTATGGCATGGCCTCTTCCTCCTTCATGATCCTTGGGAATCAGAATAGTGAAGTGGTTCCTCCGCTTATTTTGCCGTTGGGCCCAATATGATGGTTTCCAGTGGCATTTCCTCCACTGAGGTCGCCATCACCCCACCTAATGGGGTTCATCCTCCTGTAGCTGTTGGCCCCTTTAGGAAGTCAGGTTACTTACCATTGCCCAACACTCGTCATTGAGTCGCTGGCTGTACAGTCTACTCTATAACCGTAGCAGAATGTCTGGCCAGACATCATTTGAGAAGTACCATTTGGATTAAAAACACTAGGAACAAGTATCTGCTGAAGATCTTGGAAAATATTCCTTATGGATGGGGGAGGGCAACTTGAAGTTCATTTGAATCAGTGGAACATACAGAGGAATGGATTTAGTAAATCTCCACTAATTCAGTGCATTTGCTTCAGTGTGACTTACTAAGCTAAACAATAGGGTTTCAGCTATGGTGTGAATTTATTTTTGCAGTACTTGTTTGCTTGGTTTTTCCAGCTTTCTCTGAAAGAACTGCTCTAAAGTTTACTTGTTATCAGCTAGGCTTAGGACATGCAGCCTGTATTGAAGCTAGCTTAAATTAAACTTTCTCTTTTCTCTTTACCTCTTAGCATTCTTGAGACCTTCATTTAGTAATTGTGATGATCTGTTCATGGGACTGACATTTTTCTGGGTCCAGTGTGATTATAAGGATCAACAATTAGTATCTAGTCAAGGGGTTAGATACAGTGGACTGCAGTGGTTCAAGTGGCTAAGATGCTGACTGGAAGCAGTTCCATTCACAAGTATCTAGTCCGGTGTCTAGTCACGCCTGCCACATGACCATGGAAACGTCTGCAGAAGCAGAAAGTGATGTCTCTTCGGCTTTGAAACAGATGAGCAGTGAACCCTAGAGTTGAATGCAACTGGCGTTCGAGCAAAGGAAACCTTTACCTAGATTTCAAGGTGAATACATGAGAGTGTTTATCAATTGCTCTTAATGATTTCTTTCCCAAAATATTAAGTCGATGATCCATCATCTCATTTTTCTTTTGTGCTAACATACCAGTAGATGCTGTTTCAGAATTGCATGACCACTATAACTATATCTTCATGCTGTAATATCATTCTTAGTATGTGGACAAAGTGACAGAATTGTGTACTTGCTATAATTGAACAGATTTACCTTAACAACAGTATGACATGCTCAGATCATCAAATGCTTCTCTGCAGATTATTTTTGCTGTGAGGCATTTATATAATGCTAAGTGACATGATGATTTGGACATAAGAGCTGAAAGTCATGTTGGATATAAAACAGAGATGCAATATTAAGCCAAATGAGTGGGTTATGTGTGGTTTGAGATTAAGAGAAAAGAAGTAAGAAGAGACTACTGAGGGAAGGAGGCACAGCTGAGCGGCCTAGCTGGCCGGCTACTAAAACACCACCCCTGCCGCCACCGGCGGACTCTCCCTTGGACATAGGGGTTGAGTTTATGATGGTTTTTCCCCCCGTGTATTGTTTTTGAAGTACCTTTTGTATCATGATAACTCAATATTTTGTAATTATAGGTGTAATTGGGATATTTTTTGAAATGTTTCTGTATTATGATAATGTGGTACTTTGTAATTGTAATTATATATTTTGTATCTTTGTTAGCTGCCCAGAGTCGCTTTGCGAGTGGGGTGGCATACAAATCAAATAAATAAATAAAGTACATATTTGTGAGCAATATTATAATCTTTGTATAATCTCTAATTCTCTTTCCAGTATAGGAATAAATGTTCCTTTCCTTTTTTCCCCCCCATTATTTAACCAGATAATTCTGTAACATTTGGGGATGCAGCAAGATCACTGCAAAAAAGATGTATAGCACAAACCTAAGATATACATTACTTTCACCTATAGTTGCATCTGCATATTTGTCATGCTGGATATAGAACAGAAATGCAATATTAAGCCAAACCTAGTATGAGTGGGTTAAATGTGGTTTGAAATTAGGAGAAAAGAAGTAGAGGGAAAGGATCAAACAAAAAAAATCATGTCACTAGGAAAAAAGTACCGTAATTTTTTTTGTTCCTTAATAATGTCATGACTTCATTGTCTGAACTAAAGGATAAAAAAATTTCAATGTCGCATTCCTTCAGTGAAAAATGCCATTCCTAAAGAGACCTCAATTTATTTTATTGTGTTTTGGAATGAAAAGAGAAGGGAAGCAAAAAAAAAAAAAACAACCCACAAGATCTGATCTTCTGTTTGGTTTTCAAATTAAAAAAAAAGCTCTGAGCACTATCTTTATGAAGATTTCCAAGTGTTTTGAAACCTGTCAAGCATAATGTTGCTGAACTTGTTACAATGCATTTTTAAACATTTATTTTAGAAGAGTTTTAAATAAGAAATCCTAAAGTATTTCTACATATCAATATTCTTTTATTTATTTGAATGTAAAATGTGTGGTAGAGCACTGTTGACTTGTGTGCAGGGTCTGTAGTGATGACCTTTGTTCCTGTAGAATTGTCATGAATAGAAGAGAAGGAACCCACTGTATGTCTACCTGAGCTCCTTCAATTGAACAGCTTAGTTTATAGGAATATCAAACAATACCGGGGCAATATTTGTGCTTTTGTGTGCTTTTCAGTAATGTACTGTATGGGAAATGAGTGGATTGCCTGAAATTAGGTTGCTTTAGACAGCTTGGAGGCTCATCAGTGCCATCCTGTGGACAAATTTGAAAATATCAGGATGTCTTAGATTGCCCGGCAAATAGCTTCCTTGTGCCACAGAATGTCTGATACCGTGTCAGTGTGCTAAAGTATTGACACTGTAAGAAGCGAATTATTGCCAAACAGTGCCACAGTATTAAAAAAAGTACTATTGTAACATCTGGTTCACTTATGAGAAAAATCGAATTGAAGAGAATTACTGGAAATTTTTAAAAAGGAAGGTTGAAGTGGGGAAGAAGATAAAGCTCCTCTTAGAGCTTTATTTTAGGCGTAGAAACCGGCAAACTACGCCACAAAGCTTGCCAAGAGAACCCTATTGACCAAAACAAAAGGCAAAACAAAGGAGCAGGCTAGATGATACAGGATGCTTAGCACCACAGAGTGGAGGAAGGGGAGGAACAGGAAAGGGGGAGGGGAAATGCAATGTTGCAAGGAACAATACTGCATAGGGACATGGAATGTGAAATCAGTGAATCAAGGTAAACTGGAAGTGGTAAAAAAAATGAGATGGAAAGAATAAGCATTGACATCCTGGGCGTCAGTGAGCTAAATTGGACAGGGATGGGTGAATTCAGCTCTGGAAACCATCATATCTGCTACTGTGGGCAAGAAAACCTTAGTAGAAATGGAGTAGCCATAATTGTCAATAAAAGAGTGAGAAAAGCAGTAATGGGATACAACCTAAAAAATGACAGAATGATGTCAGTCAGAATTCAAGGCAAACCTTTCAATGTCACTGTGATCCAAATATATGCACCAACCACTGGTGCATATGAAGCCACAGTGGACCAGTTCTATGAGAACCTAGAACACCTCATAGAACAGACACCAAGAAATGATGTCCAAATTATATTAGGAGATTGGAATGCCAAAGTAGGAAATCAAAAAGTGGAGGGAATAACAGGCAAGTTTGGTCTTGGAACACAGAATGAAGCAGGGCAAAGATTGATAGAGTTCTGCCAAGAGAACACACTGGTCATAGCAAACACGCTCTTCCAGCAACACAAGAGGCGACTTTACACATGGACATAACCAGATGGCCAACACCGAAACCAGATTGACTACATACTCTGCAGCCAAAGATGGAGAACCTCCATAGAGTCAACAAAAACAAGACCTGGAGCAGACTGTGGCTCAGATCGCAACCTACTGATCGCAAAATTCAGGCTTAGACTAAAGAAAATAGGGAAAACAAGGAGACCAGACAGATATCACCTAGACAGCATCCCTAAAGAATACACGGTGGAGGTGATGAACAGATTCAATGGCTTAGACTCGGTAGACGGAGTGCCAGAAGAAGCAACAGTTAGGACAGAACACGGAATAACAGAGTGGTTTGAAATAGGAAAAGGAGTAAGACAAGGCTGCATTTTGTCACCCTGCTTATTCAACTTATACACAGAGCACATAATGCGCAATGCAGGGATGGAGGAATCACAATATGGGATTAAAATCGCTGGGAGAAACATCAACAATCTGAGATATGCAGACGATACCACCCTAATGGCAGAAAGTGAGGAAGACCTAAAGAATCTCTTGATTGGGCTGAAGGAGGAGAGTGCAAAAGCTGGCTTGAGACTCAGTATCAAGAAAACCAAGATAATGGCAACAGGCCCAATCATTTCCTGGAAAATAGATGGGGAAGAAGTAGAAGCAGTGACAGATTTTACTTTCTTAGGATCAAAGATCACTGCAGATGGGGATTGTAGCCATAAAATAAAAAGGCGACTGATTCTTGGGAGACAAGCTATGAGAAACCTGGGGAATATAGTGAAAAGCAGAGACATCACATTGCAAACAAAAATTAGAATAGTCAAAGCAATAGTATTCCCAGTGGTAGTGTATGGATGCGAGAGCTGGACAGTTAGGAAGGCTGAGCGCAGAAGAATAGATGCCTTTGAAATGTGGTGTTGGAGGAGAGTTTTGAGAGTCCCCTAGACAGCGAGGAGAACAAATCGATCAATCTTAGAAGAAATCAACCCTGACTGCTCATTGGAAGGTCAAATAGTAAAGACGAAGCTAAAGTACTTTGGACATCAAATGAGAAGGGATGATTCACTTGAGAAGACCTTGCTGTTGGGAAGGGTGGAGGGCAAAAGAAGAAGGGGGAGGCCAAAGATGAGATGGCTAGATGGTATTGTAGACACAGTGGGCACAGGGCTGGGAGGGCTGAGTGGGATGGTGGAGGACAGAGGCGCCTGGAGGAAAATGGTCCATGGAGTCGCAAAGAGTCGGAGTCGACTGTGCGACTGAACAACAAAAGAGCTCCAGTGCTGACTGGATAGTTCAGTGGTTTAAGCATCTGGCTGCAAAGTCATAGATTGGGAGTTCGATTCACCACTGTGCCTCCTTGGAAAAGATCCAGTCTGTATAGCAGGGGTTCCCAAACCACAGGCCCAGTGCCGCAATCAGGAGGGGACAAGTAGGACTCCCGTCCCGGGCCCGGAAATGACAGGGACCCGTCGGTGCTGGGAAACAAATGATGTGTGCATGCGCAAACACCACGAATGCCGTGTGTGCCGTGTGGTCGAGGAAGGGCAAAATGGCTGTCCGGGCTGCAAAGCTGTTTGAGGGAGCGTGATCCAGCCCCTGGCTTTAAAAGGTTGAGAACTGGTTTAAATGAAGGTCTTCCCTTCTATGTCCCCCTAAACCAGCATTTCCAGGGCTCTATTCAATTCAGCTAAGCAGGAATTCAAGAGTTATTTCATTGTAATGTCTGCTAGGATTTCTCCCCATCTGGAAGCATTTAGACAACACATCTGTTTGATTTCCACAAATTTAATATGCTAGTAGTGGTGGTCTATTAAAAACCTGACTATACTTACATAGATTTTACAAATACAAATCTTTAGTATTACAGCCAAAGGCCAGACAGAGTGCACCAGATAACACAACCATTCTGGCATCACATATAGAATAAAAGGATTTCCGGCACACCGAGTATATACAGTAAAACATTAAAAATTTGTTTGAGAATCCTATAATACACACCATAGTATTTTACTTTAGTCTGACTGTTCCGAGTTCAGGTTCGCAAATTTTAACGCTGGAGGCTCACTTTTTACTGAGCACTATTGGGGTCAAAAGACATGAATCGCCATACTTTTGCGAATGCAGGATGATTTCCCTGCAAACCTGGTGACAGCAGCTGTTGTTGCCTTGGAACTGTCAGATAGGAATACACTCAAGTTTCTATTATCGCTGGGGGCCAAGTATGGAACTGCTAAAAAGAGCTCTTTTCTGAGATCTTCATAAAAGGGACACTCCAAAAGAATGTGCTTGGAATTTTCTATCTTGTTGGTGTGACAAGCACATATACGTTCACAAACTGGGATTTTCTTAAAAAGCCCCTCCCTAAATACCAAGGGAAGCATATTGTGTCGAATGAGACTAAAAGAGAGTCTGTGGTTTCGGTCATTTAAAGAGGAAAGATAGGACAACAGTTTAAGCACGTTAAAATGCGGCCACTCAGACAAGGAAGAGGTAACTTTGGTTAGATCTATTTGGCGGTATATATCAGTTACCCTTTGTCTAATTTCCTCCCTGGCTCAATTTGGTCCCAGGGAAACAAGGTGAGTTTTAGAAAGTCCATATGATGTCAAAACTACTTCTATATGAGAAATCCAAGGGGAAGTTACATTATCTGCCATCATTAAAGCAAGTAGACCCACTGGAGAAAACAGAAGTTTCACCCAATACATAGCGGCGCATGTTAATAATCTGGCCTTCACGGTTAGCATGCCCGCTTCTAACCTTAGGGCAGTGTTAGAAATGCACGATGGAGTCTGCATAATGGACCTCAGGAACTTAGATTGGACCATAGATTTTATGTTTTCCATGCTGGGTTCTTGATTATTCTTTGTGGAGGCTTTTCTTAGAAAGACAGTATTCACATATTATAAAACAGTAGTGAAGCACATGTTTTCCCATATCAAAAATCCTAGATTCAATCATCAGCATCTTCAGGGAAGACTGGAATATCTTGCCTAAAAGCTTGAAGAGTTGATGTAAATCGTTGCTAACAGTACACAACTGGATGGACAGTTAGATTGATTTGTTATAAGCAAGCTTGCTATAGTCATAATAGTGTCCTCAGATAACCAATTGTATCTTTAAAATGCCAACACAATTAGTCTTAAAGTGCTACCTGTAGTAAGTAATCCTAAGTAAGTTCACTGAGTTCAAAGAAGCTTACTCCTAAATAACTGCAGAGATTGAGCCAATTAAACAAACAGATAAAATCCTCTGTCAATTGACTGGTAAAATTAAAATACAAAGTAAGGGAGGGGTTTTTCCTGCTGTGTTTGCTGTCAGGTGGTGTCATGATTCAGGCTTAGTCATGGCCTGTGCAACATCACTCTTTTCTTGGATAACATTATTGAATAATGCATAGTTAATAATAGGTGATAATTTGAATTTTATCTCAGTGCTAATCAAAGTATATAGTGATGATAATGCTGTGTTTTTAAACTAAGTTTGACCTGTAAGTATTATAAGACAAGGGGTCCCAAAAGCCACCATACATAGTGAAAATGAGTAATTGTAGCTAACTATACCTTTATTGACAAAATATTCATTATAAAACCTTACTAAATATTTACAAACAATTCTCTGTGTGTTGGCCTCCTCTTTCTACACACACATGAAATCTTCTCTCCCCCCCCCCCCCTTCATGGCAAACATGCTTTCCAAGATGGCAACTTTTGGGACACCCTGTAGATTCAAATGGATTCTGGCCAGGTTATCCTGCTGTTGTAATAGAGTAGACCATACTGCCAGCAACTCAGCACCGAGTGTTAGACAGCGGTTAACTAACTAGACAACCCTGAGAGCTAGCAGCCTTGGCAAAGTCCACAGGGGTAGGGTGATGGTCCCCAAGTGGATTAAATCCCACTTGAATCCATCTTGATGGAGGGCAGGAGCTTCATCAATACTAGCCTGGGACTGAGGAGGACTTTGTGTGCCAAAAGGGCTCAGGACCAGAAAGTGACTCGCAGAGCTGGATCAGTAGTACGGGTGTCATGCTGCGATGCGGAAGGCAGACGAAAAGCCAAAGCATTATATTCTCAGGACAGTCTTCATGGCTGATTGCCATGATGATCACCAATATTTGGAATTGGATATGGCACAAGAAGAAGTAGATTCAAAGCATCATGCCTGAGAGTATACACTGCCCCATTCCTATAATCCAATCTCTAGTTGAGAATACTATAAATCTAAAATAATTATTTCTTCATGATATGTAAGAATTTGAACTACCATGTTTCATGTGCTTACATGTAGTCTGTTGTATACAAGCTTTATGTTTTCTGATTTATATGACAAAAGTGCATATGGAAAGTATATAGAAGTGCTTAATGCAGCCCATCCTTACAGGGTTCGGGGAAAGATTATCATAGTTAAGTACGTGAAGTGGTTTGAGTAGACTGATGTGCTCTATAAATATGACATTTTATCTAACTATAACACTAATGTATTACAGAAATGCTACTTAGAGAACAAAGACCATAAGTCTTAATAAGAGTTTGAGGATGAAGTTGTTTTAGTATTCATCATGCTTCACTGGCTTAGCTGTGTCAATAAGCACCTTGTTTAAGGATTAGTATTATGAAATAGTCAAATTCTATATCATACGATTGCAAATAAGTGAACCACTTGAATATAATACTATTCAACAGGTGCACTTCTTAATATCAACATGTTACTTTAAAATTAACGTAACTGCTCTAAATATTTCAACATAAGCTGGTGTTGAATTTCTTTCCAAGTGTTGAATTGAAAAAGAAATCTCTGTGTTTTAAAATAAAGGAAGATATTCTCAGGAAAAAATAGGTTTTATTAATAGGATTTTCCTGAACTAAGATAAATAAAGAACCTCTTTATATTTGCTGAATGCATTTGTTACAAACAAGTATTCAATATGATTACACACAAGGGTATATTTTCGAAACATCTGTCAAAAACTGGTTTTCATCAGATTAAATATATCCTTCCAGCAGCCATTACAGTTTACAAATAATAGAAATGTAGGTTACATGTTGCATAAAACATCAGCAGAATATAAAGCACCTGAATGAGTGGAAAAACCCTGTTTCCTCATCTTATCCACATCTCTGGAGAGCTAGAGAGGCTGCTGTCAGGATTGCTCCGTCCCTTTCTATTTTTAGCTTCTGTTGGTGAGAGGCGGTGCGGTGCTGCAGAAGCTGGGATGCTGTAAATGCACTAAGACCAAGAGCTGCATTTGGGCCTGGGCCCTAGTGATTTCAGAGTTTCTTTGTGGCACAGAGGTGAGCAATATCAGCCACTGTGATTGCTAGACAGTGTGACAGTTCAGGATTTGCTATACTGTACTTCAGTGATGGCAAACCTTTTAGAGACTGAGTGCCCAAACTGCAACCCCAAACCGACTTATTTATCACAAAGTGCCAACCACAGCAACAGAGGAGGGAGGAAATGCTCCCATTGGGCTGCTGGGCAGAGGGGCAGTGCAAACTCTGTGCTGGGGAGAGGAAGTAAATGTTCCCATTGGGCTACTGGGCAGAAGCGTGAGACAAACTGTGCTGGGGTGACTGCATGGTTGCCCACAGAGGGGGCTCCGAGTACCACAGGTTCACCACCACTGCTGAACTTGATTCAAAGAGGAGGAATCTGGTCTCATTCCCCAAACTGATTTGTGGGGCATAAGGTTTCTTCAAGCCCTCTATTACATGCCATTTCCAATAAATCATCTCAAGGATCCTTGTTTTGTTTTGAAGTACAACTAGCCATTGTTCTCAACTAGCTGTAAAATTTCAGAATTAAAATATGTCTTTAAAATATGTTTTGCAGTTAAGTCATCAGAGCTTTATTTTCTTAGCACTGCAGTCCACAAAATCAAATTACTTGCCCAAAAGCCCAGACTTTCATTTTATGTTAATTTATCTCTCCCCTATTCCTTCTTCAAAGGTGGATATCACCACACACAAAGTCTCACATTTTTATCCTTAGCATAGCCCCTGAGGCAAGTTAAGCAACAGAAGAGTGACTGGCCCAGGGTCAGCTTGTGTACTACAGCCGAATGGGAATGTAGGCTGTGTGACCACAGTCTTGAACTCTGATGCTTGACATTCAGTCATCTGTCACACACTTGAAGGGAGCTTTTTAAGAGAACAATTTGTATTCTAAAAAGCTTTTTATCCCATTTGGCTGGCAATATTTTTGTACTTGTCAGTAGAGATTAAGTTGTATATGTTTTATGACTTGATTGTATCGAAGAGAAAATACATTTGTACATCCCTGTTTATTTGTACAGTATTTATATGTCTTAGTGCAGTGATGGCAAACCTTTTACACACTGAGTGCCCTAACTGCAACCCAGAACCCACTTATTTATCACAAAGTACCAAGACAGAAACAGGGGAGGAAAGAAACATTCCCATTGGGCTGCTGGCCAGAGGGGTGGGGCAAACTCTGTGCTGGGGTGACTGCACGGGTGCTCACAGAGAGGGCTCCAAGTGCCACAGGTTTGCCACCACTGACTCAGTGCTACAAAAGTAAAAGTTGGCATTCATTATAATTTTTCAGAGTTTATACTTCTGTTTACAAAAAGAACCAGGTGTGATGGTTTGACTGTTTCAGTTGGTAAAAGCACTGTGCTTGGAGACCGAAAGCATGGAGTTCGATTCCCCAAGAGTTGCACGATAGGCATACCTGTCAAGTTTTGGATTTGGAAACAAGGGAAATTTCCCAGCAAATAAGGGATACTTGACAGCTATGCTTACCTTGTGCTGCCCTCCAATGGCGGCAATAGGGCTTTGCAGTCTAATTAATAAGGGATGACGACAGGAAAGAGGGTAAAATAAGGGGTTTTCCCGGCCGATAAGGGATACTTGACAGCTATGACGATAGGGGAAATGAAAGGAGCCTCATTCGGGGGTCCCCTGCAAATATCCTTTCAACCCAGAGTAATCTCTGACACAAAAACAGTTAATTTCTGCTCTGGAGAGCTGAGCTGACCCCAACCAGTTTTCTAGTGTATAAACCTCTAATTGATTAGAAGTTAACCGGTGCTTGCATCAGCATGCATGTTTATATCTAAGTTAGAATTGTGTGCAGTTTGGGGTTTTATTGCTTCATTTTCATGAGAATAGCAATTAAGCTGAAACACCTCCACTGTAAATGTCTTATAGGTTATCTCAGCAGGGAGAGCAAGAAAAAGATATGGGAGGACGGGGAGAGACAGTTCATACTAGCATCTTCTCTGATGCAAGAACCCTAGTTGCAAGCATTATGGTTCTGCATGGTACTGGTAGATAAATCTAGTGGGAATAAGTGGTTTTCTGGAAATCCAGTGTTTAGATTTCATAGTTCAGTGGAGAATAGTGCAAACTGAAAGGTCATGGAGTGAATATGTGAGGAAATCATTCAAATTTAGATTTGCCATTATAAAGCCTTTCAGAAAATGTCATGTCAAGCAAATAGTGTATGAAAACTAGATTTCATGTTTTATTAACAGATTATTTGCTATTCGTTTTTCTTCATTTCCTTTCATGTATATTCATGTATTATTCTCAATTTTCTCTTATGTGTGTCAGGCATTTAGCTCAAATTCAGAAAGACTGAATCAAATACAACTCCCTAGAAATGTCATAGGAAAGTTTCTTAAATTTTTGTGTTATAGAATTTCTTTTAATGGCTAATGTGATGTTATTTGCTTAGTATTTGCTGCTCTGTTGTTGACCTTTAGCAACCTAAAGCAGCGCATTGCAAACTAGGTGATGCCTTTTAAGGTAAACAGCGTTCAATGCACTTCGGTGTCTAGGCATGCCTGCCACATGTCCACGGAAACATCTGCAAACGCAGACAGCGCTGGCTCTTCAGCTATAAACAGACATGATCACTGAACCCTAGAGTCAGATACGACTGGCTTTCGAGCAATGGTGACCATGCTTGAGTCTAAGGGGAACTGCACTGTTGTGAATCCCAAAGAAGGTATTTGCAAATCTATCACATTGCAGGATCAACCAATGATCAAACAAAAGTAAGCTAATTTGTGAACTAGGCTATTCAGTTGTCTATTTTGGCCTTAAAATAGGAAATAGGGAAGTTGCAGTACATCCCCACCTTTAGTGCAGGGAAAAGAGGAGATAAAGATACTTGGGAGAAAGCATGGTGGAACAGCTGAGGCTGCTCACTTGCTCTAGTATTCTGGAGTGCAATGTGGCTTGGAGATGTGTACAGTGATACCTCATACAACGTCCAAACTTGGTTCCACAAGTTTGGACTTTATACGGATTTGGACTTTGTATGAGGCATGCAATATCCTAGCCGCGATGCCTCATACAACATCCAAATCCTTGCCGTGATGCCTCATACAACGTCATTTCCATAGAGATACATTGTACTGTAACAGCACAGACTTCAGGGCAAAGTCAATGAAACAAATAGGAAACTGACAAAACTTTAAGAAATCACTGTTTAAAGGCTAAATACATTACAAAAAAATGTCAAACAACCCTGATTGTCCAAGAACCTGAAGAATGCTGCAAAAATCCCGGGAATGCTTCTAAAAATTCTGATGAAAAAATTCAAAAAAATCCACTCCTTGCCTCATGCAAAACCCACAAGAGCAATGCACGCATGTGCCCTGCCATTTATACTGCCCAGGCACAATGCAACCTGGGGAAACCCCAATGCCTCATACAACATCACACGACTTTGTATGAGGCAACTTTTTTCAAGGAATTAGGTGATGTTGTATGAATCCGATGTTGTATGAAGTTGACTTTGTATGAGGTATTACTGTATTAATGTTTTTGTTTGGCAGAGGCATTGCATTTTCCTATGCTTGTTGGACCAGTCCATCCTACCCAAGATGATACAGAGAAAAAAGCAAAAGGATCACATATTTGTGGGAGACTCTCCAGTATTTTTAAGCTTATTTTTCACCAGAATAAATAAATTGCCTACTCTCTTAACAAATACATTTCCTTGTCAGTTAGTTGAGGAGATAGTATTTAAAAACAATGCTGAAATTAAACATGTTTCTGTCTGAAGCAAAAGCTAAATGTCCATTTAGATTAAGGCCTATGTTCTATTTACAATGTCTTATTTTTATTGTTTCATATATACTTCTATACACCCATCCAGCTTCTTTCTAGAGATCATTTTCCTGCTGCCAGATATGTCTCATTCTGCTCTGAAATCTGGATGAATGATTTTGAAAACTGTTTATTACATTATACCTAGTTCTTCCTCTGAAGAACTTGGAATAGTTCACCTGCTGGTTCTGGTGGATCTCTGTCATTTGGAGTCTTGAGGCCAGGCCTGCATTGTTTGGTGGGGAAAACAGTAGTTAAGGTATTTGTGAAAGTAAAAAAAAATGAAATGAGTAACTTGCCTTCCTGGAAAATAATGAAAACAAAAGTTATTATTGCTGCTTGTTTCCCTGTTATTCAAAAACTATGTTAAGAAGACTACAGTTCTTTTTCAGGGCTGTAAGTGTGACATCTGAAGCTGGATTATTAAGGTCATTTCAGTAAAAGTACTCACAAGAAATTCCTGAACTAAGAATTCCTTCATTTTGAATGTATGCATTTTATAACGGGCTCCCATTTGGTTGGTCCTGGAATCCTAAGTGGCTACGTGTGAATGTCCAGACAGCATGCTGTGCTTGTATGTTCTAGGCACATCTGGTTGGCCACTGAATCATCTAAGAATAAACTTCCCATTATATTGGGGAAGTTTTTAGTGCCTACTGCAGTGAAGATAAGAAGAATGAAAAAGTTATTGTGCCCATTTTGAGACTATTAGTTTCCAAGAATATATTTGGCTCTGTTACTCTTGATGATAGATTTTTTTGGATTATATAACAAAATTATTCTTAATTTTCTAGCCCACCTAAACCAACGGTGTTCATTTCAGGAGTGGTTGCAAGGGTGAGTTTTCATCTTGGTTATATTTCAGATTTTTTAAAATAATGTCTTATTCTTTTGGAGTAAATTGCTATACAATATTATTAATTCCTGAAGTTTTGATCTCATCTTTCTGTCTTTAATTTTCCCCAAATTACTTTTAATTATCTGAATAGACCCTACATGGCAGCGTCATTTAATTTTTTTCACTTGTAGCAAAGAAGAGCTAATCTCATATGCATTGAATAGGCATATTGTAAAATTCCTATTGCCCTGCAAGCAGACTGTTTTTGGTTTGAATTTCTGAGGTGGTTTGAGGGATAATGCTATAGTAATGATTATAGAGAGAGGATATATACCATGCTGTTACCTCTCATGATGTCAAATTGTACTGTGAAAAGCCACAACAGGAACCAAACTTATTTATTCTACATTTTTATACTGCACTTTAATATGAATATAAATAGGATATTCTAGGTGTTATGTAGCATCAAACTGATTGTGACTGATGGCAACTCCAGCAGGGTTTCTACAGTGTGTTAGATATTTAAGGGATTTTTTTTTACCAGTGCTACCTCCTCTCCTAATTTCCATGACCAAGCAGGAATTTCAACTCAGCTTTCGTGGCTCCAAGTCCAGCACTCTGTCCACTATACTACTTTGGCTCTTATGAGACACTTAATATACAATAAAAAAATAACCCTAGTATAAAAGGGAATTTTAAAAGCATAGTGGACAAAAAAAATGCATTGATAAAATTTCAACAGAACTTTGGGAAAGAAAGAAAAAACAAAGGAAAAAAGGTCCAAAATCATCTACTGGTTACGGAGAATGGAAACCAGTACATTATTCTGTGATACTTATTTGCTCTTTAAAAAGTATTGCTGAGATAGGGGTTTTGGAAAAGTTCTGAATTGGTGACAAATAGGCAAAGCACCCTGGGAAGAAAATTCTACATGTCGGATACAATATCTGAGAAGATCCTTTTCCTGGCAGTTATGCTGGTGGAGCAAGCCTTCAGTTATCTCGGTGCACAAATAGGCTTTTTTCCCCCCATTGATGCTGGTTCCAAGCTTTCAGTTTAAGTGGGAAGAACCAGGTATATTTATCAATTTATAGCCGCCGCCACCCCACCAACAACCACACATAGCACATATCCAGTCTGTGTATGCTTACTTGAATGTAAGCCCTGGCCTAGTATAATAATTTCTTCCCTTGCAAAATACATCCCAGTTCCATGCAGTAGCTTGCCAGTCTGCTAAATACAGTCTGTTTCATGTTGAGTTCTTAAGAGCAAGATATTTAAAGTTCCAATGCTTTTTAATTATGTCTCATCTCTGTTCAATGACTGAAGATGAAGGCTGGAAAAGCATTCAGGCTGAATGAAGAACCCTAGTGGACTACATCTAGCCTGTGCACTTGAGGTTTCTTATCCCTGGTAAAAAGATAAAAATCCAATGTTTAAAAGGAAGCAGAAAAAATACATTCAGAGCAAACTATAGATAACCTTTAAAAGCTTGAGAAACAAGGTCTCTAAAACAAATGAGGTTTTGAAGGTGACAAACCAAGCAAAGAATGGAGCCTAATATGTGGAAGGAGGGAGTTCAATCACATGAATGTATGAAACTGCCTTACACTGTTTCAGAAGATTCATTCATCTTGCCCAGAGGTTCTCAAACTTGACTCTCCAGAAGTTCTTGGACTTCCAAGTACCAAAAGCCAAAGTCAGCACACCTGCTGATCAGGACTTCTGGGAAGTGAAGTCCAAGAACACCTGGAGAGCCAAGTTTGAGGAACCCTGATCTAGCCTGATATTGACCTTCCTCAATTATAGCAATTGTTAAGGTCCCAATCAAAATGTTTTTTCTCTCCTGTTCTCTGAGATACTTCAACTGACAGATCAGAGACTAAACTTGATAATATCTGCATGTAGTATTGATTTCAATTTGCATGATGCAAAAAAAGTGTTAAATGAAAGGATGAGGCAGGATGACATGAAAGGAAGCCCGAGATCTTTATGGTTTTCAACTCAGCTGTACTCTACTCGTGACTTTCAAAAACTGACCACATCATGCATGCATGTTTGCCCAGTGTTAGATAGGTTGTATTGTTATGTTTTTGTTGGCAGCAAAAAAATGAGTTATCATGACACAAAAGTATGGTTTTTCTCTGATTTACAGTTAGATCAGTCAATTAAAGAATTCCATGTAAATTTTAATAATGCTTGTGATTAGTTGCATACGTGTTCACAAGGTGTATTTGTGTCTGTCTCTTGGGAGAAGAGCCAGCCTATGTAGTCATGGGCAAGCTGTACAGTCCCAGGGTGCTCCTAGAAGAAAATGTTGGTAAACCACCTCTGTGTATTCTCTGCCTAGAAAACCCTGGAAAGGGTCACCATAAGTCAGAGTCAACTTGACGGTAAACAATTATTATTAGGTGTTCATACACAGATATGTATATGTTTTAAAAGTTCCAGATGAAAGAACCATCTATTTTTGTATTTTTTAATCCTTCTCACACAAAGGAGTGCTTTCATTAAAATGGATTGCTGGTATGATGTACTCACACGCAATTCAGAGCTATTAAGTAGTTAATGTACAAACTTAACTTATAGAGTAATTGTCTAAAATTCATGCAGTGAATCATCTAAGATTAATTTTAAACATATGAGGGACCTGTCTGGTTTATGTTAAAATCATAGGTTATACACAGTTCTTGTAAGGAAAGTGGGATATCATTATAATCTGTAAATGTTGGTTGCCAGTTTAGCCTGCAGTTCCCTCCTTTCATGAGACCTAATGAGCAAGCAGCATAGGAAATCAGAAGCTTCAACCTTAGTAACAAAGGTTGGTGTGCTTTAATCAATTGTATCCTCAGAGAAGGAAAATGAATTAAACGATAGGTTGCCAGCATTTCTTCTACCTGTATATGTATGTAATGGCATGATGTCACAAAAGCACACATGCCAGTTTATTAGTTTTCTTACAGCTACTTGGCTATAGTAAGTATGTGTGATCTACTGTTGATAAAAATGAGACAAGCCTGCAGTGACATTTGCAGATGTACACATAGCTTCATTTCTGGATTCCTGCCTGTCAAAACAGCTGGTTTTCCCTAGCCTGAAACCACTTGCAGTTTGTCATTTCAGCAACAGGTCAACATTATAGTATAAATAGGAACTGGTACGCAGTATAGTTGAGGGCCAGTGCAATACACATTTGTATTGGTTTGCTGAGAACTGATTGCAGATCATATGGATTCTCTTCTTTCTTTCTTTTTCTTTCTTTCTTTCTTTTTCTTTCTTTCTTTTCTTTATTTTTTTTTGTTCTCAATTGTGTGTTTCTCCTTCAACCAGGGTGATAAGGATTTTCCTCCAGCTGCAGCCCAGGTGGCTCATCAGAAACCACATCCCTCTGTGGAGAAGCTTCCTCCTGCACAACATGGCAAACAGTACATCCATCAGCCGCGCAAATGAATTGCCTATCTAAGACGAAGCCATAGTGTCTTGCTGATTTGGAAGATTAAGATATTTGTTTTACCAGATCTTGTACAAAATGATATCTTGTGCTTTTGCCTTAATTGCCTCTGGGTAATAAAAGGGGAAAGGGAGGGGAGAATTTTTACTTCCATTACCCTAGTGGATAAACATGCTCCAGTGTACTGTCAGTCAAAAATGTTAGGTCCTTAAACTGTGAGAAGGTGAGGATAGCTTGAAATCAAATCATTCCTTTTTTGAATAATTATTTTTTTATTATTATTACTGGCTTTGGGTGCTATAGAAATGTGTGACATAGGGAAGATTATATCTTTCTTCTGCTGTTTTTAATGCAGGTTTCTGAGAGGCAGACTTTTATGCCATTATTATGATTTCTTTTTAATCTTTATATTGCTTCATTCTTGTTATGCAAGTTTGACGGCCAGCTGTTTAATAGCTTTTAAAGTAAAGATATGAAAAGACCAGAAATGTTTCAGATGTACTGACATCTTTTGCAAGGTAATACTGTAAACTGGCAACCTAGCCAAAGATCAACCATTCTGTTGGCCCGTATCTTAATTAATATTCTCTGTATTTTTTCCCCTGAAAAACAAAGCAATAAGAGACAGTAATTCAATTAAAATGACAAGATTGACTGGTCTGCATATTATTCAACTTTTCACTTACCCACAGAAAACTAGAACTTTCTCAGTACTCAAAACACTTTTTAAAAATGCAGAAGTAGCACACTTTATAGTCCTTTATATATGTATAGCTGCATATTTCAGTGGGAGGATGGATCAATTCTAAGATATATAAAGGCTCTGCTGTGCACGGAAAGCTAACAGGCTTAGCTAAACCTTATTCTTGTCACACTAGTTTTCTAATGCAGTTATTGCATTGGGTCCTGAGGAATCAGTCAAACATAAAATGCCCATCTGTAATTTGAATTGCTGCCGTCCAAGAAAGACTGTAGCATGTACTATTTCTGCAGCTTTGACTCTGATGTATATTGACAATTTAAGTTGTGTATTATGCTAATGATATTTCTAAGCCATAGACCATCTGCTTTGATCAAAGGAAACAGAGTAAAATAAAAAATAAGACGAGTGTAGTGTATAGCAGCAGCCCCAGATGAAAATCTTTGTCTTTCCATATGTACCCAATGCATCATTCAATTCATTGGGAATAAGGTAAGCATTGATGTGCATACTTGAATCTATATTTGCACATGCTGTATATGAGGATTTATTTTATAGATGCAAGATATACAAGTTGGTATTTTAACCAAGACAACCGAATTAATGAAACTTAGCCCTGGGTCAAGCATACAAAATTGCATTACTGTTGCATAATTTAGAATCTGTTCTGTATATTCAAGTTTTACTTGCATTTTACAGGTACTTTAATTTTACAATGATTATAGTGTACTGGAAAGCATTTTAATAAATTTCAAGAAAGGTGGCTGCTAATAAATCATTTTTACAACTGCTTTTCTGGTAACCCACTGAAAATTTCCATTACCTTTGGGATTTTGATAATTGTTTACTTTTAATGACAACGTAAGAAAGCGATAAGGGGAAGAGTTTTAAATAATAAAAATTTCCCCTTGAAATATTGAATAAAGATGTGTGATTATTTTATGACTTATGTTGTTTTCAAACAAACTAGAACTCAAAATAGAAATTGCTTTGTTTCTTCAGTCCACTTGGCTGTTGGTAAGATACATGTCAGTTCACACAGTAGTCTCACAAGTGGGTGAAATACACTGATATTTTTAACTGTCACCAAGTGAGGGCTAGGTGCTACTGGTTTTTCTCTGTTTTTGAACTATTCTTACTTTGCGATTAGAAATATAGGGATCTCATTCACCACCTATCTTTAGTTGTAATTTGGTGGCAGAACTGTGGGAAAATAGGCTCAGTAACAAACTCTTTGACCGAAAACAAACACGCTTCAGGGTTAAATAGTGACTTTGCAGAAATACTAGAGAAAATAATTGTTCTTGCTTTAAACAAAGGATTGGATTACAGTTGTAATTGCTTGCACCCATTTCTCACTGTAAAGCACATGTCATCTTTTATAAATGCTTGCTAGCTTTGCTGTGAATTCAGCAATTTGAACAACAACATATGGATCTCTTTGTCCTGCGATGAAGACCTTAATGTGTATATTATCTTTCCATTTAAGAAATTATTGGCTGCTGGTTGCTCTTCTTCTTTGAGGACTTTGGAAATTAGCAAGATTGGATTGCTATGTGACAGCAAAAAGCCATGGTTCAACAGGAAAATGAGAGGCAAATATATTCTAGTGTTTGACATAATATGGTTTTACCACTACTATGCTCTTCAGTGTACTTCTCTATTAATTCACTTATCATCCATACTACATAGGTGATGAAGAGCAGCCGTGTGAAACACACTGCTTTGATTTTTCAGGTGTAGGCGATAAAATTCTATTTTACTACTGTCAAAAGTGGTGTTTGATTTCTTCATGAAGTTCTAATTCTTCCAAAGGTTTTTTAAACCCTAGTGACATGTAGTGCATAATATTTCTGCCAATGAAAATACATGTTTTATGTGTGCTTCCTACACAATAGTACATGATAACTGAATGATTCTCCCATGTGCTGGGCTCATGGCCAAGTGTGGAAGCAAATGAGAAAACTACAATGTTCATGTTCAGAAGCATTCAGCTGCCTGTTAGAGACAGAAAATTGCTAGCTGTCTCAGATACCCTGACTCCAAACTTCACCAAACTTGGAGAGGGTTGAGAGGAGAGTCAGCAGAAGACTCTTCAGTTTTGGTATGTCTAGGTGGTTTAGGGGCTGAGTTATGCCTTCCAAATCACTTAATGAATTTTCCTCAGACCAGCTGGTGGTGGCCTAAGACTTTTGCATAGTACTGTACATATGTATACAGTGGTACATCGCTTAAAGAGCATAATGCATTCCACAGGATTGCTCTTTAAGCGAAAGTGTCCAATTGTGACTTCTGGCGAGGGGGATTGCGAACCTCAATTAAGTTGTTAAAGCGAGTTTTTGGTTGATTTTTGTTAAACAAGGCGACCATTCAGAGAAAATTCTGCTCTTTAAGCGAGTTAGTCTCTTAAGCGAGGAGCTCTTTATGTGAGGTTTCACTGTATTTGCTAGGTGTTACAATTAGTCAACAAGGATTGTAAAGTTGGTTGCACGGTTAAAGTTGTGATCATTTTGCAATGCACCTACAAAGGGGATTAGTGTAATCGTTAGATCTCTACACTTGTTATGCAGTAGAGATCAATTAGTGAAATTAGGGATACCACTTTCCTGATGTTGCGTTATAACACACATACCTGCTCAGTAGGATTCCAGTCATTTTTAAAAAATCTGTCAACCTAGGACATTTCCTATCTGGTTTTTCAAAATATGAAACATTTATGACAAAGACTATGTACGCAAGCAATAAATATTTTGCTGGTGCAATCAAGTGCAACAAACAATCTTGTCTCTGAAGGTGGTTCAGCATAACTGTCCATACTAAAATCTTTATGGATTTAAATCAAAGCAGACATCAGGTTATGCTTATGTTTATTTGATTTATATGCCGCCCTAGACAGCAAACGCCGACTCAGGGCGGCTCACAACCCATCAGAACAAAGATACAATATAACAAAAACAAGATACAAGATACAAAAAACTCCAGTAACATCACAGCCTCTTTGCCCCACAAAGAAGACCGGAGGCGGCGGCGAAAGTACAGCTATGGTCTTTAAGTCCTGATCGGAGGCGGGGCCAGAGATGCCGGTGATGGTGTTGGTCCTGGCATCTGCCGCTGCGAGGCCTCTTCGCCCCTTCCAAGCTCAAAGGGGGGCGGGGCCTGGGAGCACTGGCAGGTGTTGCAAGTCCTGGCACTCGAAGCCGGCAGGCCTCCCCGCCCAGCCGAAGATGATGGTCAGCCTGCTGGGTCCAGGATGCTCTTATCCCCTCCTGGGCTGGGAGGGGCTGTCCCCGGCACGGCGGTGGCAGTCAGCCTGCTGGGGCCAAGTTACATCTTCAGGATATCAAATAATGTACCTTAGGTGTGTGGTAAATTCTTTGGCAAATTCAAAATGGCAGGTTAATTCCCCTAATGTGTGTGCTGCTCCCTCATTTTGTTTTTTGATATTTTTCAGTTTATTATATTGCCCTCCTAACTACAATTCTACTTTTTAAAATTTCTTGCATTTTTTTATCAAGTTTTTCCCTTTATTTACTGTGTCCTCTGCTTCTGCATTTCCCTTTTGATCTTAAACATTCTCTGACATCACAGTGGTTAGTTAAGAGGACATGTGTTGGAGATGTGGATATGCAGAAGAATCTTTAGGAGGTCTATTCAGAATTAAGACCCATTAAGTGGGATTTACTATCATGAACAAATGAAAATGAAGGAGGAGATTTGTATGTGCAGGTATTTAAAAGAGAATGAGAAAATTTCGCAGCCATGTGGTATTACCTCTTTCATTAACTTTGCAATTGACTATGATGTGTTCTGTGTAAATCAGAATGCAGCCTTGGTTTTCCTTTCTGTGAAATCGCTCCCGTTGCCGAAGAAAATGTGAGTTCAAAAGAGTGGTTCATGTGACAAACAACATCTATTCCTGTCTGTAGCCCCGTAGTTCCCTACGTGAGGCACATTCCCCACAGGGGGGAAATTTGATGGGGGGATTCGAGAATGAGTTATTAACAGTTAATGGCCTTTTAAGCTTCCTCCACGTGAATTGGAGTTCACTTTTTGAATAATAAAAATTATATGTCACGGGTGGGAGGTCAAGATTTTAGTGATGCTTAGGTGGGGTATTGCCAAAAAAAGCTTGGGAACCACTGCTCTAGCCCCTGCTAGCTGCCTTGAGCTCCATCTTTGTAACTAGAGTGGTCACCAGCCATCACTGAAAATGGGTGGACAGGACCTCCAAAATATCCTATCAATCCTGCTCAGCTCTTACAAACTGAAGGCTGTGACTTTATGGTATCTTCTTTCAGTTCAAGATATAATCTTTGGATGTGTTAAATTATTACTTATTTCTTTTTAATGATAATGATACGCTGCATTAAAATTTACATTTTGTGCTCAGATTTCCGATCATGCTTTTGAATAAGAAAACCATAAGCTTGCTGGATACTATGTCAAGGTTTTCTCTATGCTGCAGAGCTTCAGGGTTTTTAATCTGTACAGGGAAGAAATTGAGATACATAGGATGATGTTAATAGATGAAAGACTAAAGTCAGGCAGCCATTAGGATTAAATTTTAGGTAGTACTTCCATTGCTGCAAACCTTTTAAAATGTAAGCCATATCTTTAAAATCTGTCCGAAATTTACTATATGTATAAATCAGGGGTTCCCAATGTTTTCCCGCCAGGGGCCAGTTCCCACCACCACGCTCAGCTGTGGGCCCTGGAGGCATGGCTGTGCCCACTACTTATGCTTTCGTCAGCAGCAGTAGCGTCATCAGTGAGCAACTTCCTGGTTCCACGCAAGGATCCCATTAAAAACAATGAAACTCTCTAAGCATCACTTCCTTACGAGCAAGAAAGTTGTTTACTTACATGTAGAAGCCAGTGTTTCAGCTACTGTTTCTCAGCCACAGAATACTATCCACAGAAAGTCAATAAAAAGGCAGCCACTCTACAGGACATCATTGCAGTGGCACAATATAGAATAAACTGCAAATCTGTAATGAGACCTCAAAGACCTTGAAATAATAGTCCAGATGCTTCTAGTGAATCCAGAATAATGAATAATTACACTATAAGGAGACTGCTTATATTAATTTTTATTCCCCATATGGGACTTAATTTAATTGCTAATTTTATGAATGAAACATCTAGCTGAGCTGAATTTGGAAGGAGCTTATAGTCCAAGTCAATTGGACATCATAGTCCCAGTCAATCCTGCATTATTCTCCCTATGGTGCTAAATTCTGGAGACACAGTCCTAATAAAAATATTGCCTTCCTGCGGACTCTGCACTTTGTTTTGTTTTCCTTTTGTTTTTATAAGGCAATCTACGTTTTAGTTTTTAGATGTATAGGTCTCAACAGGAGCAAAGTCTGAGTGGGGTATGGGTCCTTTTTCTGTCGTCTCTTGATAAATGGTAAGGCTCATCAAATCATAGTGCTGTGACCACTGTAAAGGGAAGCAGATCTCTTTTGTGTAATGTGAGTTTGAGTTTTTAACTTATCAATCAGACCTGGGATCTCTCAGGAGCTCACAACAGATAACACATAAACTACATATGAAGTAAATTGTGACAATTGTAGAAAAAGCAAATTAATATGCATTTCACTGATAATTCATAGCAAGACATTTATTAAAGAGCAGTTTAGTCATCCTAATAACCTCTTTCTCATCATCCTTAGTCTGACATCAATGGTCAATATTGTTTATTTAAAGAATGTATCTTAACCTATAAGGAAGGGATGTGGCCGTGCATGTGCGGAATGCGTGTCCACACCCGTCCAGCCTATCCCGTAATGCGCCTTGCACACATACCTTGCCCAACTGAGACCATCGCCTCAAGTATCCTGAGGCCATGGGTGTGTCCTCCGCACCACAAATCCTCACAAAACAACTGCACAAGCGCAAAGAGGGTTGCGCCCTGCACAGATCCACGTGCTGATCCGTGGCAGCACACACTGATCCATTGATCTGTGCGGCATTAAAAAAGCTCCAGCCGAAGCTGCGCACACAGAATACAGAGCTCCAGCCAAAGCTGCGCGCGCATACCATTCTGCACGTGCAGACATTCCCTTAAGCCAAACCGAGTGGAAAAATCAAACCGCCGCTCCCAACACAAATCACCTCAGAACTGTCAGCTGAGGGGAAAGATGGAGCGAAACACAGCTGATGCAGCAGCGACAAAACAAAAAACAAATATCGAGAATAACTACAAAAAATAACTATACAACAAACTCCTCAACCTATGACGGAACAACGGCGCACCCCTATACTCACAAACGAGTCACCAATGTTACAACAAAACCTACAGTTGCAAGACATATTTTCTAAAAACTGATTTCACATTAAAACAACACAAAACCAAAGTCATCACAGATATGCAACTCCTACAATCAAAACAAATACCCAGGTAAGCACACTGAAACTAGAAAAATCATTCAAATTGCAAAATGAAAACACAGAAGCTGAGAAAAAGACGGAAGCTTATTCCGTCCAGCAGCAATCAGGGATCGAACTGCTTACCTACAACATCCCAGTAAGCCTCCATCAACACAAAAATCTGTCTGCTTCAGGAACAGCCATAAAGAGAAAATTAAGACGCAAAGTCAAGGAGAGGGAGAAGAGACGAAGAACAGAAGGATGGGAAAATAAATGCAAACAACACAAAACGTAAAAAAATATGACAATAACAACATCAAAACCTCATTGAACATTCAACACCTAGGGGGCGCTCCAACCCTAAAATCCAACTACACAACAAAAACTACAAGCCAGCATACGCCGAAGTTGTTTTACTCTGAATGAACTTTTAACAAAACCAATAACTAAAATATTTTTTTAAATGGAAGAATTACCAAGAAACAAAAGCGGCCGAGGACACGGACAACTACACTTTCGCATAACAAGACAACCAGGTGGACTACAAAACTCAACATACAACCAAACCAGGCCCCACTGAAATGACACCATGGTTGCGCAAAAAATAAGCACCCAAATACAAGACAAACTATGTGGCAACGGAAGAACAGCTATGAACAATATAACACATAACAATGGAGCTGAACCGCGGACGCCTCAGAGAAAAAACCACAACTCAACAATATCAACAATAACACAACCATCATACCTGTACAAACCATCATTCAATGACAAATCCAAACAATGCTGTGGCCACAATTCCCAACCAACCCACTGTTTGCCATTCAACTATTGCAACATTTTCAAAACTTACAAGGACGTGGATGTGGGACATCCATCCACTGACCCAAATAAGGTACATAAAATAATAATCCAAATTATCAAAAGTCAAAAAAAAACTTAACTTACATTAAAATAGCAGCTTATTTAAAATATGGATTTATGTCTTTCAGGAAAAATAAACCAAAAACATAACACCAAAGGAACAAAAAACATTAGAAATACAAGTTTTCAAAAGTTTAATACAAAAAGAGTTTTAAAAAAATTGTTTACAAAGTTTGTAATTATATAGTTTGAAAAATTATACCTTTATTATTATTTTTAAAAATAAATACAAAACTTTGTGAATACAACGTAAAATACTAAACATGTTAAACAAATAGTTTGTTATTCTTTTTTCAAAATAAAACAAAAAAACTTTTGCAGCATCCTCTATTATAAAACAAAACAAAAATCCACTCAAACAATATCACTTAACAAAAAACACATAACAAACAACAATCAAGAAAAACACAGTAAACTCTCATCCAAAATACACACACATAAATACAGAATAACCACATAAACAAATCACAACAAAGGACATAACTTCCAAAAATTAAAAATAACAATATAAAAACCTCGGCAAGGTCGGGCAATCAGCTAGTTTGTTATAAATTCAGGATTCCGAATTTGAAAGGAGTTTATAGTCCAAGTCTACACAGAGGTGAGAGGACAAAGAGATGGGAAACAATGGATCTATCAAACCCAAATGCTGCCAGCTCAGAGGGAAGTAGCTTTGATGGGCTTTTAAGATTAGCAGATACTTTTTCTCTGAAACCTTCAGGTGAAATCAAGTTAGTATAGTAGAGGATGCCATATCTGGATGACTTTCTGAAAAGAGACATGATCTGGACATTTAAACTCACTACAGTATTCTGATATCTAGTGTGTAGAGAACTGTATCTATCGGTGTCAAGGGAGATGAGGGAGGAGGGAAAGCGAGCACCCAAGATCTTGAGCAAAATGAAAGATAGTTGTGGACTATGCAAATGGACTATCAGCAAAGGTAAGGCTACTAGCTTTCATAATGACTCTACCTTCTCCCTTACACTTGTATTGGTGCATTTCACAGCCTTTTCCTTAGTTCCAGTCAACCACATCTAGCATCTGCTGGTGAGACGTAACTGATGAAAGCTCACAGGTTTCACTAGTTGAGCTAATATTAAGGTAAGCGTCCAGTACAGAAACAGGCAATGGAGGAAAGCCTGTGCTGCACCACATGCAAAAATTGTTTTTTGGGAATTGCTTTATAAAAATGCTGCCTTTTAGCTGATGTCAGATGACTAGTAAAGCTACTAGCTATGTCTGGAGGAAAAAATGTGAGATACTATAAAGCACCCTGCCTATTTAACTTATACACAGAGCACATAATGCACAACGCAGGACTGGATGAATCTAAAGTTGGAATTAAAATTGCTGGGAGAAAAATCAACAATTTGTGATATGCAGATGACACTACCCTAGTGGCAGAAAGTGAAGAAGACCTAAAGAAGCTCTTAGGTTGAAGGAGGAGTGCAAAAGCTGGCTTTAGACTTAATATCAAGAAAACCAAGATAATGGCAACAGGCCCAATCAGTCCCTGGAAAATAGATGGGGAAGAAGTAGAAGCAGTGACAGACTTTACTTTCTTAGGATCCAAGATCACTGCAGATGGAGATTGAAGCCATGAAACAAAAGGTGACTAATTCTTGGGAGGCAAGCTATGAGAAACCTGGTGAACATAGTCAAAGTAGAGACATCACTTTGCAAACAAAAATTTGCATAGTCAAGGCAATGGTATTCCCAGTGGTAATGTACGGTTGTGAGAGCTGGACCATAAGGAAAGCTGAGCACAGAAGAATAGACGCCTTTAAAATGTGGTGTTTTAGGAAAGTTTTGAGAGTCCCCTGGACAGCGAGAACAAATAGGTCGATCTTAGAAGAAATCAACCCTGACTGCTCCTTAGAAGGTCAAATAGTAAAGATGAGACTAAAGTCCTTTGGACATCAAATGAGAAGAGAGGATTCACTTGAGAAAGCCTTGATGCTGGGAAAGGTGGAGGGCAAAAGAAGAAGGGGGTGGTCATAAATAAGAAGGTTAGATGGCATCGTAGACGCAATGGGCACAGAGCTGGGTGGGTTGAGGAGGATGGTGGAGGACAGAGGTCCATGGGGTTGCAAAGGGTCAGAATTGACTGTGCGAGTGAACAACAAGAATAAAACAAGCAAAAACTGTACTGCATAATGATACACAGCATGATTATTACGGACAAATGTATGCTATCTAGCAAATGTGCAAAACCTGCCATTTTTAGGAAATGTTTTCTTACATCCTGAATTATCTCAATTATTGTGCTGTACCCCAATTTGGATCTTCCATGTAATCAGGCTTCTCCAAGTTCCGTATCCAATTCCGAATATTAGCTATCATCATTGCAATCAGCCATGAAGATTATCCTCTGAACAATATAATGCAGTAGGCTTCCATTTGCCGCCCATACCACTGATCCAGTTCCGCTAATCACTTTCTGGTCCTGAGCCCTTTTGCACACAAAGTCCTCATCAGCTCCAGGCCAATATTTATGAAACTGCAAGATGGATTCGAGTGGGGTTTAATCTACTTGGGGACCACCCCCTATTCCCTGTGGACTTCGTCTCCCAAGGCCATTCGTCCTCAGGGTTGTCAGTTAATTATCCATCACCTGAAGATTGGTTTTGAGTTGCTTGCAGTATGGCCTGCTCTATTACCATAGCTGGATAAACTGCTAGACATAGATGTCATCATATTAATGTAGGGATAAAGAATGCATCCCAACCTGAGTTGACCTCTAGCCAATGGAAGAGCCAAAGAAAGATTCAACAGCTGAAGTAGAGATAGAAACCATGGCTGCTGTGGCCAACATAGCATTATCAGAATTCCTTGTGACCACTACTGTCAGTGCTTCAACACAATGCTAGTGAGTATGGGAAAGACTGGAACATGATTAGTGCAAAGCCAGTAGAAGTACCAATGACTCTTGCACTTATAGCAGTCACAAGCTTGTGACTCATCTCAAAGACCTGTATAAAGATTGCACCACTGCTAGAGGAAAGGTGTGATAATTGGCATCCCATACAGAAGTTGTGGCTGGTGGCAAATTGACATCCTCAGGTGCCTATTACTGGGCTGATAGAGTCACAATGGTGTCATCTCAATCACTCTCTGTTGTGCTTGCACAATTTCAGAGAGTGGTATATCTGAAATGATCTGCACCTCCTTGACATTAAGTTGGGTCACAATCATGCTTTATTTTATTTCTTCCTTCTCCTCTTCCATCACTGCCCCTTTGGTATTGACAGAATCATTACAAAGAAGACATTTGTTTGTTTACTGAGTCAATGCTATTGATAATGGCATAAATGACACTTAAAATTTGCTGAGGCAGCTGCTCTGACAATGAGGCAATGATACCAGTCATGACAGAAGAAACCAGCGCTATGTGGATTTTTGGATCCGTGGAGAAGTTTTTGGATGAAGGCTATTGTCACTAGGGGAAATATAAGAACAGCCTTGCTGGAACAGGCCACAGCCCATCCAGTCCAGCATTCTGTCTCACACAGTGGCTCACCATTTCCTTCAGGGTATTCCCAAGAAGATGCCTTCACCTGCTTAGGATTCCCTGGAAATGGCATTGAGAGATATCCTGCCTATCTCTCCAACTCCGGAGGTTGTCCTTAGGTAGCCATAATTATAGCCATTGATACACTTGTCCTCCATGAACTTGTCTAATCCTTTCTTAAAGCTGTCAAGACAGACAGCTGTCACCACTTCTTCTGGCAGGGAGTTCCATAGACCAGTAATCCTCTGGGTGAAAAAGTACTTTCTCTTATTTGTTTGAGAACTAGTACACAAAAGTTTCATCGAGTGTCCCCTAGTTCTAGTGTTGTGCGATAGGGAAAACAGTTTTTCCTTATCTACTTTGTCCACACCCTGCATGATTTTATAAACTTCAATCAGGTCACCTCTTAGACGCCGTTGTTCAAGAGTGAAAAGGCCCAACCGTTGCAGCCTCAGATGGTAAGGAAGGTGTTCCAGTCCCCTAATCATTCTGGTTGCCCTCCTCTGTACTTTCTCCAACTCCATAATATCCTTCTGGAGGTATGGCGACCAGAACTGTACACAATATTCCAGATGGGGCCTCACCATAGATTTATAAAGAGGCAAAATGACACTTGCTGACTTATTTTCTATACCCTTCCTAATGATCCCTAACATTGAGTTTGCTTTTTTCACTGCTGAGGCACACTGGGTTGACATCTTCATTGAGCTGTCCACCAGGACACCAAGGTCCCTTTCCTGGTTTGTTGCAGAGAGTTCAGACCCCATCAGTTTATAAATGTAATTGGGGGTTTTTGCCCCAACATGCATCACTCTGCACTTACTGATGATGAAGCTCATTTGCCACTGTTTTGCCCACTCCCCCAGTGTCAAGAGATCCCTCTGGAGCTTTTCACAATCTCTCACAGTTTTCACTACCCTGTATAATTTAGTGTCGTCAGCAAATTTGGCTACCTTGCTTTTTACTCCTACCTCTAGATCATTTATGAAGAGGTTGAAAAGCAGGGGTCCCAGTACTGAACCTTGGGGGACCCCACTCTTTACTTCCCTCCACTTGGAGAAGTATCCATTTAGTGCTACCCTCTGTTTCCTGTCCCTTAGCCAGTTGCTGATCCAGGACAAGAACTGTCCCTTTATTCCATGACTGGTAAGTTTATTCAAGAGCCTTTGGTGTGGGACCTTGTCAAAAGCCTTCTGAAAGTCCAGATAAACAATGTCAACTGGATCCCCCTTATCCACATGCTTGTTGACACTCTCAAAAAATTCCAACAGATTAGTGAGGCATGATTTGCCCTTGTAAAAGCCATGTTGGCTCTACTTTAGCAGCGCCTTCTCTTCTATGTACCTATTAATTCTATCTTTTAGGATGGTTTCCATCACTTTACCTGGGACACATGTCAAACTGACAAGTCGGTAATTTCCTGGATCACCCCTGGATCCTTTTTTGAAAATTGGTGCTACATTCGCTACCTTCCAGTCATCAGGCACAAAGCCTGATTTGAGGGAAATATATACTTTGGCTAGGAGATCAGCAATTTCATCTTTAAATTCCCTGAGAACTCGTGGATGGATGCCATCTGGTCCTGGAGATTTGTTAGTGTTTAGGTTAACAAGACATGCAAGGACCTCCTCCCTGGTTATTTCTATCTTGCTTAATTCTTCGGTTTCCCTCCCTACGAAGATAGGCTCTGTTTTGGGCATGTGGTCTCTGTCTTCTTCAGTGAATACTGAAGCAAAGAATTCATTGAGTCTCTCTGCAATCTCTGTTTCCTCTTTAATAACCCCTTGCCTTCCATTGTCATCTAATGGTCCAATGGCCTTCCTAGTTGGGTTCTTACTTGTAATGTACTTAAAGAAGTCTTTGTTATTTCTCTGAGTATTTTTAGCTATACGCTCCTCAAAGTCTTGCTTTGCTTTCCTGATTGTTGCCTTGCATTTGTTCTGCCAGAATTTATGTTTCTGCCTGCTGATGCTTTCTCCAACACAAGGAATTTTTATTTTGCTTGATGGTTTCTCTGAGCCTTAGGAAAAATGAAGCAATTGTTTTAGGTAGATGTTATGAGGACCTCTCACCCAAATAAAGATATTTGATGTGAAGATTATTAAAATATATATTTATTTTCCAATCTACATAAAATTTGGAAAAGGCCCTTGGTATCATAGGGCCTGTGCAAGAAGCCAGAACAAAAAATAAAATATGCTATAAAGAATGTAACTATACCAAAATAAACTTATAATAAAAACCAATAACAGAAAATCAAGGTAATTCATTCTCTTTCTCACACATATGAGATTATATTCGAGTTGGGGTCACTATGATGGATGAAACATAATTAAGGAAAAGCATGCTGGCATGTGCGTGTATATAAAAGAGAAAGCCTACTGTCCAAATTCACTCTATTTGCAGGTTCTAAAGGGTAGGTCTGTGATATACATACAGACCACAAAGAAAAGTTTGCCTTTGTTGTACAGTCATGCTTACATATGTGCTAGCTAAGCTCTACATTTGTCATACCCAAAAGAATAGCACATTCCAACAAGTGTCAGATACTTTTGAAGTACTTTCCGACAAGAGAGACTACTACTTTGATTTCTGAGAAGAGAATGCTAGTTTCATTGGCTGAAATCCTTTATTTTATTCTTTTGAAAATTAACCTGTGGAAGAGGGGATTTTGAAGAAATATCTCCTTTATGACAGATGACGTCCTACTTGCACATCTTTACTTACTAAAGATCTCCAGCTTTTGCCTCAAGTTTAGACTAAAAAGTTGGTGTTTTTGTAATTGTAATTAGAAATGTAATAAGTTATTCACTCTTGCAAAAACTTGAGTAACTCCCTGCACAATATGGTTGTTGTCTTTGCTAGGAGTCCTCCTTCACTATCCTGCAGTAGCACTTGAACTTTGAGAAACCATAATGTATTTCTAGTCTTCCAAATAGTAATGAAAGTGTTCATTTTAAACAAAATATGAAACTCTTATTGACTTTACTCCAAAGTGAATTTCACTCCAGAGGAAACAACACAATAGCTAACTCCAATGTGAGATCCCACTTCTGTCATCCCCATGTTATCTTCCTGGAAGTAGATTGTGGCAGTTCATCAGTTGGCAAGCAGTTGTCTAGATTCTTTCCTCTGTGCCACACCTGAGTTCCTCAGCTCTCGTCAGTAAAGCCCTGGCTGTTTTAATTCCATCGATGTGTGTGCTTTCTTCTATTCTCCCACCCCCTCTGTTCAACCCCACAACTGTAGGGCTTCAGTGCTGTAGGCTATTTGTAGAAATAATTATTGTAATTGTAATAAAAAATAAAGTTATCAAACAGAACATGATGGTCCGAGAGCAAAGTAGAAAGCTCTAACACAAAAAGAATTTATTTTCTTGCAGTTGACAATATCATATAATATAGTTACATAAAAATAGGTTACACCTTTGAACATTGCAATTTAACTTCATCCCTGAGAGAGTGCAATAGTGCATTTCAACTGAACTGGTACTTTACATGGAAATTCAAGTGTAAATTCATCTACTTACTTGTCAGAACAGATTGGTTTTGACTCAGTGATTTGAGATGTAAATATACTGTGTTGGCTATGAACCAAAATTTACCATCTCTGTCAGAGCTCATGTTGAGAGTTGCCATGGACATCTGAAAACTTGTCCTCTAATTATAAAAAGTGATTTTTGAAAAGGTATTAATAGTAATTTTAGTCAACTATGTTTGTATATGTTTCTTACTGAAACTGCACACATCTTAGTGGTTCCACTGACAAAATAATGGGCAAAATAAATGCCACAATCACTTAGTTGATGGTTCCTGAATACACCAAGTATGCATTTTAAAGTTCTGGCTTACACATACCTACACTTAAACTTCAATGACTCCGCAGCATTCTTTGAAAGGGTCCATGTCAGATCAATGGATTGAGTTGTACCAACCCCTTTAACTAATGAAAACAAGCAGGGCAACTGCTTTGGTTTTTGTTTATGTATTTCCTTGTCAGGAATTCTAAAATATTACATCTTTGCAATCGTGCTGTATAGACAAATCTTACATTTTTCTACAAGGCAGGTATGTTGCAAGTAAACATTCACATTAATTTTAATGTATTTTCATACTTGTTACTTATATCTTTAATCCAGTTGGGGCACACTAAAGTTGGAGAAAGCTGTGCAAACTTACAAAACTTTATAGAATAAAGTGGGGAGGGGAGGGGGGGTCAAAATTCTAAATGCCTATGATGAAACATTAATTTGTTTCTTCTTTAGTAGATAATTAGAGCTTACCAGAAGGATATTTGGATGGAGTACAAAATGCCCTGAGCTTTGTGAGAGGAAGCACATAGAAGTAAAGCACAGTATCAAAAAATAATTCAGGAGGACCCACAGAAATGTTGCAATTTGCTTTGGTGTTTGTAATGGAATTTGTACCACCTTTAACATGTTTTAAAACAATCAACAGTAAAATCCTGCTCATCAACAAGAAATACATCAGACACTGATTTCCATTAATTCTATCAATTAAAATGTTGTTTATATAGGATTAAATCCAATGTTAATTCCTATTTTACTATAATCCACTAAAATGAAAAAGACTTGTTAATCACTATAATAATAATAATTTTGTGTCAGAAATTATTCTGGGTTGAAAGGATTTTTGCTGGAGAAACTGCTCAGGGAATGCCCGATGAGGCTCCTTTTATATCTCCAAAAGCTGGGACAGAGACAGGTGCTCAATCCATCATACAGTACCCAGGTCTCGAACTGTCGACTTGCCAGCCTTCCAACTAACAAGGTGAACATCTTAACCACTGAGCCACCACAACCCCTTTTGTTAATCACTATTGCCATCCTATTTGTTTCAGCTACCCAAATCCTATTTGGTACTGTATATATACTGGCATAAATATAGTGGCATAAATCACAATAGTGCTAGTTACTGAGTTATCACTTATATAATTCTTTGTGCACCAAGCTACACAACTGGCATATGATGAGGAATTTAAACAAATGACTGATTAACTAACAGCAATCTGCTGCTGCAATTTAAACCTTTCAGTTTACTCTGGTGTAACCAATAGCATTCTGGCCAGCATTGTCAACTCTAGTTGGAACTAACATTACATTAAGTTTCAGTTGCATACATTAATAGAAATATGTATTATGTATATTTACATCATTTCCCCCATAAAATACCCTGAGATTTTTGCATTTTAAAACTGATTTTTGGAAATTCATTGTTGTTTTTATACTATACTAATGTCAGGCAGCAAGCAGAAGGCCTTTATTTTAACTCCATGGGAAACCCCCAACACATTCATAAAAACCTATAGGCTGTTTTTTCATATAGCCCAAGGCCAGTGTTTGTGTAATTCTTTTAACTTTCCAGTCATGGCAACATGACAGAAAGTTCCTTGCAAGCAGACCGTGTCACCTAAATACTTTCATGGTTGGACCAGATACTGGGTGTTTTTATAACTCCATTGTTGGAAATCAGTTCCATTACCCCTTGTCCTGCTTTTCTGAGGACAGGTGTTGTGTACACTATGACACTTTTCCCCATATTTTAAAACTGACCACATTTCTCCCAAAAATGTCTTTACATTTTAACCATCTGTTTATTCTGCCGGTTATTCTTTGAATGACTATCCTCAGCGTTCTTTTCTCTTTCTCAAACATTTATGTCATTCTACTACCCCTCTACATCTTGTTGACTTGCATATGTTGAGCTGAGGCTGCGAGTCATGGTTGTAGTATCAAGTCTTTTTTCTTTGAGGAGATCGTTGCTTCTGTTTCTCAGCCTCTTCCATTTTTTTCTTCTCTTCTTCCTCTGCCTTCTTCCGTTCCTCTTTCAGCTCTTTGTACCTCCATTTTGGGATTTCGAGGTAGCTCCCATCGCTGGCACTACTTTTCCGTCTCACTCGTTCTGGCTGGAAGGTAGGTGGAGGTGCCTTGTTGATACGAACTCTGGGGATGACGAACCCAGGGCGCACACTGCTCCTTCTCATCAAGTGCAATGGTAGTAAGCTGGATTTCCTTGGAGGCACAATGTTCACTTGTGGTACAGTCAGAGTGAAAGGCTGTAGGCTGGCTCTCCTCTCTTTCTTTTTAGGGACTAATGTGATTCGGGAGTTCTGAAACAGCTTCTCATAGCTGCTAAAATGGTCCCTGTCCTCTAAAGATTGGATTTCCTTTGCTCTTTGTCTTCTAAGGACATCCTGCACAGCAGGTCTGTGTTTTCCTACGGCAGGGGGACTTCCAGGGCACACAGTCCTACAAGCGATGGCAACAAAGGAACTCCTCAGACTGGTTGTCACTCTAACCATATGATCCAGGACACCATCTTCTTCAGGGCCTTGAAAATTTTTGAAAGCTACTACTGACCGAACCCCTTCTGAGATCTTTTGCAAACAGGTTTTTCGCTCTGCAGCTTTGGCAAGAAGTTCCTTCATCTTTGGCCATTCCAGCTCATAGTGGTCACAAAACTGTTCAGCGCATGGCTTGTCCATAAGTCTCTGCATAAGATAGGCAGCTTCTATCCTTCCTGTAAAACATGCCCATTCCTGAGGAGTGAACCCACGACCTGGGTCTGTTGCATTGATATTTGCCCCTCAAGAAACAAAAGAGAAAAGAGTGCTTATAATAATACTGCATGTGGAAAATCAAGTACATCCTTAATTTCACACAGCACTGTTAGACCTAAAGACCTTATCTTCTTCACAGCATTTTAAAAATTATGACAGATGATATTTTGTAAAATAACTCACCTAAGTTTTGAACAGAAAATACAAAACTTTATTAAGAGCTAGCAGATGGCTGTCAGTGTCACAAAGCATCAAGTTAATGCTGTTAGGCCTCCATCCAGCAGCATTATCATATTACAGTGACAATTGTTAATGTGCTACAATTATCAAACAAGTGACATTTTCTGGCTGAGTTTGCATTTCATTGCCTCATTGAGCATGAACTTCAGAAAACAGTATTAACTTCAAATCTTAACGAACAGGATGTCTTATTGTTAGTACTATATGAAGTGGAGTTTTTTAATGGTCTACCTTTTAACTACAGTAATTTTCTGTATCAGGAATAATGAAAAGTATAAGAGCATCTATCATAAACAATTTGCTGTTCTGTTTTGTTCATAAGACAGTAGAATTATACTTCATGCACATTTTATACACTATTCTTTGGGATATTATAGTTATTGTCTATGGCCATAAAAAAATCTCATTATATTTAGACTGACTTTTAAGAGTGAACTATTGGAGAATGTAAACAATTGTAACAAGGAAACAGGGAAAGCAGTGCAGGGTGACATAATTAATGGAAGCATCGCAGAAGAAGCAATCTTGTTTGCACCTTAGCCCATCCTCAAATTAATGTGCATTACAAGTTAGTTCTAAATAAAGGAAACACAATGGGGAATGGTCAGGAAATTGAAAATATTATGTGTACATGGAACAGTACCAGGAAAAAAATAGTTAACCAATGGACAAATGTAACAGATAAGAATATGTTTGCTGATAGTACTACCATGGTACATAATGCAGTCAGAACCCCAAGTCTGTAGATTCAGTCATGAATGGTTGAGAGGTTAATATGAGACTGCATCTATTTATAATGAAAATGAGAGAGAATATCCTAAAGTACCCCACACAAGAGAAACACAAAAAGGTAGGAGGACAATAGGTAGATGAGATGACTCACTTTCTCCTCTTATCAATTCTTGAGTGTGCACACACTAATGTTTTCTGTATTTTGTCTTGTGTACTGTATTTGTGGAATAATCCGAGACACATCCACCAGCTGAGATAATGACCTCCAGCCGACAACTATATTTCTACATTTTTGACAAGCATTTAATGTCCTACGTTTCTTCCTTCTTACCTCATTTTGTGCTGTTTTATTTGATTGTGTTTCCTACTCTAGACCTGAGGTTCCTCCGCTTCTGATGTACACATTCCCTTCAGATTGCAGCACAAGAACAAGAGCAGCAAAAACAAATCGGCTCCTTATATACTCATCTGTGCAGTCACACAGTGGAGGCTTGCAGTGAAGTAAACTATCATCAGGACCTTTAAGGAGCCTGCTCAGTAGTTATAACTTTTCCTTCAAGCACAAAGGGTTTAGTCATTTCAAATATCTTCCAAGTAGTAAAGCAGGTGTCTTCTTATTTAGTCCCTTCTGTCTTTGTGTATGTTGCTTATACTGTTGCCTACCACAGGGTTAACTCTTCACCTAAAGCAGTTGAGAGTGTTGATTTTTCAGTCTGCATGGACAGTCTCCACAGAGAACCTATTTTTCAGATTGTCACTGCTGCTGAGGTTTATGGAAGACTCACTGCTAGACCCGGGATTAGTCTTTCCAGGCTTTGTTCTGCCAAGCCTTATGAGTTACACAGCCAGTGCTCTATTGCATGACTTGTTGCAGATTGGAATCCACCTCAAATTTAAACAAAAAAGTAAATTTTATCTGCCTTTACTGCCGATCACCCTAAGATTTGCCTCCCAAACAGGAGTTCTTGAGGAGCCCATCACTTTCCAGATGGCTGTAGCAAATTTGATATTATAGAAACAGTGATGGCTAGTTAACAGAAATGAAATGCCTATTATTCACACTGAGTTTTATCACCTCAGAGTAGATTACAGCAGAAAATATACTCATGACCTCTACCCCTTTGGAAGGATAATATATGTATTTTGGTCTCCTCTGTCTTGCTTCGGGCAGTGTTAGTTCTACTGGGGATGTGTTCTGAAGGACACGTGGTAGCAGAAGTTAGAAGACAACTAAATGGCAGCTGTTCAACTCATCCCTTAAGGCATATGTGAAGAAGTCAGATCTCTGCTGGAAAGGAAGGTCAGGATTACTTCATAAGTAAAGCTGAGGGACTTTCTCAACATGCTGTGCACAGGTGCAGAACAAAACTGTCAGATTGCACTGTGAACCCAATAAACCATTATCTTTTAGCAGCGTGTCAAATTCTTGCTGCATATTCTCACTCGGGAAATCTATCTGGGATATAAAGTTTACTTTAAACTGTATTCAACTGCTTTGCCACCTAGGTCAAGCATGAATATTCAGTTTCAAGTAATACAACGTTCAGTTTTTCATTCTAAATTGTATCATGCAAGCAGTTATATAAGAAGTTATATAAGAGTCGATAGCCACTTTAACTTGATTTTCCTTATGTTACAAACATATTTTCTTTCACAGTAAGAAATCTGAGCAGACCTGTCAGTTTGGAATATTAATAATCTATTAAATGGAATTAATACAACTGTACTTCTTGCAAGATTACTTGTTAGTGTTAAGCATGGAAATATCTGAGCTGTGCTCCAGTAGGATTATTAGAAGTCCCAGATGGAACTTCTTGCTCCTTGTGTGTGCGCGTGTGCATGTGTGATGTTACCACAGTTTTGTTAGAATATCTTTAGAAATCTGGCATACAAGTCTTTAAGATTCTTCAGCAAAGTGGGATGTAAAATACAGGGCCTACTGGTATATCTTTTTACATCAGTACATGAAACCAAGCCCAGGTCTAGCACTGCTAGCTTATGTTTCACTAGTTCCTTTGGGTTCTAGCACGACTCAGCCATGAAAACAAGTGCTACTTCGTTCCCCTGCAAGGGAGGGAACACAGACCTGGGGCCTTTGTTTATTTTCTTCTTTGGGTGCCATATCCAATTCTGAATATTGGCTATCATCATGGTGATCAGCCATGAAGATTGTCCTGGGAACAATATAATGCACTAGTTTTCTGTTTGCCTACTGCATCACAGTGTGACACCCATACCACCAATCCAGTTTCGCGAGTCATTTTCTGGTTCTGAGCTCTTTTGGCCCACAAAATCCTCATCAGTCACAGGCCAGTATCGATGAAGCTGCTGCCCTGGATTCAGGTGGGATTTAATTCACTTGGGGACCATCACACTTCCCTGTGGACTTCGGCACCCACGGCCACTAGTCCTCACTGTTATCTGGTTAGTTAACCACCACATGATGATTGCTGTTGAGTCACTGGCAGTATGGTCTACTCTATTACCATAGCAGGATAACCTGGCCAGACTTTTGTTTATAAGAAGAGCCTTATTAGGTGTTTGTTTTATAAGACCCTTAGAAGTTTGCACATAAGTATGGGAAGTATGCCTTGGAGCAAGAGGAGTAGCTGGAACTTGAAAGACGTGGAACGAAGATGGTTTTCATACTTTTATTTGGCTGTATCTGGTATTTAATTTTTATTAAGCCACATTTCTTTGTAGTCTGTTATGAGATATTTAAAAGTTTCACTTTTGAATTATGCTGATTATAGGTATGTTTAAACAAATTTCTGAAGGCTTGTCTCAGACAATAGTCGTAAAGGCCTTTTGAATCACTGAAACTGTGGATGTTAAATTTTCACAAATTTTAAACTGTAGAATGACCTTTATGTTATTGTATACTGTATTCCCATAACTTCAGATAAAAATAAGTAGATATATTAGTGAAGTATTAATCCACATGTATAACATTACAATGAAAGTGTCAGCTCCAGTCAGCTCCACCACCACATGCCATGGCATCATAAATGTATTCTGAGAATGGATAGAGGCACTAATATACACAATTGTGATTAATATATTATCCGACAGGTTCAATGGATCATACTTTCATTCTCATTTGAAATCAGGATTTAAATCCTACAGATACTCAAAGATAATTTAACTACATTATACATAGCCTTAATTTTATAAAATATGATAAAATGTTTGCATAAGTACAGCACCTATAATTACATTAATGTGTTAGAACAGCTTGTGAAATTTACCATATTTGCCTGCATATAAGACGCACTTTCCCCCCTTAAAATATACCAAAAAATGGAGTGCATCTGTGTGCCAGCAAATATGGTTTTCACTGTATATAGTGGCCTCTAGTGGGCCATTTTGGTAATATGTGGTTCTGGGGGCTCATGAGGAAGAGAGTGCAAAGAGGCAGTACCAGTGGTGGGCTCCAAAAAAAATTACTACCACACTGTGGGTGTGGTATGGTGGGCGTGGTTAGGGGGAAAGCCCTGCGTTGCACCCGGATTATGACTACTTTATTTCAAAACTTAGATGGGCGGGGCCAGCCAAAATTTCTGCTACTGGTTCTGGTGAACTGGTGCGAACCTGCTGATGCCCACCACAGTACCAGTGCACCTAGCCTCAAAGCAGGAATTTGGAAGCAATTTGATTGAGCTCTTCAACAGGATTGTGCCAGAGCTGGTTCTGCAAACCAGCTGGAACTGAGTGAAGGGAGCCATCAAAGGGGGGGGGGAATGCTTCTGCCGGGGAGGAAATTGTTTTTATCTTTAAAATGTGTATTAAAAATTGCTAGATTGTACTGCGATTCTGTGGGAATGAGAATAATGAAACGGAGAATTCAATATACCTGCCATCATTAAAGCTCTGACACATTCAGTTCGGCCTTGCATTGCAGACTTCATAAGTGCAGTAAATCCAAAGATATTCCTTTTCTCGATATCAAGGCCAGGATAGTAGTTGAGTAAATATTGTGTAATGGTGATATGTCCTATAAAAAAGGGCAAAAATTATCATTACAAATTAATACTAGTTTCAAAAAAATATTACATATTTTTATTTCACTTTAGAACAGGGATTCTCAACCTGCAGTCTGTGGGCTGGATGTGGCCCATGGCACCATTTCATGTAGCCCCCCCACCGCCTCCACCACACCAGGAAGTGCCATGTGGTGGAGGAAGGGCAAAATAGCATTCCAGCCCCTGAGGCTGTCTGAGGGAGCGTGATCCAGCCCCAGCTTAAAAAGGTTGAGAACTCCTGCTTTAGAACTATGACACCATAAATATAAAATTTTATCTCTCTCTCCCCCTCACACACACAAGTAGGATCCAGATCTTTACCTAAAATAATTTAGGGATGTTGGCAGAATAAATACTTCTCATCACTTCTCATTTGCATTTATCTGCATCACACCTTAAAATCCCTGTAGAGATGGGTATTTTTTTTTAACAATATTAAATGAAATACAGTGCATGCTGGAGGAGGGTGGAATTATCCAAAACTGTTTTGGATCTTAAGTTAACCTTAAGGAAATTTGTAGAAGACATATTATATTCCTGCCCCATCGTCTTCCTAAGGATCTGATATCAACTTGTTCAGAAGTATTCTCCCTATCATATGCAGCAGATGACAAGAAGAAAGAATGGGGAAATTTCCTGTTATAAATTCCCATAAGTTAATTTATCTCAAGATCCAAGCTATTGTCATTTTAATTAAAATTACCAGAAAAGGACGTGAAACAAGAAGATCTTTTTTCAGAAGAACTTCCTGAACTTTAATAGATGTTATAACGATGGTTGCCAACCTCAACAACTGAAATGGCAGTTATTGAGTGAGAGACTATTTTTGTGGGACTATTTTTGTTGAACAGAAATGAGCTGAAAAAACTAAATAAGTAAATACAGAGATGCAATACATTTATTCTTAGACAAGATTTATAAAGATTATATCCACCATTATCTTGAAAGAAAGGTTGATTTATCTCTTGTCTCTCCGGCTTCGCTAGTCAGCATCACTGTAATATGCAGAGTGATGAAAATCTATCACAGGCTCAAATTATAGACGTTAGGAAATTAATAGTCTGAAGACCAGTTAAGCCATCAAGCCCTTGTAATTGAACTGGCAGAACAAGACAAACATCTAGTGACATTATTACTCATTCTAAACATTTTTTCTCACTTCTCATTTGTTGTACAATTTATTGATGGCTTATGCAATAATGAAGTCTGTCATCTAGCTGCGTAAACAACTTAATTACTATAAGCTTTAAAAATGTACTCTCCTCTTGGTTTACAGTCCAGTTAAATATTCCTTACTGCATGTCAGTTAAATTTATCCAAGAAATGTTTATGAAGAAGTCTCATGTGAACGATCAATTAAAATCTATGGCAGAACATTGGATGCAAGTTTAATCATCGGTGACTTCCTGGTAGCCAAACAAACACACAATTTATAAGAGCAGGGGAGGTACATGTTTTATCTGTCAGGCAGCATTAATTATGCTCAGTTTATTGTTTCCTTCCAGTTGCCTTTTTCCTAACGGGCCTATTCTCAGAGACTTTCTGCCAGTGATGTACTGAAGATGGTTCGCAACGGTTCTTGCAAACCGGTAGCGGAAATTGCCCCAGGACATGCCCACCTGGCCGGCCATGCCCACTTCCCTACCCCATTGCGCAGGATGTTCGAGCATCCCACCTGGGGCAGGAGGGGGAGGAGGAAGACGCACCACTACTGCCTGGGCAGTCCTTGCACCACCGAAGCACCCCACCACCGAAGCTGTCCCGGGGACAGAAGAGGAAGAGCCAAAGAGCTCTGCCGCCGAAGCATCCTGTGGCTGCTCCCTGCCCTTTTCTGCCGTGGCCTCGTTCCAAGCGCTGCAGAAGCCTCTTGCAAGCTGGATTGCCACATTGAAGGAATTTTCCAAGCCTTCTCCATTTCAAAATCTGCGGTGCTGGAAGGGTTAACTTGGGGCCCTGTGCTTACATGAGCCTTGGCGCACCAAGGGACTCTACCAGCACAGCGTGCCAAGGCAGACATCAGTGTGGCGCCCCAAGTTTACCCTTCCAGCGCCACAGATTTTGAAATGGAGAAGGCTCGTAAAATTCCTTCAGCGTGGCAATCCAGCTTGCTAGAGGCTTTTACAGCGATGGGAACGAGCAGAGGCTGCTTCCTCAGACCAGCAGGGATGAAGCTGCGCCAGGGTCTCAAAAGGGAGCAGCTGTGGCAGGACTTTCTCCGGTCTCCCGGGACCCACCTGCGGCCAGGATGGAGGGCTTGAAATCGGCCCATTCCATCAGCATCCTGGCCCCCACCCCCTTGCCAGGGTCTCAAAAGGGAGCAGCCATGGCAGGACTTTGTCCGGTCTCCGGGACCCACCTGTGGCTGGGATGGAGGGCTTGGGACTGCCCACTCTATCAGCATCCTGGCCCCCACCCCCCTTGCCAGGGTCTCAAAAGGGAGCAGCCATGGCAGGACTTTCTCTGGTCTCCCAGGACCTTGCTGATGTCAAGGCGCGGGCTCCTTCCCCCCACTGGCGGGGGGAGGGGAAGCTCTGGCGCCGGCACATCGCAGCTGTAAGGACTTTGCTGCTGCCGAGGTCATTGTCAAGGCGCTGAGCTCTTTCCCCCTGGTTGGCGGGGGAAGTGGAAGCACCTGCGTCGGCACTCCGCAGCCATAAGGACCTTCTTGATGCTTGTAATATTGGTTATATGGACTATTGTATTTTTGTATATTATATTGTATTTTTGCTTTCTTTGCTCCCGTTATTGATATTGTATTGATTATATTGTAATGTGTTATTTTTGTACCATTGTGTATTTATTTGTTTTGTATATTGTATACTTATTGTATTGTTACTGTTGTTTGCCGCTCCGAGTCGCCTTCGGGCTGAGGGATATAAATAATAATAATAATAATAATTAGTAGTAGTAGTAGTAGTAGTAGTAGTAGTATTTTGAAACGGGGCCGCAGAAGTGCACTGCCGCCTGTCCCTTCTGGGTAAGTCCCTCGCTGTTTTTGTCTATCTTTTTGTATTTTTCACTTTCTGATGTGCTTGCCTGGTGTGTGTGTGTGTGTGTGTGTGTGTGTGTGTGTGTGTGTGTGTGTGTGTGTGTGTGTGTGTTGGGGGGTCTTTAAGGTGCCACAACATTTTTGTCTTTTTGTTTTATTTACTTTCTGATATGCTTGAAACAGACTAAATTTTGAATTGGTAGCCATGTTAGTCTGTGTTTCAAGCCTATCAGGAAGTAAACAAAAAGACAAAAATGTTGTGGCACCTTAAAGACTAACTGCTGTATTTTAATGTGAGCTTTTGTGGATTAGGTCCACTAGGCACACAATGTTTGGCTAGCATAACAGATAAGTTTACAAATCAGTGTGGCTTTTTACAATCGGTAATAGCTGCAGTGGCTCAAGTGGTTAAGCCACTGAACTTGATGCCTGGAAAATCAGCAGGTCAGTAATTTGAGACCCGAGTACTGCACAATGAATGATTTCCCTCCCATCTCAGTCCCAGCTCCTGTCAACAACCTAGCAGTTCGAAAGCAAGAAATTGCAAGTAGATAAATAGGGACCACTTCAGTGGGAAGGTAAACAGTGTTCCATGCACTCCGGTGTCTAGTCATGCCTGCCACAGGACCACAGAAAACAGCACTGGCTCTTTGGGTGTAAATGGAGATGAGCACTGAACCCTAGAGTTAGATATGACTGGCTTTCAAGCAAGGGCAACCTTTACCTTTACCTAATAACAAAAGATCCCTGATTGCTGTGAAATTTGGCCCTGTTTAGTTGCAAGTGGTTAGTAAAGGTAAATGTCGCCCTTGCTCAAAAGCCAGTCGTATCTGACTCTAGGGTGCAGTGCTCATCTCCATTTACAACCAAAGAGCCAGTGCTGTCTGTGTTTGCAGGCGTTTTCATGGCCAAGTGGCAGGCATGACTAGATGGGCCACAAAGTCACATGACCAGATTTGGCCATGCCCACAGATTTGGCCCCACCCACAGTTGTGGTAGTGAAAAAAATTAGTGTGCATTACTGCTTTCTACTTAATTTGTGAACACCTGTATCTCAAATTCAAATGCTTACAAAATATGAGGAGGAAGGATGAAAGCCACAGCATTGGGACACCTTATAGCAGTGATGGCTAACCTTGGCACTCCAGATGTTCTTGAACGTCAATTCTCAGAAGCCCTGATCTGCAGGAGTTCTGACTTGGGCTTCTGGGAATTGAAGTCCAAGAACAGCTGGAGTGCCAAGGTGAGTCATCGCTGCCTTAGAGACTAATACATTTTATTTTGGTTCCAAAGCAAAGATTTATGTTATTATCAAATGTGCTAAGCTTTAAGTTGCCACAAGATTCTTCTGTGTTTGTTGTTGTTGCATCTGACTAACATGGCTACCTCTTGGGAAAAGAATGGCCAAGCATTCATGCTCTCTGTGCACTTGGATCCTTCATACCTTATCATCCCTGATTCTCTTGAGTCAAGGCAGCCAGACTATCTGATGATGATGAACCAAAGGGGAGACTGGAAGAAATACTGTGGGGATTTTTCTTAGTTCCACTGCTGAATGCTTTTTTTCCAATTGAACTAGAACCTAATCCCAGCTACAGCCCACCATATCTGGCCAAATCAGGTACTTCAGAAAACAAGAAGGACTACTGGAGTTGGTCTTAGGACTTCTTTATCAGAATTTCTAAAAAATAATGTTGGCAAGAAGAATATAAGGACTCGACCACTGAATAAAGGGTGTGTGTGTGTGTGTTTAAATCTCCATTAGTTTTATTTACATTAGTAATATAATACTGGTATACTAATAACTTGTGTCATCAAGTCAGAACTGATTTATAACAATTACTTATTTTATTTTATTAATGGTCCATCTGGTATGCATACTACTCTGGGCAGGTTACGATATAATTTAAAACATACAAAGTAGTAGAAGAAAAATATAGTACATCACATAATAAAAGGATCAGGGAAAACAATATAAATAACATGGAAAGAAAATAGCTGAATCTTAACCACAAATTACATCAAACAGAATAATTGGCCGCAGCACAGCCCCACAAAATACAGTAGACCCACGCATAATAACGTTACTTGGTTCCCCAAGTAGCGTTGCAAAGCGATTTTTGTTGTTATGCGGGTTTCTATGGAGTTTCCCGCATAACGACGTTTTTGTCCGGATGATGGTTATTTGAGTGTTGTTGACCGGAAAACGACACTAAAAACGTTGTTATGCGGGGGTACACGTGGTGCATAACTATGTGTTGTTAAGCGAAAATGATGCTATCCGAACGCATTGTTATGTGAGGGTTGACTGTAACAGATTCAACTTGAACATCCTAGATCCAGGACCATAGCTCAAACAAAGATCTCCCCAAACATCTCACTAAAGAGGTACATTTTCAGTAATTTCTTAAAAGATTGAAGGGAAGGAGCAAATACCTGTACATATTTCCATCCCAACACAGTTTCAATGTAAGGAAGATATTTAAGGAGTAATTTTTCCTATCCTGAACTGGGATTCAAACCCAAGTCTCTTGAGTCCTAATCCATCACTCTATTCACTTTTGTTGTTGTTGTTCAGTCGCACAGTCGATTCCGACCCTTTGCGACCCTATGGACCATCGTTCTCCAGGCGCCTCTGTCCTCCACCATCCCCCTCAGTCCTCCCAGCTCTGTGCCCATTGTGTCTACAATACCATCTATCCATCTCATCCTTGGCCTCCCCCTTCTTCTTTTGCCCTCCACCTTTCCCAACATCACGGCCTTCTCAAGTGAATCCTCCCTTCTCATTTGATGCCCAAAGTACTTTAGCCTCATCTTTACTATTTGACCTTCCAATGAGCAGTCAGTGTTGATTTCTTCTAAGATTGACCTATTTGTTCTCCTCGCTGTCCAAGGTACCCTCAAAACTCTCCTCCAACACCACATTTCAAAGGCATCTATTCTTCTGCGTTCAGCTTTCCTAATTGTCCAGCTCTCACATCCGTACATTACCACTGGGAATACCATTGCTTCGACTATTCTAATTTTTGTTTTCAAGGTGATGTCTCTGCTTTTCACTATGTTCCCCAGGTTTCTCATGGCTTGTCTCCCTAGAATCAGCCGCCTCTTTATTTCATGGCTGCAATCTCCATCTGCAGTGATCTTAGATCCTAAGAACGTAAAATCTGTCACTGCTTCTACTTCTTCCCCGTCTATTTTCCAGGAACTGATCGGGCCTGTTGCCATTATCTTGGTTTTCTTGATATTGAGTCTCAAGCCAGCTTTTGCACTCTCTTCCTTCAAACCGATCAGGAGATTCTTTAGGTCTTCCTCACTTTCTGCCATTAGGGTGGTATCGTCTGCATATCTCAGATTGTTGATGTTTCTCCCAGCAATTTTGATCCCATATTGTGATTCCTCCATCCCTGCATTGCGCATTATGTGCTCTGTGTATAAGTTGAATAAGCAGGGTGACAGAATGCAGCCTTGCCTTACTCCTTTTCCTATTCCAAACCACTCTGTCATTCCGTGTTCTGTCCTAACTGTTGCTTCTTGGTTCATGTACAGATTTCTCAGGAGGCATATGAGGTGCTCTGGTATTCCCATCTCTTTAATCACTTGCCACATCTTGTTGTGATCCACACAATCAAATGCCTTAGTGTAGTCAATAAAGCAAAAATAAACTTGTTTCTGGTATTCCTTTGTTTTCTCCATGATCCAACGTATGTTGGCAATGTGGTCTCTAGTCCCCCTGCCTCTTCTGAAACCAGCCTGCACCTCTGGTAATTCTCTTTCCACATGCTGCTGAAGTCTATCCTGTATTATCTTGAGCATCACCTTGCTGGCGTGTGGGATGAGCGCAATTGTTCGATAATTTGAACATTCTTTGGCATTGCCCTTTTTTGGGATTGGAACATATACTGATCTTTTCCAGTCCTGTGGCCACTGTTTTGTTTTCCAAATCTGCTGGCATATTGAATGCAGTAATTTGATGCCATCATCTTTTAGAGCTTTGAAAAATTCAACTGGGATACCATCATCTCCACTAGCTTTGTTGTTTGCAGTGCTCTTTAGGGCCTTTCTGACTTCACTCTCCAGGATGTCTGGCTCAGGTTCAATTTCTTCATCATTGTGACTATCAGGAGTGTTGAGTTCCTTTTTGTAGAGTTCCTCTGTGTACTCTTTCCATCTTTTCTTAATCTCTTCTGCATCAGCTAGCTCCTTTCCGTCTTTGTCCCTTATCATGTTCATTTTTGCTTTAAATGTTCCCTTGATTTCCCGGATTTTTTTGAAAAGATCTCTGGTTCTGCCTCTTTTGTTGTTTTCTTCCATTTCTTTGCACTGTTCTTTTAGATAGTTTTCCTTATCTCTCCTTGCTTTTCTTTGAAATTCTGTGTTCAAATGATTGTATTTTTTCCTTTCTCCTTTGACTTTTGCGTTCCTTCTTTCCTCTGCTATTTTAAGAGCCTCATCAGACAACCACTTTGCTTTCTTACTCTTCTTTTCTTTTGGTATGGTTTTCTTTGCTGCTTCCTGCATGATGTCCCTCATCTCTGTCCATAATTCTTCTGGCACTCTATCTATTGAGTCTAAGCCATTGAATCTGTTCATCACCTCCACCGTGTATTCTTTAGGGATGCTGTCTAGGTGATATCTGTCTGGTCTCTTTGTTTTCCCTATTTTCTTTAGTCTAAGCCTGAATTTTGCAATCAGTAGGTTGTGATCTGAGCCACAATCTGCTCCAGGTCTTGTTTTTTCTGACTGTATGGAGGTTCTCCATCTTTGGCTGCAGAGTATGTAGTCAATCTGGTTTCGGTGTTGGCCATCTGGTGATGTCCATGTGTAAAGTCGCCTCTTGTGTTGCTGGAAGAGGGTGTTTGCTATGACCAGTGCGTTCTCTTGGCAGAACTCTATCAATCTTTGCCCTGCTTCATTCTGTGTTCCAAGACCGAACCTGCCTGTTATTCCCTCCACTTTTTGATTGCCTACTTTGGCATTCCAGTCTCCTAGAATAATTTGAACATCATTTTTTGGTGTTTGTTCTATGAGGTGTTGTAAGTCCTCATAGAACTGGTCCACTGTGGCTTCATCTGCACCCGTGGTTGGTGCGTATATTTGGATCACAGTAACATTGAAGGGTTTGCCCTGAATTCTTACTGACATCATTCTGTCATTTTTGAGGTTATATCCCATTACTGCTCTTCTCACTCTTTTATTGACAATTATAGCTACTCCATGTCTTCTAAGGTTTTCTTGTCCACAGTAGTAGATGTGATGGTTTCCAGAGCTGAATTCGCCCATCCCTGTCCATTTGAGCTCACTGATGCCCAAGATGTCAATGCTTATTCTTTCCATCTCATTTTTTACCACTTCCAGTTTACCTTGGTTCATTGATCTCACATTCCATGTCCCTATACAGTATTGCTCCTTACAACATTGCATTTCCCCTCCCCCTTTCCTGTCCCTCCCCTTTCTCCCCTCTGAGGTGTTAAGCATCCTGTATCACCTAGCCTGCCCTTTTGTTTTGTCTTTTGTTTTGGTCCATAGGGTTCTCTTGGCAAGCTTTGTGGCACCATAGTTGCCTACTTTTATTTTATTTTTGCAAATCAAGTCAATTCCATCTTATGGTGACTGTCTACTATATGAATGAAACGTAGATACAGTACTCCCATGCTATGTAGCATATCGGACAGCAAGAGATCTCCAGCAGTTTCAATCTTGGAGCTTCTTCTTGCTGTTTCAGTAGCGGTTTTAGGTTTAATGGGGGCGGGTTGTTAGCCTGACACACAACCCTCCCCGTTTCTCATCTTAGGTAACTAGAATCTTCTCTGATTACAAAAGGCATTCTACTGACAACAGGAAAGAGCTTTAACACCATAAAAGACTAACAGACTGAAAGCTAAACGAACTATTGACCTGTATTATGTGTCCCTATCTTTATCAGGGATGCCTAAGTGCACATGGCAGGCAAATCAATGAAATACCTGTATAATAATTACATACTATTAGTTTGAAAAAAGAAGTACTTTAAGATAGTTTGAAATTCAGATACTGTTTCATGCATGTTGTGTTCAATGGTGTAACCTCCTACATGGGATAACAATGTATCTTAACCAATGTAACCTTGCCTACGGGTAACAATGTAACCTTCAGTTGTATCACTATAAACCCTGTAATAGGACGCGAGCTAATGACCACCAGCTGGCAGCAGCGAGCGTCCAAGCTCTTTTGGTCCAAACTCATCAAAGAGCCACAGCGCGGGAAGTTTCCCGCCACCACCTACACCTGGACATGAAGGGCGTGACCAGCAATGACTTCACGCAGACAGTAGCCAATGGGCTATCGTGGAACCACGTTCAAATGTATTACTACTGTATATAAAGAGCTTTTGATCCGCCATTACCTCATGTTCCCTCTGTCCACCATGCAATAAACCTGAGTTAACCCAGCCCGAGGCTGTGTCCTGTGTCTTAGTTCTCATACTCTAAATTGGCGACGAAGGTGGGATCATGGATTCCCAAGGAGCCAGGGCACAGAGCGGGTTCAACATCACCAAACCGCAAGACTGGGAGCTTTTTGAAATGGACTTCCAGGCGGCACTGGTGGAACTCAAAGTCAAAGAAGACGACGAGGAAAGGAAGAGGGCCATCCTCACCCGAATGCTTGGGATGGAAACCAAGCGAACGCTGGTGGGCATCATTGCACCGAAGAAGGTGAGCGATTTCAAAGCCGATGACATCATGAAACTGCTGCGCGAGCGTTTCCGACCCTCGAGGGCAATGTTTCCCGCTCGGAGCGCGTTTTGGAGGCGAGTCCAAGCGCCGGACGAGTCGGTTGAGGCCTTCGTAACAGCCTTGAGAATAGCCGCCGCCCCCTGCAGATGGGACAATCTAGAGATGGCCCTCAGGGACGGAGTTCTGTGCGGCCTGAAGGACAAGGAGGTGCAGCGCAGCCTGATGAACAAGGAGCCACCACCCACGCTGACAGAGGTTGTAGAGGCCGCGGAAGCCGCGGAATCCACGAATGCTGGAGTAGACGAGATGCACCAGTGGCGTGAGTGGCGTCCTAGGGCCGGCAAAGCGGAGAATTCGGTGCACGGAAAGTCCGGACAGTCGGTGCACGCAACCCGACGGGCCTCGAAGTCGTCTACGGAAGGCAGCGACGGCGAGGAGGTCCAGAAAGTCAGAAAAGGAGGGCGCCGCTGCGATGGTTGTGGAGCGGCCTATGAGCGCGCGAGGTGCCCATTCAGGAAAACCGAGTGCTACACCTGCGGCCGTCGGGGGCACATCGCCAGGGCGTGCAGGAAGCGGAAAGAGGGCCGGAGGCATTCACAAGACCGTTCGACCAGACCGGACCGTCCAGCGAAGTCCAAAGATGGCGCCCGGACCACGAGGAAGCAGGACGGCGTGGGCCGCATCTCGGACGACAGCGAGGACGACGCTCCCGTGTTCAGCGTGTCCGCGGGACAGCCCCATTATTTCGTTGAGGTACTAGTACAAGGGGCCCCTATTAGGATGGAAATTGACTCGGGGTCCTCCTATTCTATAATTCCCCAGAGAGAGTTCTTGAAAATCGACCCCCAAGTGCGGCCCAAACTTAAAACGTTGAGGTCCACGCTACGAGACGTACAGGGGAACAGCATTCCAGTGTTGGGGGTCGGGAAATTTCGGGTCCGTTTTAAGAGACATTCTGCGGAACTTCCCCTAGTTGTTCTCAAAGGGGGAAGTTGTAGCCTCCTAGGGACGCAGTGGTTTCAGCCTTTAGGTTTGTTCATAGGGGGGGTGCATGTCGTGGGGGTAGATCCAATACAAGCGGTATTGGACGCGCACCCCGCCGTTTTTAAAAAAGGACTGGGAAAGTTCAAGGGACCCCCCGTAGCCTTCGACCTAGACCCGGAGGTCCGCCCGATAAGACTCAAACCGCGCAGGGTGCCGTTCGCACTAAAGGACAAAATAGAGGCGGAACTGGACAAACTGGTGGGCCAGGGGATTCTTGTGCCTGTTGATTCCGCGGAGTGGGAAACTCCAATTGTAACAGCGCTAAAGGCTAACGGGGAGGTGCGCATTTGTGCTGATTATAAGTGTACAATTAACAAGGCGATCCGCCCCAATGCATACCCGGTGCCGGTGGTCAGCCACCTTCTGGCCAGGCTGAATGGGGGAAAGTGTTTCGCTAAACTCGATTTAGCACAAGCCTATCAGCAACTCCCTGTAACGCCCGCCACGGCAGCGGCACAAACAATAGTCACACATAAAGGGGCGTTCCAGGTGTCGCGGTTACAGTTCGGCGTGAACTCGGCACCCGGCCTTTTTCAGTCGCTTGTGGAATGCCTCCTGAAGGGGCTGGAGGGGGTGTTGCCTTATTTTGATGACGTGTTGATTACAGGGGGGAGTGAGGCCGAATTGGCAAAGAGATTGGATAAAGTACTGACTGTGTTCGAGAAAGCGGGGCTGCGACTGAGAAAAGACAAATGCGTTTTTTTCGAAACAGAGGTTGAGTTTTTGGGGTTCAGGGTCACACCCGAGGGAATTAAGCCGTCCAAATCCAAAGTAGCCGCCATCAAGAAGGCTCCTCGCCCCACATCCAAAACCGAGCTACAGTCATTCCTGGGGCTCCTCAATTTTTACCACACCTTCCTTCCACGGAAGGCGTCGGTGGCCGAACCGCTCCATCGGTTGCTAAAAAAGGAGGAAACATGGGTGTGGGGTGATGAGCAAGAGAGGGCGTTCAAAGAGTTGAAGCAACTCCTAACATCCGAGGCAATCCTAACGCATTTCGATCCCAAACGGCCAGTGGTCTTAGTCTGTGACGCATCCCCGGTGGGGGTGGGGGCGGTGCTTTGCCACGTGTTGGACGACGGAAAAGAGGCCCCGATAGCGTTTTATTCAAGGTCCCTGTCCCAAGCAGAGCGGAATTACGCACAGACCGACAGGGAGGCATTAGCGATAGTAGCGGGAACCAAAAAATTTCACGATTTTCTGTATGGTCGCCCGTTCAAAATCGTGACCGATCACAAGCCCCTGTTAGGAATTTTCACTGCAAATAAGCCCACGCCACAGATCCTGTCCCCGAGGATGCTGCGGTGGGCTATCTTTCTCAACGCATACCAACATGAGTTGGAATACCGGCCCGGGAAGGAGATCAGCCATGCAGACGCACTCTCAAGGTCTCCTTTGCCCTTGTCGGGCGGCCAAAAGGCACGGGTAGAGAGAGACCACCAGGTATTGCTAATAGAGGTCTTAGATTCACCCCCAATAGTACCAGCCGACATTGCCAGGGCGACAGGCAAGGATAGAACGCTGGAGAAAGTAAGCTCATGGGTACAGAAGGGGTGGCCGGCGTCATCCCCAGGTACGGAATTCGACCCATTTTTTAGGAAAAAGATAGAGTTGTCCCTAGAGAGGGGGTGCCTTTTGTGGGGCCAACGGGTGGTGGTCCCTACGTCCCTACGACCGAGGGTGCTCAAACTGCTGCACGTCAGCCACCCGGGCATCGTCCGTTCCAAGGCGCTGGCCCGGAGCTACTTCTGGTGGCCACAGCTGGACGCAGACATAGAGCACATGGTTGGCATTTGCGAGGCTTGCCAGGGCTCCCGACCGGAGGCGGCCCGTCTCCCGCATAGGGAATGGGACGCAGCACGGGGGCCATGGTCCAGAGTGCACGTAGATTTCGCTGGCCCGTTCTGAGGAACCATTTTCCTCTTGGTGGTGGATGCGTTCTCCAAGTGGCTGGAGGTTATCCCAGTAAAGAGCACGTCCTCCGCCACTACAATTAGCCATCTAAGGAGAGTCTTTTCCACGTTCGGTTTACCCGACACTCTGGTCAGCGATAACGCTAGTTGTTTCACGTCCGCTGAGTTCAGGGCATTCATGGAGGCAAACGCCATTCGGCATGTCACATCCGCACCGTTTCACCCGGCCACGAATGGCCAAGTGGAACGGCTGGTGCGTACAACAAAGGATGCGCTGCGGCGCATGGGCCCGGGGGACCTAAATCACCAAGTATGCCAGTTTTTATTAGCGTATAGGGTGACCCCCTTAGCATCAGGTTACTCGCCGGCAGAGCTGCTGATGCGGCGGAAACTGACCACGATCCTGTCCAGGTTAGACCCGACGAGGGTCAAGGACAAAGGGAAGAACATAGGGTTAGCGGTCTCGAAAGGTTTCGCCGTCGGCGATCCCGTACACTGCAGGAACTACGCCAACGCTGGTCCGGCCTGGGTACCAGGGACGGTTGTGGAACAGACGGGACCAGTATCTTACCGGGTAGAGACTAACACCGGTCTCCTCTGGAGGAGGCACGCGGAACAACTTAGGCATCGAGTGAGTGAGGGGCCGGTCAGTGGGGCTCAGCTACAGAATTCAGCGTTAGGGTCCTCCCCCACCCGTTTAGCCCAAGGGGGAGACAACGACGGACAACTGTCCCAAACAAGGGGGGAAAGCAGCGGCGGCCCCGACTCATATCCTTTGGATACGCCAGCTCTATCAGAGCCTGGGGAAGGGGGAGAGGAGTTTGCGACCGCTGTCCCCGAATTTGGGGGAGAGGAGATTGCGACCGCTGTCCCCGAACTTGATTCCGATTTTGATTTTGCGAGCCGGGGGGGGTTTTGGGAGTGTTCCCCCACCCATCCAAGCGAGAAGAGGGGTTTTCCGTTAGCCCCCAGTGCCCCCGGTCCTTCCCAAATAAAGCACACACCTCCCAACAACGCCGCAGAGCCGCGGCAAGTCACTAACAAGTCTCCCTCTCCAATTACAGGACAGGAAACCAGGGGACAAAGAGAAGGTAGCAAACCAGGGGAAAGGCAGCCCGCATCGAGACCCCAGCGTGTTCGAAATAAGCCATCTTGGTTGAGAGACTTCGTCTCATCCTAGGGGGGAGGAGTGTTGAGTTCGAGACTTCGTCTCATCCTAGGGGGGAGGAGTGTTGTGTTCAATGGTGTAACCTCCTACATGGGATAACAATGTATCTTAACCAATGTAACCTTGCCTACGGGTAACAATGTAACCTTCAGTTGTATCACTATAAACCCTGTAATAGGACGCGAGCTAATGACCACCAGCTGGCAGCAGCGAGCGTCCAAGCTCTTTTGGTCCAAACTCATCAAAGAGCCACAGCGCGGGAAGTTTCCCGCCACCACCTACACCTGGACAAGAAGGGCGTGACCAGCAATGACGTCACGCAGACAGTAGCCAATGGGCTATCGTGGAACCACGTTCAAATGTATTACTACTGTATATAAAGAGCTTTTGATCCGCCATTACCTCATGTTCCCTCTGTCCACCATGCAATAAACCTGAGTTAACCCAGCCCGAGGCTGTGTCCTGTGTCTTAGTTCTCATACTCTAAAATGCATTACTGTATATAATATTTATACGAGAAACAATAGTATAAGGCAGTGTAGGCAAACCTCTGGCACACAGGCCAGAGGTGGCATGCAGAGCCCTCTCGGTGGGCACGCACGCTATCACGGGCAAGCCCCGCCCCACTGGCCCTAATAGCAGCACTGCTTTCCTACCCACCCCTCTCCCTCTGCCAATGGGGATGCAAGACACCCCACACACATCCCTCCTAGGATGCAAAGGAGGCGGCAGTGGCAGCACATGGGCAGGCACCGTGTGTGTGCACACACCAACATGGTGTCACTGGCACGCCTCCGGCAACATCATATGGGTGTGTGCGCACACGCAGTGTCTGCCCGCTCACTACTGCCTCCTCCTTGGGCACTTGGTCTCTAAAAGGTTCGCCATCATTGGTGTAAGGAGTACAACAAATACTTAAACCAGTTCAACATTTGTCAAGCTATGCTAGGTTTGGTTGAAATTAAAGCAATGACAATTCAGTAGGGCTACCCAAAATGAGAATTTAAATTATAAGTGTTTAAATTTAAATTATAAGAAATCTACCTTTTTATAAGAAATCTACCTTTTTCCTCTTAAACCTTAGTAGAAATTAAGGATTGATTGATAAACATTTTAGTGGCCTGCAGTAAAATTTGCAATTTCTGGTAAATTTAACCTAGTAGACTGTGCTTGCCATCCAGTCCATTCTGATTTATCGTGACCCTTTTCAGGGTTTTCTAGGTAGAAGAATGCATAGAAAAGGTTCACCATTTCCTGGAAATGTGCAGTTTGTCCAAGGTCACACAGGCTGGCTCTCACACTGGGACATTGAACTCCTAACCATACCTAACCAATGAGAAATCCAGCCAGCTAGACTATGCTTAGTATGTATTAAATTTATGACAGCTGTGATAAAAGGAACAAAAATCTTCAAAATGAACTGAAGAGAGTGCTTGCTCCTGAATGCTAGGTCGGTGAAAAATAAGTCCCGATTGATTTGGGACGTGTTGATTGATGAACAGCCTGACCTGGTTTGCATTACAGATACCTGTGTGGGTGAAGGGGGATGGGTAGTCCTGTCATTAATCTTTCCTCTTGGGTTTGCCATACAGCACCAGGGGAGAGCAGAGAGTTGGGGGGGAGGGGTAGCCATCATCCACAAAGAGAACATAATTCTCAGCAGGGTCTCTGCTGCCTCCAACCCAGGTTGGGAGGCACTCCATGTGTTGGTGGGAGCCAGGGAGAGATGGAGCCTGGGTCTGGTCTATTGAGCCCCTTCTGACATGGCCACGGTTCTTGCAGGGCTGGCCGACTTTGACTCTGCATTGGTTCTATCATTCCCCAGGGTTCTGGTGTTGGGGGACTTTAACATCCATGCAGAGGGGAGGCTTGCAGGTGCGGCCTCAGAATTTATGGACACCATGGCTTCCATAGGTCTATCCCAGTGTGTCAGCCGGCCCACTCACATGGCTGGCCACATGTTGGACCTGGTTTTTTCAGGGGCATGTGGAGACAATGACCAATCATGGTCCGACCATTGCTTGCTGAGGGTTAAGATGCTGATATCTACCCCATCCCTGCAGAATTCAGGACCATTTAGGATGGTCCATCCCCAAAGGCTGCTGGATCAAGTAGGCTTCCAAGCCACCTTGCGTGGGTTTCCTTCTGAGCTGGTCAGTATTCCTGTAGAAGACCAGGTGGCCAGATGGCATGTTGAAGCTGCCAGGGCCATTGACATGATTGCTCCTGAACGTCCTCTCCTCTGCAGAGCTCAGAGGAACTTCAAGGAATGAAGCAGCAAAGGAGAAGGCTAGAGAGCAGGTGGAGACAGGTCCTATCAGATGAAAACCTTTGGCGGGTGAGGAGGGCCTCTTCACTGTACCAGCAATTTGTAAGGAAGGCCAGGAAGCTCTATAATGCGGTTCATATACAGGAGGCTAATAATCAACAAGCCGAACTATACAAAATTGTATATTGCCTCATCTCTGGCCATTCCGCACATCCCCACCAATCTCAATGGTTCTGCGAACTATTCACATCGCACTTCAGATCAAAGGTGGAAATCATCCGTCAGGACCTTGATGCTACAGTTGTTGCAGTAAATTTGGATGAGAGGTCCAGTGAGATCCTTGGCCGGACTTCTTGGGATCAGTAGTTTTGGCTTGCATTACTTGAGCTCTATCTCTCCTTTACATCATCTGCAGTGGAAGCTGTCCAGTGCCTGGACAACTGGCCGCGGTGTTGGAATGAACTAAAGCTAGCAAGCTAAGACTGAACCCGGGTAAGATGGAGGTACTGGGTTGGAGGGTCCATCTGCCTGACTTGGATCCTTGACCCTGATGCTAGATGGGACAGATTTGTCCCCTAAGGACCAAGAATGCAATTTGGGGGTGGGGGTCATATTAGATCGTCATCTGACCCAGGAAGCACAAATTGCAGCAGTGTGTAAAGCTGCTTTTATCCATCTTTATCAAATAGCTCAGTTGTGTCCCTATTTGGACTGGTGGTCCCTCATAACACTAGTTATCTCGCTGGTAATCTCACATATTGATTACTGTAAAGCTTTCTACATAGGGCTCCCCATGTTCCTGATACAGAAACTTCAATAGGTGCAGAATACGGCTGCCAGGTTGGTTACTGGGGTGAGAAAATTTGCACATGTGTCCCCAGTCTTGGCAGAACTGCATTGGCTGCCTGTTTAGTTCCATGTCAAGTTCAAGGTGGGTGTCTTAACTTTCAAAGCCCTAAACAGATTGAGACCTTCCTACTTGGTGGAGCGTCTTCCCCTCAGAAATCAGGCCCACTTCACCTATTCTTCTCAGACAACTCAACTCCAAATTCCAACTCCCAGGTTGGCTAGAAAGTCAGTTACCCGCCGTAAGGCATTCTCAGTGGCAGCTCTGGCTCTATGGAACGCGCTGCCAGGGGAGATGCATATGATTGACTCCTTCGGAACCTTTAAGAAACAACCGAAAACCTTTTGGTTTGAGGAGGCTTTTGGCAGTTTGTTGAAGACCAAATAGGAGGCCCTCCCATTGCCTTTCTGTCACAAGAGTTTGGGGTCCTCAGTTCTGATTTTGATTAGGTGGGTGGGGGTTGTTTTTAATTTAATTTAATAGATTTATATACCACCCAATCCAATGGACTGTGGGCGGTGTACACAAGTTAAAACCAATATAAAACAATTTTTAAAAACCCTTAAAAATATAGCAATATTACCCACCCCACCCCTGCTGTGCCATTTACTATCTAAAAACAAATATAAAATCTACAAAACCTTAACATTTAAAAAAATAATCACAGGAGGGGGAGCCTCAGATGATCCAGAAAGGTTAGCTTGTTGACAATGCAGGCCCCCAGACCCATTTTGCCAACCACATCCTCAATTCTTTCCTAAATAGTAGCAACTGGGCCTGGAGGTGTAGTTCTACTGGGAGGAGATTCCATAGTGTGGGGGCTATGACCGAGAAGGCCCTTTTCCTTGTGCTGGAGAGACGAGCCTCCCCAACAGATGGTACCTGACGGGTGTCCTCTCGGTTTGCTCTCATGGGACGGGTCAATATCCTAGGGACGATGCGGAACCTGAAGTATCCTGGTCCGCTACCATGAAGGGCTTTAAAGGTGACAACCAGCACCTTGAATTGCACCTGAAGACATATAGGCAGCCAGTGCAGCTCCTGCAGCAATGGCGAGGCGTGGGTCAAATGATTACACCCCACCACTGTTTGGACCGCCACATTCTGGATCAACTGCAGTCTTTGGATGGTCATCAAGGGCAGCCTCATGTAGAGCACCTTACAATAGTCCAAATGAGAGGTGACCAGGACATGGGTGACCATGAGTAGGGCCTCCCGGTCCAAGAGTGGGCACAATTGATTAATAACACGCACTTGCCTGAAGACGCTCCTGGCCACGGCTGTAACCTGCTCCTGGAGCAGAAGCTGCGAGTCCAGGAGGACCCCCAGGTTGCACACTGAGTTGGAGTGGGGCAACAATGCCCCATCCCAAACCATCAGTGATAACTCCTTATGAGGAGTCTTAATGGTGTTTGTTTCACTTTTTTAATAGTGTAAGCCATGTAGAGTGGGAGTCCATCCCAGATGGGTAGGGTATAAGTCAAATAAATAAATGATTGATTGATTGAGGAGGGACTCTAGTGATAGAGAGTCTCTATGATGTTTACTGGCTGATCACAAAGACAACAGGAAACCAGAAATTACGAACAGATATTATTAGACATAGAAATGAAGTGAGGAGAAACCTCCTTACCTGCCTGGGCAGCTGTAATTAGAGCTGTATTGCCTTCATTGTCCTGCCAGTTTACATCAATATGAGGGCACTGTGCTAAGGCTATTACAATATCCACAAACCCTTGGTAACAGGCAACAATAAGGCCAGTCTACAAATTAAAAAAAAGATAATGGTTAAAAGAAAGCAATTTCAAACATTTTAAATCTCTTATCTTACTTGATATTTCATCCAGGAAGGGAGCTAAGTGAAAATTCCAGATGAAGTAGTTACCATTATCAAATGCTCCATCTATAACATTAATATGTAAGCTTCTTCTTCTGTGTCTAGGCCAGTTGTGAAACTACCAAAATGAAGGCACTCTTTGGTGAATTCATTTCCACAGTTCCTTTCACCTGACCTAGTGTGAGAAAGATTAGCCAGCAATACAAGGTTGCTGTTACCAGGGTATGCCTAATTGTGGTTCAGAAATACCACAATCTTCAAGGAGGCTCTTTTTGTGTACCCCAATATGTGAGCTCAAATTAGGAAAATAATGATGGAAATCATTCAGTAAAACAATATAATGTGTGGAAAAACAGAGCACCTTCCTTAAGGACAATAGAAAACAATGCCAGGAGGCAAACACCTGTGATTGTCTAGCTCTGGAATGTTTGTCTAGTCTACATGATAATTTTACATGGGGAAAAGTTCTTTTTCTCCTAAAAAATGATGGTGATGGGATTCCTCTGGGAGCAAGTCACATAATTGCAGTGCTTCTAAATTTAGATCAGCAAAAATTCAGGACTGCCCTGAGATAAGCTGCTCTGCTCTTATGGCTCCATATATGCCAAGGGCAAAAGAGGGACTTTTTGGAGAACAGTAGCAGCAGATCAGAGGATCTTCAAATCCTTTCTTCCCTTAACATGTCCTTGGAGCAAGAAGAAATGCATAATTAACTCCAGAGCTGACAGACTTAAGGTTTTTCCCCCTCTCATTCATACCAATGGGAGTACAACAGCAGTAGCAACAGGTTAAAATGTAAAGATTAAAGAAAATCACACATACCAAAAACAACACAAGAGATATAACAGATCTCCAAAATGAAGAGTTGTATTAGAATTATGCACGCCCTATGACGTTTTAGTCCCCCCCCCCCAAAAAAAATGGTCTACCTGATTATTTTCGTTTTACTAGACAATAATTTTTTTAAACGGTGCATCCCTCATGAATGCCTAAACATGTGATTGTACAGTTTTGATTGATATGTGACATCCACAGTGCCCATTACATGCCACTTATGAGTTAGTAAAGTTATGAATTTATGGTAGTTTAGCTAAGCACCATGATTTTTCATTATTGAAAAAAAAAATTTTTAAGATATCAAACTCTAATCATTCACAGCAGACTACTGTTCATGTAAAAATAAAACAATATTGATCAGGAAAAAAAACTAGTGTCCTTTTATATGGCAGTAGATGATTATAAAGACTGTTCATAAAACAATAACCTGTCAAAAATTAATGTTAGCATAGCTAAGAATGTTTGCATAATTAAAGGATGGCTGATTTTATGATTAAAAAGTTATTGACCAGTATCCTAATTGCACAATGAAATCAGTCAAGCAAGACTCATGTCACCAAGAGTGGCAGATTGTCACTGATTAAAGCATTTCTGTTTCAATTTTAGACTGCATTTGAGTGCTGATGTCTTCACTCCTATTTCACTGGCAGAACTATGCAACAGGATTTGGCTGCACAAGGCTTGTGAAGGAAACAACAAATTTATTGCTTAATAACAAATACATATTCTCATAAATCATTTTGTAGAAGAATACAAAATTGTATTACCACACAGTCACACACACAAAAAAAATCACTCTAAAACCATAATAAAGTTTTGGAGTGTGTAGAATGCAAAACACAAATACTACTTCAAAATCGTGTATTGGGTGTGTGGCTCATTTTGGATGGCCAACTTGTCAAATTATAAGGTTTTCTTACAGTTTGATATTAAGAAAAAATTGTTATTTTTTCCTGCCATGTATTCAAATTTTTTTTCCTACTTGGTTTTTAGATGTTTTGTTGTATTTTATATAGCAACACCTTTGAATATGGGAATAAAATGGCTGCTCTCTTAATCCGAAATGGGCCCTTGATTGCAGGAATATGCAACAGAAATAAAAATAAAGTCTATGAGGGGAGTTTTTAATAAAAGTTTTTTAATAACTTCAGTGGAGGAACACCATTTTACTTACATGTTTCAAATACTATCTTTGCCATGGAAGGCTAATGTTTAAGATTATACACTTCTGTAGAGACAGTTTCCACTGATGGAGTCTCACTGGTGAAAGAGCAGCTCCTCTGATGGGTTAGTGGTTAAGATGCTGAGCTTGGAGACTGGAAGGTCGGGTTTCAATACCCAAGAGCTGCACTTGGGGACATGAAAGGAGCCTCATTTGGGCATCCTCTGAGCAGAGTTCCTCCAGCAAAAATCCTTTCAACCCAGAGTAATCTCTGACACGAAATTATTATTATTATACTGGTGAAAAAATGGTATTCCCACAAAACCTGGATAGGACAACCTTCCTCACTGTAATCCTTTAAGCACCCTCAAAATCTGTTCTGAAATGCTTATGAGCTCTTTAGAACCACTTTTCTAGCCATCCCAAAAGCAGCAGCCAAGAAGAGGAGGAGGTTATATTGTGATGTCATTACCAAGCCACCCTTATGTAAGCCAGTCTGTTGTGATTTTCACATGTTTTCCTGTGTCTAACTTTGACTTAGGTGATTCTTAATGCAACATCAATATCCATGTGTAGAAGCAAACCTCTGGCTACAGATTTCTTTCACAGGAAATGAAAGACTTTAATTCGTCATTTTCCCTCCAGGATATGCTGTATTACATTTTACCGACACAGAGACATTTTTTGATAAGTTATATATATTTTTTTATTCACAGGTCACTGATCTCTCTCATATACTATCCCAGTTAAAAACCATTCACCTATTAATGATTCACCCTACAACCACAACAATTAGTTCAAAACAGTGTAAGGGGTCATCAATGTAGAATTTTTAGATGACAAAATATTTAATCAAGTGTCATTGCTAGATGAGCAATAAAACCTCACTCTCCAGTTCCTGTTTTTAAAAGCCATTTCTCCTTCTCTAAGGAGAAAACAATTAAAAACATGTTCAGATTCACCCTCATTTAGGAAACTATATACAACGTGGCTTATGAACAATAGTAAAATTTCTCTAGCCTTAGCTGCATAATGCTACTCTCCAATTTCAAAAGAACATAGCTTGGCTAAAAGATTAACTGTATAGCTTAATATCCTTTATATCATATAAAGTAACCAGGCAGCATATGAGCTGTTCTTATAGGCCCGTATTCTTGCTGATCCCTAACCATCATATATGAGGAAAAGAATGACGAAAGAAAGAGAGAGGGAGAGAGAAACAAAGAATGAATGGATTTAATATTGTGCTTTTGGAAGCCTCCAGAGGGCACAGTTGCCGATTAAATGATGGCATATGATTGCACCTTGTTTCATTGCCCAGAGTATTTTCTAATAAACAAAACTGTGAAGTCCAGTCACTGTAGCCATTGACTGTTTGTGGCTGACAGATAATGGAGTGAATGCAACTCCTGGGTTTAATACATTCATTCATTTTTTTTTCTCCTGCCCCACTTAGTGTAAAACACTACTCTTTACATGAACTAGAACAGACAAATATCAAGATTTATTAAATTTAAAAATGAAGTAGAAATGTAAGTATGTCCCTGTCACAAAACTTTACAGCATAGAACTCAATCAGTTTTTTAAAATGCATAACTTTGGCCAGATCATGCCTTTAGTTGCTTAAGACAGCAACAATATTATATAAAATAAATAGTGTTTCTTCCAGTTAAGGTAAGAAAACCAGTGATGGAGTAAACCAATAGATCTATACAGTCTAGCATTCTGTTCACACAGTGGCCAACCATATGTCTCTAGGAAGCCGAACACAAGGACTTGAGACATGTATGAAATAGTTCCCGTTACCATCGAGGCCCCTCAGCAATTGGTCTTGAAAAGTATACAGCATCTGATACTAGAGAGAATACAGTCAACCCTCACATAACAACCCATTGTGCATTGTTATGCACCACGTGCTTGCAGCTAACACTTTCCTGACAATTTTTACCACTTGGGGGCTTGAATCTGCTGAGAGTAGTAAACTGTGTATAAGACACCACGCTGCACCTGCACAAAAATTGTGTAGTTCACCTTGAACACAACCTTCTAGTTAAGCTTAGCATACTTATACCCATGGCAGCAAAAGTTACCTTATCCTTGCACATAACGTTTGTTGTGTGTAATACCAACTTCTTTATGGAGTATGAGGAGTATGAAAGTTAATTTCAAAATCCAAAATGTTTCTGATAATTATTTTTGCTTATCCTCATGTAGACTTGTATAGGAATAAGTTAAATGCAAGTTGATACCAAAGGAAATCACCATATTATGTTTCTGCCAGATAATGTGATTTTCCCTGGCATCTTTGTTTCAGAAGCAACCATTGTTATGCCTACTGTGAAATGTAAGCTTTGTTAAGCCTAGAAAAAAAAATTCTGTCCTATATTCTATTCTTAGAAAGATCACAGTAGATTTAGGTTACAGTGGATTAAGTCCAAGATAGTAGCACAGACTGAACATAAAGCAAGCTTTTGGAATACCTGTACAGAACCACTGAGTGAAGCACAGAGGTATTGATATATTTGAGGATAAATACGACCCAGTCATTCACAGAAAGAAAAAGGTCCAGTTCCTATTCCAAAAAAATTAATTGCAGAACTATATTTTAAATATGTTGGATATCCTGACATTTCAGGAAAATATTGTCAAAAGAAAACTGTATGTAAAATATATACAGGTAAGACAATTCAATAAATATACATACAGTGGAACCTCATACAACAATTGCCCCATATAACAACGAAATCACATAACAATTAGGTTTTGGGGGAAATGGTGTCTCGCATAACAATTTTCCCTATGGAAAAAATCGTACAACAATTTTTCAATGGGAAAAAGACCACTTAGCAAAAAAAAAATGCATTGTATAGCAATTGTTTTGTACAACAACGAGCCTTGTGGAATGGATTAAAATTGTTGTATGAGGTACCACTGTATATCTGTTTCTTAATACAGTACAGTGGACCCTTGATTAACGACATGTTCAAATAGCCTCATTTCTGCTTAACAACGCATCGTCACTCGCCACATGACTATCCGCACAACGACAAAAAACCATCGTTGTGCGGATTAATGTTTTTTAACGTCGTTGTGCGGATAATGACAGTTTTTTGCCACTAGATGGCACAGCTGCCATTGAAAACTGCACAACGATGTATCCTCTATAGTGATGCTACTTGGGGAACCAAGCAACGTCATTATGTGAGGGTCTACTGTAGTCCAATTACTTATGTTAGGCAAATGGACATCTTTACTTTGTGATTTGTAGTCCTACTAAAGATATACATTTTACAGACTGCTTGAATGCTTTCTGAGTTATTCTAAATTGCCTTCTGCAAAAATATTTTTCCTTTTTCCTGTTAGACTGTGGCTAGCATATACAGAACAGTATTAGCCATGGCATAACTGAGTACAGTGCACTGAGAAATGTCATTTCACAGGGTCAACATACTGTTTAGGGGAAATAGTTGTAAAACCACTACTTACTGTGAGCTCACAGCTTTTAAGAAAACAAATCTGCAATATTTTTACATATCAGGAAAAATTGGGGAGAGATGTGTGGATGTAATGTGACTTTAAGGCTTAAGCTCAAGGCTAAACTTCCTTTAATAAGAAAGAATAAGTATCTGCTGCTACAGTAAAGAGTCCCAACACGACTACTGCTGACACAACCACATCACCTTCCTCAGAAGACACAACCCAGTGGCTTCCTCTTTTCTCTCTTTCTCCCTCTTGCTACTGTTATTCACTGACTCACAATATGGCTCCTTCTTTAAGTTCCTCATGAAATTCCTAACTAGTTTACTGATTCTATTGGGATATGGCAATTCAGCATGCAAAGGATTAACACTTAATCCTTGGGAGGAAGGAGCTTCTGCTAACCGGGACTGACTTACTGAAAGTGATTTTTGACAAAATCTGGGCCTCAAGAGGTTTAATAAAAAAATTGTAGTATACACACAGCAAACCTGTGGTTTTATGTTTAATTACAATTTATTGTTAATCTTAAAAACTTCAGAAGAGTAAGAAAAGACCCAGAGTATTTTGCATATTCATCCCCCGCTACAGTACAATATTTTTATAAGAAAAGATAAGGAGGTTTGACCCCCCGATTGAAAGCGGCAGAAGCTGTAGTTTGCAGTCTAGGAAGTGGTCCCATGGGACTGGGCCATGGCCCAGGATGTTGTGCCATAGGGGGCTTGCTGTTGAGAAGGTATGCACAGAATTGAGCTGTGCTTTCCATGCCTGAAAGATGTTGCACTGACATTGAGTCCTGCACTCAGACAGATGTAGAGCAAAACTGAACTTTGTTTTCTTGGTGGGAAAGTGTCCAAATTAGTTAAGAAACAAATCCTTGTTCATTTTGGTTTGAATCTGCCCCATACACTTACCTCCACCCATTGTTGGAGTGGCTTACCTATGACTTTTTCCAAATGTAAATACTGTACACAACTTGAGGTGAAAAATGTTCCCTGTATCTGCTTTACAAATTGGCATAGCATTGCTTACAGCCCAATATTTTGTTTGGGGGCAAGTCACAGTAAAGCACAGTTAGGCAAATTGTGGTCCACTGGATGTGTTACAGCCCTTGGATCCTTGGGAGGGGTATTCACTTTACCTACTGTCCACCTATAGCTGTGTAGTAGGGAACTAGGGTTGCCATATGTCCTGGTTTTCAGGGATTTTCCCTGATTCAAGCTGTCCCGGCCGGTTCAAGTAAAAACATGTAAAAGTCCCGGATTTTTAAATTTGAACACAGAAAGCAAGATCACCCCTCACCAAGGGATTTTTGCAAACAGTTAGTTCACTGCCTCCCTCTCCCTGCCTTTCTTTCAATTATCCTGCTTGAAAGCAGTGAAGGCAAAATAGCACCCTGAGAAGCCCGTCGGGGAGAGGAGACACTTGCAAGCGAGATAACTGAAAGAAAGGCACAGAGGCAGTGAAATAACTCTTTGCAATAATCCCTTGGCTCAACTTGAAGTTTGGGGGGACAAGGAGTTGTCCTCAGTCCTTTTCCTCGAAAGCTGGGAGGGAGCAAGAAATACCCATATCTAAGAAGACAAACTTCCACCATACACTAGGATGGAGGATTCCTTCTTCACGTGACCACAGATTTAATTGCATAGGGTCAGTATTCCCTGTCTGCCCTGGACAGGGATTCTGTGGGGTCTTAGAGCCACAGTCTCCCTGACAGCCCTGTACAATGCATGCACAGTTTGAAGAACGCAATGGCTGTCCCGGTTTGGCGGGAGATAATTATGGCAACTCTATAGGGAACAGACTTACATTTTCACACTGCTAATGGGCTGTATAAAATAATCTTTTGTATATGTGGATTTGGCCCTACTCACCACCAGCAGAATGTTTCACCTGAGCATATACCCACATAATTTTGAAGTCTTCAACAGTGAAATGGTTAGCCATTTCTGCTTTAAATGATATTATTCCTACCACTGTAATTTCCAGTGGTACAAAGAAATGAACGAGGAGTTGATGATGTTCATTGCGTAACATGATTTACAATTTATGTTTATGATTCATACTATGATTTATGCATGCAGACTTCTAGGAGACAATGTTGTACAAGCTGGTAATGATATGCCATTGTGCCCACCCCAAGATTTCATTTAGGTTCAAGACAAATCGTCAAAACATCCACTGTACGTTAAAATTAATAAAGAAAATACTGTGTGAGTTTGAAAGAGAGGGAGTGGGAGAACAAGACTGTATGTGAGGATGTGCATCATAAGCTTTGATGACACCCAAAACCTCAAGATTGCTCCAGGTCTTTGTTCCAACTTATATTTTGAGATATATTTTCAAAATTAAAGCAAAGAAAAGCAATCACGCTTATAAACTACCCCATAGCACTTAGTCGACTCTCTGGGCAATTTACAAGTTAATTAGCATTTTTGCCCCAACATGCTGGGTATTAATTTTACCAACTTCAGAAAGCTGGAAGGTTGAGTCAACCTTGAGGCCTGGTCTGGATTGAACTCACAACCCTGCAGTACAGCAGTTTAACCACTGCACCACGAGGGCTCATTAAAGCTTAGTATTGCTCATTATACATGGGGAAAACCCACCATTTTGAATGCAAGACTTGGGGGCTAAAGCTGTTTGCTAGAATTTTGAACAATCCTTCCAATGTTAGTGGACTTCATATTCTATGTGTGTTTTATTCATCTTTGTTATATCAAGGGGACAGGGGCTCAACACTAAATAATGTAGCTATAGCTGTGATATAAAAGATCTGCCTCTTCAAGTGAGTGTCTTAGGATGTGATTACATTGGAAAATACTTAACAATTTGTTCCAGAATTGGCAGGGGTGAATTAAAAGTATTTTTCAAAAAGCACAAGACATAAAGGTTGATATGAATCGGCCTGTTCTCCCCCTCCCCATTCAGATTTCCCCCCGTCTTTGGGGGCTTCGGCTTTTTTCCTAACTGCAACAATTTGAACAGTGTTTTGCCTATGTGATAGTCTGTTTTATTCTACACAATGGAGCAGCATGATTTTGGGTAGTTTTCTGGTGATGCAGTAAATTGGGATGCAATGTTTCAGGAGAGTGGAAACACACTCCTTCTACAATCTTTATCCCTAATCACTCTAAGTATTGCCTTTAAACAAACTATTGAGTCTAGTGCTAGATTACTTTAGCACAGAGGTTCCCAACCTACGTCCCATGGGCCAGATCTGGCCCCCAATGCCAATTCATCTGACCCGCACCACCCATTCCCCTCCCAGAAGTGGAGGTAAAACGCAACTGTGCATGCACAAAATACATTTTACTTACACTTCTGGGTGGGAGGAACCTGGAGCCACGTGAACGGCCCATGGCCCCAAAAGGTTGGGAACCCCTGGCTTACATGAGTTAGCACTTGATTTTTAGCACTCTGACAAATTACATCAATTAATGTGTTTCTGTGGTATTCTGTATGTTCATACATATGTGGAGAACTTTGGGAAATTATCCTTTTTTCTCTATCACCTTGCAATCCTTTAAATGTTTTCAAGAGCTCAATAGCAAGGGATGAGTGTGGATGCTGCTCTAAAACAACCAAAGGTCTTTGTGTTGTCATCTTGTTGTTGTTCAGTCGCACAATCACTTCCGACCTTTTGCGGCCCCATGGACCATTTTCCTCCAGGCACCTGTCCTCCACCATCCTCCTCAGCCCGTCCAGCTCTGTGCCCACTGTGTCTACAATACCATCTAGCCATCTCATCTTTGGACGTCCTCTTCTTCTCTTGTCCTCTACCTTTCCAAGCATCAGAGCCTTCTCAAGTGAGTCCTCCCTTCTCATTTGATGTCCAAAGTACCTTAGCTTCATCTGCACTATTTGTCCCTCCAATGAACAGTCAGGTTTGATTTCCTCCAGTATTGACCTGTTTGTTCTCTTTGCTGTCCAAGGGACTCTCAGGACTCTCTTCCAACACCACATCTCAAAGGCATCTATTCTTCTGCGCTCAGCTATAAATCAAGCTGATACAAAGCCAATTTGCTCCAATGTAGCCACATCCTTAGATAGAAACTTCCTTTCCCTGATAAGTGGGACTGGTTTTCCTAGTATTATCTGGTTAGAAGATAATCCATATGCACAGAAGATGAGAAGTAAAACACTGCAGTAACCATATAAATTATACAAGAAATTAAACTGGAAATATTAAGATGTATAATTGTAATTTTCTAGTGAAAATACTGTACTGCTTTTACTGTCCACTAAGGAAAGTATGCTGCTTTGGCTCTTGGCAGACAACACCATTTGCTAAAACAGATTTAAAGGATCACACAATTAAGTACTTAATTGTTCATTTTGTTTTGCTGAAGATAATGGATGAATTTTATTTTCATACAAAATGCTATTAATTGTTTTAACACTGATTTCAGTGTCATTTGCCAACTGCCTAGGAAAAAGGAGTACAGTCCAACATCAAAGTGCTTATTACAATTCTGTTTAAATCTGAAATTTGAAAAACAAGTTATGCAATGCTAATGAGTAGAACTCTTAATGATTTCAGTATAGCTTCACTGACATAAATCATGCATGCCTCAAAATACTTCACTTTCTTGTCTTCAGCTTTTCAGTCACATGGAAACCTCCCAGCCTTGATCCTTGGGTATAATTACCTCAGGAAGGTGACTGCGGTGGCTCAATTGTTAAGAAGCTCGCCTTCTTCGCTGGAAGGTTGGCAATTCAACAGTTCAAGACCTGAGTACTGCATGATGGATTGAGCACCCATCTCTGTCACAGCTCCTGTCAACCTAGCAGTTCAAAAGCAAGAAATTGCAAGTAGATAAATAGGGACCACTTCGGTGGGGAAAGATCTTGGGGACATGAAAGGAGCCTCATTCGGGTATCCCCTGGGTGGGGTTTCTCCAGCAAAAATCCTTTCAACCCAGAATAATTTCTGACACAAAATTATTATTGTTAAGACAAGAGTTACTGTCATTTAAAAGGCTTATCAGCAGTAGGTAAAACAGTTGAACACATGTTGGCTCTCCCCTGCCACAAAAAAGGTAGAAATAAGGACAGGAGTATATACAGAAAATTGTACCTCTGAATCTTACTTGACAATTCTGAACTGTTCCCCATGAGAAACAAACAAAATAACACCCAAAAATCTGAATCTTTTCCACTTATTATTTGCACTATTAGAGATTTGCTCCAAAATTGGACTATGCAATTCTATGTAACTATAATTTTCATACAAAAAATGCAACAACTAAGGGGTTACATTTATCTTGCATAGCAGACTCAGTAATATGGGGAGGGGTGAGATAGGGATGTTTTTCAGGACAGTTCGACCTCTAGCTGTGCCTCAACCCATAAAGTTTCCTCTATCAACTAGGAGATGTATAAAGTCAGATGCATGTCAGACTGTTTATTTTGTAAACCTAACCACTCAAACTGTTTTCCATCAGAGATTCACCTGAAAAACTGATTGCAATTACCGGTTGTAAATACTCATTTATTTACATATCCATCTCCTGAACCAACCAAATTTTTACAACTACTCTGGACCTCTATATGAAATGTATAAATACATACCATGAAAATCCACTCTTATGTCTGATGGGGTGGACTTGGTCCACGAAAGCTAACATTAAAATACAGGAATTAGTCTGGTGCCACAGCATTTTTAAATTTTGTTTTGTTTTGTTTATGCTGTGATATAATTTTCCTATGGTTCTTAATTAACCATTAGCATGTCATTTAAAGAAACACTGCAGAAATCTCTTGAATTTTTTTAAATCAGAAAAAAAAACAGAATACCAATTTAAATGCTCTCTAAATTCTCAGAAAATAATATATGGGGAGCATTTTCCAGGAACAATCTCTATAATATTCCAGAAGAAACAGTTCAATATTTCAGCACACAGAGACCATATTTTTGTGGGTGGAAGTAAATGTCAGCCACAGAACTTTGAGTTATCAGGCAAGATGCAGCGCTAAGATAAAGCAGATCTAAGGCTCTAAGATACTTAGATGGAATCGCAGAATAAATTGTTATGAGTCAGGAAAAGCCAAATATAGAAGTCAGCATGGTGCGATGTTTCTGTTTGCTCAGGAGATAAAAGCTCTAGGCATTTTTTTATTAAAAGGAATATAGCTACCATGTGTAGAGGGAAACACACAAGTCCCACCTTCTCTGTTTTCAGCTTTGTTGCTCTCCTACCACAGAGAGTGCTGAATCTAAAGAGGTAAAGGTAAAGGTTTCCCTTGCTCGAAAGCCAGTCGTATCCGACTCTAGGGTGCAGTGCTCATCTCTGTTTCTAAGCCGAAGAGCCAGCGTTGTATGCTTCTGCAGAATCTAAAGAGAGCCTAAATTCTACCATTTTGACAAAAAGGTAGCTGACATCTATGAAGAGCATTTTATTTCCCTTCTTGGAAAAGCCACAAGAAAAACTTCTATGGTAGCAAAAATCAAGTCAAGTACATCCCAGGTGGAACTTGCAAACGCTTCTCTGAAGATCTTTTTGTCTTCTGGTCTCCACCTGTTAACACTGACAAAACAGGAAATCTTGCCTGACAGCACCATCCACAGAAAAGTCCATCATGTTGTTTTTTAGCCTTTTAAAATGAAAGCTAGTTGAAATAGGAAGACATTCCAAGTCACTTTTACTTCATGATTATTTAATAATAAGTGCACACCGTCAACTTGCAATGACCCTTTTCATGGTTTTTTTTAAGGTAGAGAATCCTCCAAAGTGGTTTACCATTCCTTTCTTCTGGAGGTATTCCAGGACTGTATAGCTACAATGACTGCACAGTCTACCTTTTCTCTTAGAAGGCACATTGGGGAATCACACGTCCTAAATCTGGCCCGGCAGCCGATACCTAAACCACTCGGCCAGCTCCTGAATCTCTAAGCTTTCTTTTTAATATCTTTTAAATGATACAAACCCCAGCATCATAACCCTAGCATCATTCAAGCATTCCTGAATGAGTGGAATTGTCTAACTTGGTGTTTCAAAACCTTTGGGTTTTGGACTTCAGTTCCCAGAAACCTAACTTAATTTCCCAAAGCACTGATCAGTCAATGTACTGACTTAGGCTTCTGGGAATTGAAGTCTTCTGTGGGGTGTGGGCCCCACATAGGGAACCACTGATCTAAAACCATTTCAGTTTGCCTTCTGGGTTTGTAATGGGATGGAGATAGCTTTGGTTCTCTTGCAGGCCAAATTATGTTGGCAGCTAGGCAGTGAGACTCTGTCCCTGTATGGTTCTGCTAGACCTCTCAATAGTTTTCAGTACCACTGACATTGGTACCATTCTGGGTTGTCTTTCTGCAATAAAGCATGAAGGTATTATATTATAGTAACTCCAATTCTCCCAGGAGTGACAAGCCCAGCAGCTAATTCAGGGGGAATTCTTTTTAGCCCCTTGGTCATTGGCCTGTGGGGTCCCTTGGGTTTCAGTTCTGTCACCCACATTATGCAACATAATGCCCTGCTGCCCCTCACGCCCTCAGCTGTGCCTGCCGGTGCTTACCCTTGCTATTTTTCCTCTGCTGTTTCGAGCCAGGGAACAAAACAACGGACGGAAAAATTCACAGGCGTCAGCTCACCAGCTTTGTATTACCACTTTCTTTGTTTCATGTCAGCTCTTGAAACAACAGTGGGGGTAATACAAAGGCAGCAGCTAGCGATCCGCCAGGGAGAGTGCCTCTCCTGGCCGATCGCTGGCTGCACCTTTGCATTTCCCCCCACAAGTGTTTTGTGTCAACCTTCGAAACAGTTAAGGGGGAAATGCAAAGGCGGCAGCCAGCGATCCGTCAGGAGAGGCACTCTCCCTGGCGGTTTCCTGGCTGCCGCCTTTGTATTACCCCCGCTGCTGTTTCGAGAGCTGACACGAAACAACGGAGGGGGTAATAAAAGATGGCAAGCCACTTCCCTGGGAAGCAAAGGCAGAGAACGGCGCTCCATTCTCTGCCTTCGCCTCCTAGAGAGAAGCAAGCCCCTTCCACGGGGGCCCCGCCAACCGAGGGAAACAAGCCACTTCCCCGGGAAACAAAGGCAGAGAACGGTGCTCTGTTCTCTGCCTTCGCCTCCCAGAGTGAAGCAAGCACCTTCCACATTCGGTTCTTACCTGTCGGAGAAGGGGCTTGCTTTCTCTGACAGGCAAGGGCCGAATGCGGAGCTCCGTTTTGCCCATGCCTGTTGGAGAAATCCACTCTATTCTCCAACAGGCAATGGGCCGAATGCGGAACCCCCTTCTGTGTGTGTGTGTGTGTGTGTGTGTGTGTGTGTGTGTGTGTGTGTGTGTGTGTGTGTGTGTGTGTGTGTGTGTGTGTGTGTGTGTGTGTGTGTGTGTGTGTGTGTGTACACCCCCCAAAACCACCCCAACCACCAACACACAAACTATACCTGCCCGGCAAGGCCGGGCAAAAAATGCTTTTGTGTGTGTGTGCGCGCGCGGGCACGGAGTGTATGTGTGTTTGCGTGTGTGTGTGTGTGTGTGTAGAGAGAGAGAAAATGAAAAGGAGTACAACAAGGCTGCATATTGTCACCCTGCTTATTTAACTTGTATACAGAACACATCGTGTGTAATGCAGGCCTGAACGAAGCACAAACCAGAATTAAGATTGGTTGGAGAAACATCAACAACCTGAGATATGTATGATAATACACTAATGGTGGAAAGTGAAGACCTAAAGAGCCTCTTGATGAGGGTGAAAGAGGAGAGTGAAAAAGCTGGTCTGAGACACCCTGGCAAACAGAAGCGAAAGAAATGGAAGTTGTAACAGACTTTACTTTCCTGGGATCTAAGATCACTGCAGATGGTGATTGCAGCTAGGAAATAAATAGATGCTTTCTGCTTGGAAGACAAGCAATGAGAAACTAAGGTAGCCTAATAAAGAGTAGAAACATCACCCTGCCAACAAAAGCCTGTATAGTCAAAGCAATGGTATTTCCAGTGTTAATGTACAGCTGTGAAAGCTGGACCCTAAGAAAGGCTTGAGTGCAGAAGAATAGACGCCTTTGAATTGTGGTACTGGGGGAGATTCTTGAGAGTCCCCCTGGACAGCAAAGTGGACAAATAGGTTGATCTTAAAAGAAATCAACCCTGACTGCTCATTAGAGGGACAAATACTGAAGATGAAGCTCAAGTATTTCAGCCACCAAATGAGAAGACTCACTAGAAAAGGCCTTGATGCTGGGAAAAATAGAAGAAAAAAAGGTGAAGGGGATGCCAGTAGATGAGATGGCTAGATGGCATTGTCGATGCAATAGGCATAGATTTGAGTGAGCTGAGTAGGAGGATGGAAGATAGAGGAGCCTGGTACATGATGGTCCATGAGGACACCAGCTTGGGGGCCCGTCCAACATACATACAGCCTGACCTCTCTCTTTCTCTGGCGTGCAGTTGCAGCAGAGGGTGTTAGGGAAGGAAGGGGGTGGGTGGAGAAAGGTGGGAGCACATTCTGTCTCACCTCTCTTTTCTCCCTTCTCGATGCATGCATCGTATAGCAATTGTTTCGTACAACAATTTTGTACAACAATACACACACACACACACACACACACACACACACACAGTTTAAAAACATTGAATGTAAAAAACATGTACTTTCACATTTTTAAAACTATTACCTACGGTACAACTATTAACAAAAAAAATATGTCACATACTAAAATGTTATTTGGTTAAATAAACGAGAGAGAGAGAGAGAGAGTTTATTTAACCAAATAACATTTTAGTATGTGACATATTTTTTTGTTAATAGTTGTACCGTAGGTAATATTTTTAAAAATGTGAAAGTACATGTTTTTTACATTCAGTGTTTTTAAACTGTGTTTAGATGTTTTGGGTTTTTATTTGAGTTACAACTCAACAGTGGATGCTATAAATCTTTTTATTTTATTTGTTATTTGTGTAAACTTTTGATTTATTGTTATGTTTTTGACTTGTTTTTACTCTTGTGGCCTCTAGGTGGGGCTTTATTGTTTTTGACTTATTTTTAATATTCCGCCCTGCAGGTGGGGCTGTCAGTGGTTTTGTTTTTGTTTCACGTGTTTTTTCTCTCCTGGCCTCTAGGTGGGGCTTCTTCTGGTAAGTAGTCTTTGTTTCTTCATTTCTGTTCCGATCTCGTAGAGGGAGGACATGCTGGTGAGTTCTCTGGTTTTCTTTCTTCTGGGGTTTTTCTTTGTTTTGTTTTGTGGTGGTGTGCTGGGAGGTGTTTCTGTTTGTTTGTTTTTGTGGTTTGGTTGGGTTTTAGGTTTGTTTAATTGGTTTGTTTATTTCTGGTTTGTTTAATTTTTGTGATTTCGTTGTTGTTTATTTGTGTAATTTGTGGTAGTTGTGTTGTTAGAGTTAGGTATTTTCGTGTTGTAGTTAGGTGTTTTGTCTGTGCTTTTCTGGAATTATGGATGTTTTTGTTTGTGGATTTTGTTGTTTTCTTTTTTGTTTATTAATGGGTTTTTAATTATTGATTTATTTGTGTTTTATTAATTTTTATTAATGTTGTTGTTTGTTGTTGTTGTGTATTTTTGCGTGAAGAACGGGCTGCCTGTCGGTTCCTCTTTTGCCCATTGCTGCTTCGAATTTTGGGTTCGATGCAGCAATGGGGAAAAGGAGGAGCCGGCAGTCAGCCCGCTCTTCCCCTGGCTGGTAAGGTTTGTTAGGTAGGTCGGGGGAGAAGGAGGCAGAGAAGAGCTATCTGCCTGACGATGGTTCTCTCCTCTCTGTCTCCTTTCTCTCCTGGCTTACCTAAACGGAGATCAGCAGACAGTGATCCGTAAGGGGTGGTGCTCTTCCTTTTGGATTGCTGGCTGCTGCCAGTCATTCGCCAGGGAGGGTGCCTTCCCTGACAAACTGCTGCCTGCTGGTGGTATTTTTTCCCACCCCAGCTCAACTTTCCTTGAGGCCAGCGGTGGTCTCGCCATGTCTTTGGCGGGGTAGCGTGGAGAAGAGGGAGTTACTCTTCCCCCCATTGTTCTAGGAAAGAAGGCCGGCGGGTGTCTCGCGGTGGATTTTTGTTTTGCAAGGCTGTGAGGCACTGCATCTGCCTGCTGGGGACTTGCGCTCCTGTTGCGTTTTTAATTTTATTTTTCATGCGCCGGCTTTCTCAGCGTTCTGCACCCACAACGTGCAAGATGCTGGGACTTTTTGGTTTGCGTTCGTGCAGCGGTGTTTTTTTCCTGTGGCTTGATTTTAATTGGCCACACCGCAGTTCTCAACATTCTTTTTGCTCACGCCTCTCAGCCTGATTGGTTGTGGTGCAGCGCAGCACAGAGAATGTTGGAAAGTGAAGTTCTTTTCCTTTTGTCATGTTCGTGGGGCACTTGCCCCACTTGTGCCTTTCTCAACCCTGCAGTAACCTCCGGACCGGTTTTGGGTGAGTGCAGGAGGCTCGGTACAGGATAGGATGGACGGGTGCAGAAACGTATAGCAAGTTCCAACGGTTAAACCTTGTGTGTGTGTGTGTGTGTGTGTGTGTGTGTGTGTGTGTGTATACTGAATATATATATATCAACAGACTCACTATGGCCTAGCTATACAGTAATACCTCATACAAAGTCCGCTTCATACTACATCGGATTCATACATCGCCTAATTCCTTGAAAAACGTTGCCTCATACAAAGTCATGCAACTTTGTGTGAGGCATTGGGTTTTTCCCAGGTTGCATTGTGCCTGGGCAGTATAAAAGGCAGGACACATGCGTACATTGCTCTTGTGGGTTTTGCATGAGGCGAAGAGTGTTTAGGAATGGTTTTGAGCACGATTTTGGATTTTTTTTGAATTTTTTCATCAGAATTTTTAGAAGCATTCCTAGGATTTTTGCAGCATTCTTCAGGTTCTTAGACAATCAGGGTTGTTTGACATGTTTTTGTAATGTTTTTAGCCTTTTGACAATGATTTCTTAAAGTTCTGTCAGTTTCCTGTCTGTTTCCTTGACTTTGCCTTGAAGTCTGTGCTGTTACAGTACAATGTATCTCTATGAAAACGACGATGTATGAGGCATCGTGGCAAGGATTTGGACGTTGTATGAGGCATCGCGGCTAGGATTTTGCATGCCTCATACAAAGTCCAAATCCATATAAAGTCCAAACTTGTGGAACCAAGTTTGGACGTTGTATGAGGTATCACTGTACTATTGAATAAGATGGTTTTGAGCTAGAGACAAGCCCTTGGTCCATCTCGCCTTATATAGCTACTAGCATATTTTGCCGGGCTTTTTAAAATTGTGTTGGATAGTAAAGGGTTTTTTTTTCTTGAACCAATGGTGCTGGCCTGTTTTAAATGGTGTTGTAAATTTTAGTGATTTTTTGGCTTCGAGGCGCTGCGACCGCCTGCGGCGGACTTGCGTTCCCAGTGGGGTTTTTTTGGCTTTTTTTTTTGCATGCTGGCTTCCTCAGTGCCGGGCTCTTTGAATTGGTTTTTGAAGGTTTTTGTTTTCTGTTTATGCAAATTTTATTTTAATTTAATTTAATTAATTTAATATTATTTAGTTCAAAATTTAATTTTGGTTTTTAAAATCTTTATTTTTACACATTTTGATTTTTTGTTTTGGTTTTTTTTGAGTGAAAAGTGATTTTTGTTATTTTTGGTATTTTTTGAGATTAGTGTGATTATTTTTGAATGTTTTTATAACTTATTTGATTAATTTTTGAATTAATCTTATTAGTTTCAATATTTTTGAAAGTTTTTTCTCTTTTGGCCTCTGGGTGGGGGTGGTGAGCTTTTCTGCCTCTCTACAATTGTTCTCTTCTGTCCTCTGGGTGTCGCTTTCGGTTTTTTTTATTATTTTCTCATTTGAGTTCCGGCCTTCATGGATGGAAGACGTGTTTTGGTAAGCTCTCTTGGTTTTTTTTTGGGGGGGGGGTGTTCTGTGTGTTTTTCTTGTTTGTTTTTGGCTGTTTTTGTGTTTCATTTTCTGTTTTTTGTGTGTTTTTGAGTGTTTTTGTTTTGTTTACTTTTTGAGGGGGGTGGCTTTCTTTCCCGCGGGCCATGCTGGCTGGCCCGTGGGAAGGAAGGGCAATGGCGGGGGTGGTGCTTTTTTTGTTTTCTTCTCCACGGGCCTGGCTGGCTGGCCCGTGGGGAAGAAGGGCAGCGGCGGTGGGGGGTTTATTTTTTTCCCCCACGGGCCATGCTGGCTGGCCCATGGGGAAAAAGGGCATTGGCGGCGGGTGCGCAGGATGCTGGGGCTTGTAGTTTTGCCTGCGCATGTTTGCTTACTGTGGCGGGTTTTTTTCCTGCAGCTTTTTTTTATTTGCCGCGGCACGTTTCCGAACGTTCCTTTTGCTGCGCCGCTCAGCCTGATTGGCTCTGGCGTGGTGCAGCGCAAGGAACGTTGGGAATTGAAGTTCCCTTTTTTTGTTTGCGACTGGGGGGCTCCTGCCCCTGGGTCAAAAATTTCAACCCGACAGTTACCTGCGAACCGGGTTCGGGCAAGTGAACGGAGGCCCATTACGGGCTAGTGGGGCCTGGTGCAACATTCTTTGTCACATTCCAACGGTTAACGCACCATTTTATAGGTATAGATTTCTGACGTCAGCTCACTGACTTGCCCAGACATGCCTGACCACTATTGGAACATGCATGCCACCAGGGAACGTAATTCAGTTGACGCGGCAGCAGGCATAGTGGTAGCTGCAACTGTTATAAACTTCCCATGTAAAAATACATTACCCAATTAATGACCATTTGAACAGCTATAGCACTCCTATAGCACCGTCACTGAGCTAGACCATTATTGACTTTTTTTAGCCTCTCTCCCTCTGCCTTACACTCACACAATTCATATGTGTGTCCTTCAGTATGAAAGCGGGTCACTGTTGTTTAGATGCTTGCAACATATTATACTCCCCAATTTTATGTATTGTAGGTACAGGATTCTAATTCTAACAAGAAGCCAACCTTTCCTAACTCCATTTTGCTGGTCCTCAGGATACTCTCACAATCTCAAATCTATTTTTGTTCTCCATTCAGAATCTCACAGGATCATAATCACCATTTGGAACCTCCCTTTCTATCTAGCTCCACCTTAAAATTAGCTCTATACTCACAATTTTACTAGGAAAACACACATGCCAACAGATTTATATTCCCTTCATTATGTTTTGAGTTGTGTGTGTATTTCGTGTCCGAGATTGCTCTCGGTAGAAAGGATTTTTACGGGGGACACCAGAATGAGGCTCCTTTCAAGTCCTCTATTGTGCAGCTCTTGGAGAATTGAACCCCATCCTTTCAGTCTCCAAGCACAGTGCTTTTACCCACTGAGCCACCAGGGAGCTATGTTTTGAGTTGTACTTTGGCTTCCAAAAACAACTATTTTCTATTTAAATGGTAGATGCCACTTTAAAAAGTTAGACATTGACTTTTTTAGCCTCTCACCCTCCACCTTACACTCACCTTACACTCACACAATTCTCGGGGTGTTGGTATTTTCCTCAGTACTGAGAAATCAAACTCAAGAGTTAGCTTTGATTTTTAGAAATAGTCCTTTGATCTATTTTTATCTTTGTTACAGTTGTCTGTTATAGTTTTGGGTGTCTTTTTATCAGTACTGTACTTTCTTCATCATAATCCATGCTCAAAATATATGAAAATAAGAGGCAGTAATACTATAACACATATTATATAGCTTTTAAAAGATTCATCCTTCTATATTTACAATTAGGAACAGGAAAAATGTTAAAGACTTCCAAAAGGAGTAAAATTCCCCACAGCACCAACTATTCAAGAAATACTCCAAAATGAAATCAGTTATTTGATACATTTGTGCCCAATTTGCAATTTTTGATGCAGTAATTTCATTTGAGGAAGATTACATTTTACCAACTTTCTGATGAAATTATTTGTGGGGAAAGCTTGACAATTATTATACACATTATCCTGGAAGAAATGTTGTCACTGTGAAAACAAATTACTGATCAGGCATTTCTCCACATAGTTAGCTAACTCTATGCTTAGGGTTCAGGTCACTCTGAATCACTTGAGGGAAAACAACAGACTTGCTTGGCATTTTTATAATTGGCCTGGGGCCACCTAAATATCACTTTATAGGAGGGATTATCATCTTGGAAATCTTGGAATGTTGCTCTGATATGGAAAATATGTCAGCAACTACATCCTTGTGATAACATGAGATGTATTAATAGGATTCTTGGTTTGAGGGTAGACACATGTAGTTTTTGAAGCCAACTGTGGACTCTTAAACTTTGCAGGGTGGCTTTTTAACTGATCTGGCCATTGCTTTATACAGTGGACCCTCGATTAATGATGCGTTTAAATAGCGTCATTTCCACTTACCAACATGTCGTCACTTGCCACGTGACTATCCGCACAGCGATGAAAAAAAGTTGTTGTGCGGATAATGACAGTTTTTTGCCGCTAGATGGCATAGCTTCCATTGAAAACCACACAACAATGTTTCCCCTATAGTGACGCTACTTGGGGAACCAAGCAACGTCATTATGTGAGGGTCTTTGCTAGAAGAAATGTTTTATGGCGTATTTTAATGGCTTTATTGTTTTCAGCTCAGGTACACCTGTTGAGAAATAAGGAGAGAAGTAGAGGTGGACACCAAGAGAACTAAGCAAGAGAATGACCCTTGGCATCCTCTGAATGGATAAGAATCTCAAGTCCGCTGGCTTAGATCCAGAAAAAACTTTGTGGCAGGAACAAAGAGCAAAACCAAATTAGAAGATAGAGGAGCTCACTGGACAAAGAATAGTATTAAAGGAGAATATAGCTAAGGAACTCAACTTCCCCTACATCACTTGAAGGACCCTGAATAGGCTGAGGGTGGGAGTGCCTAAATGCAAGACCAACATGCTCAAGTGGGGGCTGCTGGTGGACAACAACAGGCTGGAGAGATACAGAATCCGGTTCATATACTGGTCTGCTAATCACTACCAGAAACATGTACCAATGAAGAGTTAATTTTGGCCAATGATAAAGCCAAGAAAATGGCTTCATTTTGGCAGTCTAAAGTTTGATCCAGACACAAAAGAAGCTTAGGTAGGGGTTTTCCCCTATACAAGGCATTGTAAGAAGCCCAGAGAGTACTTGTAGATAGGTATCAATATATTTTTGAATTGTTGTTGGTGTCATTACTGGCAGTATCAGAAAAAAAACCTACATCTGAAATTGTGGTCTTGATCTATGAAAACTCACAGTAAAAATATAGCCATTAGTCTTTAAAGTGCTGCAGTGTTTTTGTTTTTGTTTTCTGAACCACAGACTAACATGGCTACTATTCCAAAAAAATCAACTATTACTGGCAGTAGTTATTCTCAATTGAAAGAGAGCAAACAGGCAGTGGTGGGCTTCAGCAGGTTTGCACAAGTTCACCAGAACCAGTAGTAAAAATTCTGGCTGGCTACACCCATCCAAGTTTTGAAATAAAGTACTGTACAGTAAAACCCCGACTTACATATGCCTCGAGTTACATAAAATTTGACTTACATAATGATTTTGTGCTAAAACCATATCCCGATTTACACGATTTCCTATGGGTTTCCTAAAGATTCTTTTTCCTATTGGTTTGCTTCAAGTTACGCAAAAAGTCATTCCCCTGCTTCAAGTTATGTAAAAATATAATTTTTCCTATGGGTTTGCTTTGAGTTACATAAAAAACCGAAAAGCCTACGGAACAGACTTTTTTTCTCTATAAGTATTGGTTTTACTGTAGTCCTAATTCAGGTGCAATGCAGGGCTTTCCCCCTGGCCACGCCCACCATACCACTCCCACAGAGTAGGTAGTAAAAAAAAAATCCAACCCGGAAACTGTACATTACCGTACGGGCTGCGCAAAAATTACTGTACATTACCATATGGGGTTCGTGCATGCGCAGACCCATTTCTACGCACGCATACTGGGCGGAACATGGGTGGAGCTATGGGCAGAGCCTGGGCGGAGCCCGGGCGGGCATTTTTTAAAATATTTATGAGGAAAGAAAACGGAAGTAATCTATATATTTTTTCATTTTGACCCAGGACGGAACCGGAAATAATATTTTTTATTATTATTTTTCAAAAATTACTGAAAATTACCGTACATCTCCATACGGTAGTCATCGTATGGAGGGCCAAATTACCGTACCGTACGGTAATTACCATACGGGTTGGCAACGGATCACCCACCCAGTCACATGGCCACGCCCAGGGCTGCCATCAGGGCAATACTATTAGTACTGCCGTATACTGCCTGGAGTTGACAGGGGCCCTGCCAGCGGCGGCCATGGGGTATGTGGGGGAGGGGCGGCAATAGGATTGCTCAGTATGGGGCCCAGGAATTTTTGGTGGTGGCCCTGGCCACGCCCATGGAGTAGGCCACACCCACAAAGTAAGCCACACCCACAGTGAGGTAGTAAGAATTTTTGTGGCTCAGCCACGCCCACCAACAGGGGCAATCCGTGAGGTGGGGAGGGGAGGGCTATGACAGGCCAGTGGTGAGGTGTGGTGAGGTGTTGTATTGTGCGCGCCGCGCTTCTTCCTCACCCGCTTGTTGCGGTCGGTCTCCCCGACGTCTCCCTCGACGGGGCTTTGGCGGAGGCGCGCCCGCAAGGCGGCGACGTTGTTGGTGCAGCAGGCTCGGAAGAGCGAGAGCGGCTGCTCGGGGCTGCTCTCCGAGGAGGAGTCCGACTCGCCCAGCGACCAGTCCTCGTCGTCGTAGTAGGAGCCGTCGCCGTCGGCGGCAGCGCCGGCCGCCCCTCGCGGCGGGTAGAAGGAGTCGTCGGAAGCGATGCTGCGCGTCTCCGGCAGGTCCGAGAAGTCCTCGTACTCCTCCTCGCACTCCTCGAAGGGCTCGCCTTGGGCTGCTGCGCCCTTCTCGCGTCCCGCCTGCTCTGCTGAGGCGGCGGTAGAAGAGGGATTCCCGGAGGCGCCTGGCCCCTGGTCCCGTGCTTCTTGGTCGGCGGGAGGCTTACCTGGGGCGGGACTCCTGCATTCCCCGACGACTTTCCCGTCCCTGGACAGAAGCACCATCCTCGCCTCAGAGGGGAGGAAGAAGGCGGGAATTGGGGGGTGGGTTGGAGGAGGAGGGAAGCTGCGCTCGGCCCTGGCTTTTTCCCCTTTGCGTGGTGGTGGTGGGGGGGGAGCTTTTTACCTCAGGGAGCCAAAGGGCGCCCCTGAGGCCCCTCCGCGCCTCCTCCCCCGGGGAGACATTATTCACGCGCGCTCAGGTTTAAAAAGTCTCCATGTGCGGGGAGAGAAGGGTGGGAAAATTGTGAGTGGCAAATATGGACCCACGACATAGAGCACCGCATCAGGGGCAACACCTAAAGGTAAAGGTAAAGGTTTCCCTTGCTCGAAAGCCAGTCGTATCCGACTCTAGGGTGCAGTGCTCATCTCTGTTTCTAAGCCAATGAGCCAGCGTTGTCTGCTTCTGCAGACGTTTCCGTGGTCATGTGGCAGGCATGACTAGACACCGGAGCGCACGGAACGCTGTTACCTTCCCACCGAAGTGGTCCCTATTTATCTACTTGCAATTTCTTGCTTTCGAACTGCTAGGTTGGCAGGAGCTGGGACGAAGACGGGAGCTCATTTCCGTCCTGCAGTACTCGGGAATCGAACTGCTGACCTTCCGCTTCCCAGTCAGAGAAATTGAACACCACCACCCGAATCTCACCACAAGGAGTCCCGGAGAATCCGAAAAGTGGGAGCCCGAGCCCTGACTTTTATTTATTTATTCTTAAAATTTCTTTTGCCGCCCAACTCGGCAACGACCCTGGGCGGCTAGCAACAATTTAAAAAAAAAAGCGACGTCAAACTTAATTTTAAAGTAAAAAAAATAGAATTAAAAATTCTAAATAAGACTCAGCTCAAAACTAAAGTAGAAGCACACACAAAACCACGAGCTGGGGAAGAGGAGGAGGGCGAGGGCGTGTGTTTTCTTCCCCACACCACCTCCACCCTCAAGGAGGACATATTTACATCCCTAAGATTTTGCTGAGCTTCAATGAAGAGGAGGAAGGAGGAGAAACTGTCACGGCCATGACAGACCTGGATGGGACAGTGCTCGAGTTGAATTATTATTTTTTTAAAGGGGGGGGGGGTTCCCTGTGTGTTCGGGACACTTTGTACAAAATACAACAGTCAGAATTCAGCTGGGGAAAGTGGAGGGGGGGGGCGCTTCTTTCTCCCCGCGGGGCCTTGCTTTTAGTACCACAAGGGAAGAATGCCTTTTAGCCCCCCCACAAAAGCAAAGTGCTGCCACGCAATTCAAAATCAGGTGGGCAGGAAGAGGAGGGAATCCTGCTACTGGCGAGGACACCCAAAGAGACCCACGCCCGGCCTCCCTACAGTCCACACGAGGGCGCAGATCGCTCTATTTTTATCGATCCGGATCTACTTCAAAGGCAATAAAATCCTCCTTGTCTTCCCTTACGTTTCCACGCGTGTCGCCTCCTCAGTTTCTACTGCATGCAAAGCTGAGGGCACCCAACGGGATGGGAGGGCGAAGCCAGGCAGCCAGGCTACTATAACCCAGACTCCGAGGCTTCCCAACGTTTGGGAGGGAAAGGCAGGGGTGTATTTTTTTGTGTGTGTGTGCGTGGGTCATGAGAGAAAGAGATGCGCTAGTACTCTCCTGGCGCCTCCTTCCCCATTTTCCAAGCGAATAGGGGAAAGGACTTTTTGAGCGGGAAGGAAGGAAAAGGAAGGGTGGGTTGGAGGGGGAGAAATGCAACTAGAAAGAATTCCCCTCTCGCCTCTTTTTAACCCGCCCGGGCGCTTTCCCCCCTCAGCGAGGAGTCCAGTCTGGCTTCTTCTCGCCCCAAGTTGGCGCCAACGCGCTGCTGACCCACCGCAGCATCGACTCCTCCGCCTCCGCTTTCTTCGGAGCAAGGGGGGGCGGCAGGAGCAAGAACACAACAGCCATTCCCAAAAGCAACCGCGCAGCGCCTCTTCCCGCGATCCGGTCCCCCCGCTTCCACTTAGAGATGCTCCTTGCTCGGCCTTTTTCACGTGTCTTTCCCGCCAGAAAGCAGAAACCGGATCCCCCACACACACCCTCCCCTCGGGCTTCTCACGCGATCCAGAAACTAGAAGCGGTGAAAGTTAAAAGTCTGCGCCGCCCCCCCCCCCAAATAATAATAAAGTAGCGAGTGGAAAAACGAGAATGGACAGCACTGCGGCTTCCAGCTCAGCAGAAGCCACCAGAGGTGCGGAATCGCAATAAAGCCATGATCGTGGCGATGAAGCCGCCCCTGCCGCCGAAGGTCACCCCCAGCTTGGCGATCTCGTCACTCGGAGAGGAGCAAAAGAAAGCGCGGAGGGCGCAGCAGCGGGAAAGTGAACGCAAACCATCCCTCCCTCCGGGAAACAGCCCGCGATGGGGCTTCCCTTCCTTTCCTGTCCCGATCCTGTCCGGCAAACGCTGAGAGGAGGACTGGAGGAGGAAGCGGCTGACACGTGTCGAGAGAGAACTCTTGGCAGGGACTCCTAATCCGATCACCAGAAGATTGAGGCTCCAGCTTAGCATGTTGACATCAGGGACACAGTTTGCAAAAGCGATTTACACGCAGCTGTCCCTGTTGGCTTTTCATGCGCCGTGAGAAGAATCGCCGTTGACAGGTGAGCGGTGCGGATTGCTTGAGCACCTCCTCCAACTTCCTTACCTTTCTCTCTCTCTCTCTCTCTTCATTCTAACCTCTCTCCAGTTCAGGAGGTTGCCGGCACTTGTGGCCCACTTCTTCCGTGGCCCATTTCCTCCGGGGGTTTCTGATCATCAGAGGCTTCTCTACTTTCTGAGCGGCAAGGATGAGCCGAAATTAAAAGCATGAGTAGGGGAAATGTATCTTTCCAGGAACCCAGAGACCTGGCGGGAAGAAACTTGGAAAATATTCTAATTATATATAGTCAGAGATGCTCAAGACGTTATATTCACCTCTTAGGGACTGCAGCGGCTCAAGTGGCTAAGATGCTGACTGGGAAGGTCAGCAGTTCGATTCCGAGTACTGCAGGACGGAATGAGCTCCCAGTCTTTGTCCCAGCTCCTGCCAACCTAGCAGTTCGAAAATAAGACATTGCAAGTAGATAAATAGGGACCACTTCGGTGGGAAGGTAACAACATTCCTTGCACTCCGGTATCTAGTCATGCCTGCCATGGGAACGTCTGCAGAAGCAGACAGCGCTGGCTCTTCGGCTTTGAAACAGAGATGAGCACTGAACCCTAGAGTCGGATACGACTGGCTTTCAAGCAAGGGAAACGTTTGCCTTTACCGCACTCTTAAAAATGAAAGATGCCTTGGATAATAAGTATTGTATGATTCGTGAGAACAAAATATTTTGGTTAAGACAGACGCTGGCCCTGGTTCCTCCTGACTGGCAGAGTTTCTTTAACCACAACTATACTGTATTAACAGCTGTAAGTGTATACAGTATAGCACTTTTTTCAAAGGCAACAGTAGCCCAAGAAATGGGTGGCTTTGTTTCGTTGCAGGGTGGCATTTTCAACCACTGCATAGCTGTTTAATAGGATTACAGAGTTAAGTTCCTCCGATCTGTTCATTTCATCCTGCGTTTGAGTGGTGTATATTTAGAATTTTGCCCTTTGCATATCTAGTGTCTGTCACTAAATTGCCTGTTCTTTCTTTCAATTTTTCCCCCTGAAAATCGTTATAGTTTAAGGCCTGCTTACTTTCTCTCCTGCCCCTCAGGAAGAGAAGAAAAACCTTGCAGAAAATGCTATCAATAATTAAAAACAGGAAAGTTACTGTGTTAGTTAATTTCATCAGGCCTGAATATTACTGCATTTTAAAATTGACAAACAAGACTTTTAACACATTCTCTCTTTCAGGTTGTCAGACCATAATTACAATTAATGTTAAATGCCTCCTAAAGAAAAGCTGTGAGAAAATAAAATACTGGATTTATAACTACAGTAAAACCCCTACTTACGAAAAAAAAGTCCGTTCCATAGGCTTTTGTAACTCGAAGCAAACCCATAGGAAAAATATTTTTTTACGTAACTCAAAGCAAACCCATAGGAAAAATTATTTTTTTACTTAACTCGAAGTAAACCCACAGGAAAATGATATTTATGTAAATCAAAGCAAACCCATAGGGAAATGAATATGTAACTCAAAGCAAACCCATAGGAAATAGTGTAAATCAGGACATGGTTTTAGCACAAAATCTTTATGTAAATCAAATTTTATGTAACTCGAGGTATATGTAAGTCGGGGTTTTACTGTACAGTATATCTATAGCAAAATGCTTATAAGATCTCTGTTCTTGGATTTCCAGTAGAAGTTCAGATCAGCTTTGAAAAGACTTGTTTGCTTAACTTGTTCTGGGCAAGTAACTTACCAAAATCACCACCAAAGAGAGTCATCACATGTAGGTACAAACTGGGTGTTTTGTATATTTTTCTGAGATGTTAAATTTGTACTTATCTGGTTTAGTTATTGACATAACCAGCAGGGCAGGGTGTGCTGATGTATAGGGCTAAAATCCCCAAGGATACAATCCTAAACACACTCTCAAAGGAGTAAACTCCATTGAAGACTGCGTGACCTACTTCTGTTTAAAGTAATCATCTACACAGGATTGCTTTCCATCAATGGAGTTGCAGCCTAGTGCTCCGTTACAGTTCCCATGGTTCTTTGCAAACTGAGCTGAATTTGATATGTTTGTGATCTTATAAACCCTAGAAAGGTAAAGTGAAGAGAAAGATACAGTACGAAAAAAGCAGTGAGGAAGAAAATTTGAAAAATATAGCAAGAAAAAGCCAAGGAAAAAGAAGAGAAAAACAGCAAATGAATACAGTTTTCCACACGTGGGGTACATCACTCTTCATAACAATAAAGCACTTTATCCTATTTGATTTAATTTCTATTTTCATTATAATAATTTATTCTGAAACAATAAAATATTGATAATCTCATAGAATCTTAGAATAATTTAACTGGAAGGGTCCTATGAGGCTATTGAGTCCAACCCCCTGCTCAATGCAGGAATCATAATTGAAGCAGATCTGACAGATGTCCAATTCTCTGTTGAATGCCTCCAGAATTGGAGAATTTAGCATCACCTAAGGTAATTGGTTCCATTGTTGTATGCTTGACAATAAAGATATTTTATTTATTTATTATATTTTTATATTGCCCATCTGGGATATTTCCCACAACAGCAACAGAATAAAATGCATTACAAAATAAATATTTTCCTGATATTCAGCCTATGTCTGATTTCCTGCAGTTTTAGCCCATTATTATGTGTCCTACACTCTGGGATGGACAAGAACAGAATCTTCCCCTCTTTTTTAAAAAAAACTATGTTTCAAGTATTTGAAGACTGTTAATATGGTTCAGTCACTAAGACCATGATTCAATCCACCCTGTAGAGCAAGTGTTGTAGGGAAACTGCTGAATAAAGTGAATGACAGAGAACTGGAACAATCTGGAGGGTAAAAACAGTGGTGGGCATTAAAAAAAATCCTACCACACTGTGGGCATGCCCATGTGACTGGGTGGGCATGGCCTGTTGGCCATGCGACTGCTCTTCGCTATAGAGCTATGAAAATAGAAGCCTCTTCTATTTTCATCACTCTATAGCGAACCTCTGAAGCCATTTCCCTCTTCGTCCAAGGCTTTTCCAAGGCTCTGCTTCACCCCAAAGTGCCTCTCCAGGCACTCCAGAGTGGATGGGGATGTGCTTTGGGGTGAAAAGGAGCCCAGGAAAAGCGTTTGATGAAGGGGGAGATGAAGCCAGCCCCCTCCAAAACCTCATCTAAGAGGAGGAGGATGTGGGCGGGGCCAGCTATTTTTACTACCGGTACATGCATACTGGTGTAAACCTGCTGATGCCCACCACTGGGTAAAACTATTAACCTAAGTCTTGATGAGTGGAGTAATATCCACAATGATCCTGTTGTGTGTACAGTACTTGTATAATAACCGGAAAAGGGAATGTCGCAAAATACAAGAAGTGACAGCAAAGCTATAATAACATGAACAAAAATTCAAATGTTTAATATGCAATTTGGTCACAGACAATGCTGCAAATGTATCCAAAAGGAGAAGAAATCTAGAAGAGCAAGAAGGGAATACATACAAAGCTAATAACACATGGTTGCAATGTTCATTTGCTGCACCTCCTAACCAAAGCTTCATTGTTCCAGAAATATACTAATGTCATTGAAATTTCTAAATACTTCCATAACAATCATTTTGCAGCAGTAGCAGCTCTGAAAAGAATGGGTAAAACCAGCGTGTTGTGAGCAAAGTGCTACCGTAATTACCTTGTGAACTGCCCAGAGAGTGCATTAAGCCTTATGGGGCAGAATGTAAAGTAAGTGTAATTGCAATTGCTAAACCAAGCTAACACTCAAAGAAAATGTCAGAATTCTGTAGAGGAATGTTTTGAAAAGGATATCAAGAACTGGCCTATTCTGATGACAGTTTGTGGATACAATTGAGAGAAAATAGATGGCAAGATTATGGCCAAAATCCTCAATATTGGGTTTAGGAGAAATGTTGAAAATATGTTGCACAGCCTGAAACTCATTTCTGAAGCTTTAAACAATATATATATTGGAGGGGGGGGGGCTTTTATAGCTGATGCTGTTGAAATTTAGAAGAAACTAGGTTTAGTGTCTTGCAAGGAAGACGATAGAAGGAGCCGCAGCAGGGCTAAACACAACTTTATTGCATGATGGTCAGGGTGAACATGTGGTAATGGTGGACAAACAGCTCTATTTATAGTACACTGTACATTTGAATATCCCGGTGTGGTAGCTCATTGGCTACTGTCCGTGTGACGTCATGGATCGTCACGCCCATCTTCTCCAGGTGCGGTGTGGCGGGAAGGTTTCCCGCTCTGCAGGTATTCGGAGAATCTGCACCATGTGAGCCGGATGCTCGCTACTGCCACCTGTGGCCACTTAGCTCGCAACCTTATACAGCTTGTTACAATGTGTCTCTGATTAGATACAATTGGATACATTGACTGGATACATTATGTTAAAGGGAACCTTGCAACATTCATTCAATATATAACACCGGGTGAATAATTTTAAAAAGACTACACATCGACAAAATTAAATTAAAAGCATTTTTAAAAAATGAGTGGGACATATACCACCTCCAGCTCATTTTCTTGAAAATATTGTCACTCTCTGATATCAGGGTCAAACCATAGGTGCGGAGGAGGCGGAGCTAGCTATAACATGGGTATCCAAAAATCATCCATATATAATGGCAACTATAATAAACTTATAAACAAAACAACAAGAAAGACAAAAAAGTTGTGGCATCTTAAAGACTAACTACTGTATTTAAATGTGAGCTTTTGTGGATCAAGTTACTTTGTCAGACATAAGAGTGAGTCATCATAGCATCAATACACATCAGGTACAGAGGCACATAATGGTTGCTCAGCTTAACAGAAAAGTAACATTTTAGTTTTTTACAACTGGCAATAATGGAAAATCCCTGGTTATTAAAACTTGCTATGAAGCCTGACCCTATTGAGTGGCAATTGGTTGCAAAACGTGTGACAATATACTTCTGAGCTGAGAGGAAACCACCCAAGAAATATGCTTGCTGATGATGTTTTAAACAAAGTTACATCAGTGAACTGATGGAAGTTACTTAAGCAGTTGGATTTAGAGACTGTTGAAGGAATGATTTCACTTTTAACAGCAGTAACTTCTTCTGCTAGCATAAAAAGAATATTCTTTTCCTTTGGACTCAGTCATTCTAAATTGAGAAATCATTTTGGACCTGATAAAACAAGAAAGATTTTTTTCCGTTTCAATATTAAAAGCAAACAAGATGATGAAGATAAATGAGCTACAGAGGACAGTATTTTAAGTTTTTCACGTGTGGGCTGATAGTCTTATGTTTTTCAAAAGACATTTTGTTTAACCACATCAGTTAACGAATGTGGATGTTTCAGAAAACACAAAATACATATGCTATAATGTTTTTGTTTTACTTAATTAAAGTATTTACATTTTTATTATCAAGGTAATAATTACTTTTCTCCTAAAGTACAGCCAAAAAGCTATCCAAATATGAATGATTAGGCTTATTAAACTGGAGACAGTTCACTGCATCGTAATTTCATAATTACCTATCTATGATGTGTTTCTAATAGTATGACAAAATCAGTAATTTTCTGACTTAACTAAAACTATTCTGAAAAGTTGTTATTCTAAAAATGAAACCTTCCTCTGATTGCAAATATTAAGATTATGCCAGCAAGAATGAGTCTTTATGTAGAAAACCATTACTAACTAGTAATTTAAATCATGACAATTTGATTTAAATTAAAACTACCCTGCAACACCCAGAAGGCATGTAAAACATCTTGCAGGTGAGTAACTTCCATGTTCTTTCTTACATGGCCATTTCAGGCCCTACATCATTAGACTATTTAGTATCTATTGATTGATTGATCATCCCATTTAGTGCAATCATTACTCTGGGTGCTTTACAATTTAAAAATCTCACAGACTCTCCATAACAACATGTTTAACAACATGGCTTTTTTTTCTTTAAAAAAAAGTTTAACATTAACATGAGGCTCAGTTGTTAAAGGCAGGTTTAAATAGTTCTGTTTTCAGCAATTTCTGATCATAAGAAGGGAGGAAGCCTAGTGTATCTCCATTGGCAACCAGTTCCAGAGACTGGGGGGCACCAGTAAAATAGTCCAATTCCTTTGCCTGTCTGGCCTCCTTTGGTGTGGAAACATGGATTGAGAGGAGTGGGTGAAATAGGTAGCTGGTTTCTGGGAGACACATTCCAACAAGTATTGAAGTTCTAAACAATTAAAGCAGAGGTTCTCAATGTTTCCAAACTGCGGGCTGGACCACGCCCCCTCAGACAGCTGAATGGGCTGGGCTGGTGGTTCCCCCTGCCATAAACACTGCCGTAAAATGCGTCCATGTCTGTCGTGAATGCATTTACAACAGCCGTGGGCACATTTATGGCTGTCGTAAATGTGTCCACTTCCAGCGGCGGTAACATGGGCCACATGAAATAGTGCCATGGGCCGTAGGTTGCGAACCCCTGCATTAAAGTGTTTGAATGTCATAACCAGCACCTTGAATTAAGCAGGGAAACTGAAAGAATATCACATATGGAGAATAATTATAGTTATCATGATAAACTAGCATTCCTCATGGAACAGGAGCTGTACATTAAAACATGTGGTAACCAAGATTTCAGATTATGTGGGTAAAATAAAACTTCTGCTTGAGTTAGAAACTGAGCTCTTCCAAGTCATGTAACAGACCATTTTCTGTACAGTACTTGCATCTTTATTTCTGCAAGTTAACTTGCTTTGTTTTGTGACTGATCATCAAGAAGTAAATATGGGCTAAATTAGCAATTCTGATTGCTCCAACATGCAGTTCTGGGAGAGCGTGCTATCAATTATTAAATATAAGCTAAATGTCTCTGAGTAAGACTAGATAAAAGAATAAACTAACTAGTCAAGGCTGAGAAACAGCAACTCTTTTACTCATCCAGCCTAGTCGTCACCAATTGTATGAGTCTGGCATGTCCATCTAAGGTCAAGTTTGTCTGTGGACAATCTGAAAGATCTCAGAGCATCTTGGTGGTTCTTCTGCTGCTGCTACTGCTGTATCCAAATCCAAACATCGCAAATCATCATGGCAATCAGCCACAAAGACTGTTCAGAGAATATAATGTCATGGCCCTTCATTTGCCTTCTGCATTGCACCATAACACCCGTACCACAGATCCAGTTCCGCTAATCCCTTTCTGGTCCTGCACCCTTTTGGCACGCAAAGTCCTCATCAGCTTCAGGCTAGTATTGATGAAGCTGCTGTCCTCCATCAATATGGATTCAAGAGGGATTTAATCCACTTGGTGATTATCACCCTTCCCTATGGACTTCGGCACCCAAGGATGTTTTCTGTAAACATAATATGCCCTATTGGAGCATGGGACTTTCTAGATGTTGCTGCCTGCACCTCTCAATATTGGACATGCTAGCAAGGAACCATGAGACCTGCAGTCCAACAATATCTGGACAGTCATATGTTTTCTACCCCGATATTATGCTCTTACCCAATTTTACAGTGAGAACATATTTTATTAGAATACAACCCGCACAGATGGAGCTGTCGGAGCTGATTATCAGTGTAAGCAGGAGAGTGTTTTAAAAATAAGCCCTTGAGCATAAGAAAACCTTTGCCTCATTCCAAGACAATATGGTGAGATTGTGCACCAGGGAATAGACTTGGAAACATTCCATCACACACTTTTAAGAAATATCTGATGCTCCAAAAAAAAACTGAGCAGCGAGACAAAACCTAACATTAATTACAATAATTACTCCATTTTATGTTTATTTTATTAATACCCAGCTGCTTCTGAAAACTGTTTTGCTCTCCGGTAAAACTTGCCTGCATATTTAATAGGAAAAAGCATACTGTCAACAGGTGAAGCAAGACAATTGAAAAACCAAAAAGCCTGTATATCTCCTAAAAGTTAAAATGCAAAATTTCCACAACTTTGTAGCTAATTTGTTAACTGTGCATTTCAATTAGTTCCTTCCTCGATTGACCAGACTATCAGAGGACGAATTCCTGCTGGTCTCAACTTGTTTTCTATTCTTTTTGCTGCTGCGCTCTTCTTCTGCAGGTTCGACCAAAACTTTTCACGATTGAGTCTTCCCATCTTTTGGGGGACTATCAGGGAGTCTTTTTACTGCTGCTGTCCAATGCCTGTTTGTCATTCTAGAAACATGTCCAGCCTAGCTGTTGAGTCCGGTGTGAAGAAGTACTCTGACCAGCAGGATTGGGTCAAACACAAGTGATTTATTATCAGCTCAGGAAATCGGACTGGGGACTATGTACAAGGTGGCTTGCTTATATACTGTGAGAATGGCAGTTACACAAATGGATACATTTCGGCGGGCCTACAGAAGGCGGCAAAATACGAGGTGATGAATCAGCATTGTTTAAGATAGCTCTTTGAGTTTGGCGCCTACCAAAAAGGCGCGCTTCCTGGCTTTGCCGCTTGGCACGGCTTGAGTTTAAACATAAAGCAAACCATAATTCTAATAAATAATGCTTGGACATAACACTAGTGCAATTAGTTCATACTACACTTTTAAAATTATGAACAATATAGTTTATATTTCAGAAAATAAAGTGTGTCTTGGAAATACTGAGTTAATGAATTATGGTACAGTACAAGCTACAAATGTATTCTGCAATACTGAGACTACACTACAGCATAAGAAGTCAGTTCAGGCAAGACTCAACTATAGATGTGTGAAACGTGTTTGTTTGAAACAGTGATGTTTACTATTAGTGTACTAACCATTCAAAGTGTCAAAAACTCTTAGCCAGAAACAGATATTTTTATTTACATTGAAAAAAATAGCCCAAATATGATTTTTAGAACTTTCTATTATGTAGTTGTCCTGTTGCTCACCTTAACTCTTTGAACAGAATATGTTAAATATAACAGTAATACATTTTTTTAAAAAAAACTAAATCCAAGCACAATTACTTGAAGTAATTTGGAGTATTTGGGAAGGAGATCTGCAATTTTTGCTCATTCCAAACAGAATTTCTTGTATTTTCAGGAAGTTTAAGCAATATATAAAAGGAAAGAGGAGGCAGAAATGATTTCCCCTAACTTTGAAAACTGAGTAAACTTTACTTGGTTACTTGGTTGATCCGTGTTTCACACGTCAATATATACAGTAGTTTGACGTGGTGGATCAAAGCATCATCTCTCACTGTTTCCGATCCCATGCCAGTCTTATCCTGGGCCTCGGGAACTTTGCCCTGAACTGGTCTTCCCGTCTGGTTGCTGGCCTTCCTAGTGGTTGCTTTATGTCAAGTGGTATCAACTCTCTGATAGCTTTCATCCATCTGCCATCTCTGAAGCGGCACACATGCCCGGGCCACCAATGACTTGCAAACTCAACCAATGTTGATGCTTGTTTTGCACCTGATCTTATATACAATTCTTCATTTGCTATTTGATCAACCCATCATATACGTAGCATCCTTTGCTCGATTGTTCTTTGTGTTATATCAATATTTTTGATGCCAGCTTTTATAGGTGCCCATGTTTCACTGCCATATAATAAAGCAGGCAGAATGGTGGTGTTGATGAGTTCAACCGGTAATTTTCTCATTTTTGCTTCACTAAGTACATCCTTTATGTTGTTAAAAGCTACCCATGATGCTTGCCTTCTTCTTAAAATTTCTTTTGTTAGATCGTGCCTTAGGTTAACCTCTTGCCCAAGGTATGCACATGAATCAACTTCTTCTACTACAGTATCTCGTTTGCACATCTCATATCTATGGCATTTGTGGAGGCACTCTGTGTATATTTCGTTTTTGACATTTTGATCTTCAGGCCAATGTTTTGACTTTCTGTGTCTAACTCATGAAGCATACTATACTCCACACTTCTTCTATTGATTCTGATATTAATACTATATTGTCATCAGTGAAGTGAGGATGGGATAATTACTCACTGTTTATACGAATTATCTTTTCCTCCCATGTCAAATTGCTGATTGCTGATTCTAAGTCAGCAGTAAACAACTTTGGACTGATCGGATAGGATAAGATAGGATTTTTATTTGTATACTGCCTTATTCGACCCAATGGGTGACTCAAGGCGGTTCACAGGCATTTCAATATACAATATAACAAAAGATAAAAATACAGCATTACAAAACACAATAGAATACACAATATAGTATGGTACAAATTAGCAAAGTTACATAATTACATGTCAGAATAAATATATAATAATACAGCATACATAACGGAGCCCTGGCTCGACATGTCCAATGGAGATCAGGGCTCAATGTACATGACTAATCAACAGTAATCCAAGTCCTAAATACAATTACAAACTAACATATCATGAACCATACACAGAATATCAAAAGGACAATGTCAATCAACAATGTACCAGGAAAAACAACACCGTAAAGACACCCCAAGAAAACCCTGACCCAACCATCTCCTTCCACACTAACGGCTGAGAGGGAATCCAACAAGTCCTCTTCTCCTTCACAGCCCAGAAAAGTCCGAAAGAGAAAAGTCATGCCACCAGCCGAGAAGGCAAGGAGCATCCTTTTGTGCCGTTCGCCCAGCCTCAATCCAAATGTACTCTTTGAAGGACTCTGAGTCCAAATGTACTCTCTGAAGCCCTGAAGGACTCCTCTTTTTGAGTAAAACTTTAAAAACCTCAAACTTGTGGTATTTTCTTGAAAAAAGATTGAAAACTGCTTCCTCCATCAAGCACTTTAATGTCTCACTGTACCACTTTCTTATGAGCCCTGTTGGGGGCAAAATACTGAAACCACCCATTCCTTCTACATATTGCTTTGACAACTCTCCACAGAAAATCAGGAAGTGTTTAAATTGCTGTGATCGTACATGTTAGCAAAAACATTAATTGTTTACATTGTTGTGATGTAGACCAGGGGTGCCCAAACTATGGCCCATGGCGCCAAATCATCCAGCCTTCACCCCGTCTTCGGAAGTAGAAGTAAAATGTGCCCACACATGCACAAAACGCTGCCGTAAATGACCCGTGGCTGTTGTAAACACATTTATGACAGCCGTGGGTGCATTTATAACAGTGTTTTGCGCATGCGCAGGTGCGTTTTACTTTTGCTTCCGGTGGGAGGAACCATGTGAGCAGCCCACTCAATCATGTGATCGGCCTGCGGCCTGAAAAGTCTTCTCTGCACCCCTTCATCTTACACCCCCTAAAATCAGGCAGTGTAGACAGGCCTCTGGGGTGGATTATCCAGGTGTCGGTCCTCCTCCCCAATTCCCCTTGGCATTTAGAACTTAATCTGTTCTTGGACTGTTGCCGGTAGGAGCCTTCATGCTGATCACCAGTTTGTTTTGAGAAAACAAATCTCTCCTAGGTGTGGACATATCATTTCCAGACATGAATGAATCTGTCTCTTTATCAAGTGCCTTCACCTACTGTACATCTGTTACAGACCCATCTGTGAAATTATAAATCTGAAAGAAAACATAACACTGAAATAGTGAGAAATACTTAATGCATTTCACTTCAGCTCCTGTTACAAAAATTAAACAACAGCTGAAGCAGCCTCATGAATGATTAATCCTGAAGCAAATATCATACTTTATACCTTTCCAGGTGGAAGATTTAACATCTTATTAAAACTTCATGCCTGTTACAGATTGCTTTCAGTTTTTCAACACTGGAGAGCACAAAGCTAATTTAAATAAAAAAGGATCTAAACATTTAGGCCAGAATCTTGTGAATAAAAACTGCATTTGTAAATGCAATTTGGGCAGCAATTTTTCCCTTCTGGTAGAAAACCACATTTGAGTTTATGTTTATGTTTTTTATGTTTAATTGGATTTATACCCCGCTCCACTCAGCCCAAAAGGCCAACTCAGAGCGGCTTACAACACAATAATATAAGTACAATTACAACAAAAAAATTAATATACATACAATTAACATACAATTATAACAATATAATAATACAAAAATACAATATAATCATAACACATCAAAATATAGACATAATATAACAGCATGAAAATACAATAGGAAAACAATAGTAATACAATACAATAAATTACACAATGAATTATACAATAGACATTTAATTACACAGTCCCTCGGCTACTAATCCCATGGCCCGCACATTATTGAACGGAGCCAAAGAAGAAGACAACCCGGCCCCAACACAGCCGAGGCCAGGAAATGGACCGGCAACTCTGGCGGTGCGGCTTTGAATGTCCCGCCGCAACAACGCCAGTCAGCTGTGCTCCCACCTCCCCCACCGGCGGGGCGGGGGAGGGAGCCGTGGTGGACTGTGGCTCCGACGGCGCTGGCGGTGCGGCTTTGAATGTCCCGCCGCAACAACGCCGGTCAGCTGTGCTCCCACCTCCCCCACCGGCGGGGCGGGGGAGGGAGCCGTGGTGGACTGGCAGGTGCCGCTCGTTCCACCGGCCGGCTGCCGGTCGAAAGCCCCGCTGGGCTTGGTGGAGGCTGGGGCGGCTTTTGAGGGCGATGGAAAGCCCTCAGGTGCCGCTCCATACCTTGTGTGTGAGAGACTATTTCCATAATTGCTATTGCACTCGTACAACAGGTTTCTGGCCGTAAACATTTTGCCTTCAATGTACTGAGTAAAAAGTCTACAACATAGTCATCTGTTAATCCAAAAGTATTTGTAGACTGGACCTTACCTCTATGCATAGTATGTTCATTTAAGCATCAGATGGAATGCCCTCAAACTTTATTACAGTTGCATAATTCTATGAATAGGTGTAGTTGTTCAGTAAATAGATATCAAATTAGTTCGAAAATCCTCCATAGAGATATACTATGGGTGCTAGAACTTGGAAGAAACTATCTGATACACCTACCAATTGAGCTTCCTCGGGCAGTGGAATGCAAAGCATATGCTCTGTCAAAGATCTAAATTGGAAGGCATAATGTTCTGGAAAAAGATGGCTTTCCAAAGATCCATGCCCAACATACTTTAAGATTGTGTAATTGATAACTATTTTGAATTTGTCGTAATAGAAACTACAATACTGTACAGTATTTGTCAGCATTCTTAATTTCTGCATACTGTATAGCTGAAGTTTCTGAAACATTTTTCCACAAGCAGCCTCATTTAAAGCACATTGTAATAGTGGCATTTGGAAATGACTGAGGCAAGCCCGAGAGAGGCTAGATATGCTTTCTCCAACAACAAGATACAGTTACTTACTACAGTATTTGCTAACAGTAAAGCTAGCTTCATGTGAAGATGAGTGTTTCCCGTGGGTTGGAGGGACCGCACGACAGTGCGGGGAAGAAGGGGGAAGAATACTAGCAGATTACAGTCAAATATTCGCAAACAGAAAAGAAATATTTGCATCATATATTAGAATAAATGTTCCCCCTTTATTGATTACTTTTGCGAGGCCCTTTGCTTTGGTAGCCCCATCTGCTGGAATAGAGATTTTGCTACTTGGATTTTGAAGCCCAAATATGTACTTAGAATACCTGAATGGACTGGAGAACTATTAGCTGTGTGCTCATGTACCTAAGCATATTTTGGATACAGGCAGTTTAGTTGAAAAAGACTTTTTTTGTGTGTACACACAGACACCTTCCTCCCTAATTTCATAACACCCCCCAAATTGTCTCATGAGCTCTCAGTATGTACAATATGATGGGACCCAACATATAGAGCTATACACACCATCTAGTGTGAGTTTTCTTATCCTTTGAGGAGGTTATATTCTGGTGGCCATGTGGTGTGATTGGTCACCAAATTACACTGTACTCCATACTCTGTTTGTGGCAATGAAGATAGGGAGCTATTTTTGAAGGTTTCCCTCTCACCTGAAAGAAATGAGACCAGGTCTGGAGGTGTGCATCTGAGGAGCCCTGTGAGCATATTAAACACCTGCTTATGACATCTTGTCTCAGTCACACCAGGATGCTTCATTTTCTATTTCCAGACTCATGGAATACAGCTTTGTACATATATGTACGGTCTTTTGAAGGGAGCAACAGTGGAGCCCCCCAAATCACACCAACCCCAGACCCCATGAATTATCATGGGGGCCCTACCAATCTGACCAGGGAAGGAGAGGAGCTCTTGGCTCAAGGGATTATTTAGTGAAAGAAGAAAAAACCGATTGAGGCTATATTGGGTCAACAACAATATTTTTATACTGAATGCAGTCATATCTTCAATAAATAATAATATCTGTGTTGACTTCAAAGAGTTTATTCAAGAGTTAAAAAATCCTCCGGATTAGAAACTTTTTTCGAATACATTCTTCATCAGAAAAATATTTACTGTAAATACAAAAATGAAGATAATAATGTGCCAAGTATTTTGAAAAAGACTGCATAAGCCAATAATAGTGATAAAGCCCATAGAAATACATGGCTGAAACATATTATGGTATTTACAAATATGTTATAATGTTTACACATATTCTTTATTCTAGGCTAATGGGATATATACATTTATTTTTATTATTTGTTTGAGTGCATTCCTTGCCTCTCTCAACTTATATCAAGTTGCATGCCTCTCTATAGCTTTACTCTTATTGTGCTAAGGAACTAATTCAGTTTTCAGGCTAAAGACCTGCACTATCTAATATTCCTAATAAAGTACCCCATAAAGCCCATAAAATACTACACAAAGACATGCTGAATAATGTTTACAAAGTTTACAGATAAATAACAAGCCAAGTATCATATGTAGAATACAGCTGCTAACTCCTACTGCTTGTCTAAATTGATAGAATAACATACCTTATTTATTTTGTTAAATTGTTTACATTCAATCGCGTTCCATGCCTTTCTCAGCTTATTCTCTTATCAGGCTGAATGAACGTTACTAGAATTACTATCTGAAACTCTTATATAGAGTGTTCACAAAAGGAGATGTTACCCTTAAAGGAGACAGACCACATTGCTGAATGAAACCCTAAGGGTCTACCAGTCTTATAACCTTAGTGCATTTTCTGTGTCCTAACATTTCAACATTTCAAGATGAAAGAATACACCATATAGGCATTTTTTTTTATTAGTGCACTGCCTGGTCATCTCCTGACTTGTAATTAGCACAAACATAACCTTACGTAAAAAATCTGTTCCATTGGCTTTTATGTAAATCGGTTTTTTACTTAATTCGAAGCAAACCCATAGGAAAAATGAATTTTTACATAACGCAACGCAAACCCATAGGAAAAATGGTTTTTTTACATAACGCAACGCAAACCCATAGGAAAATTTTTTTTTTTTACTTAACTCGATGTAAACCCATAGGAAAATGATATTTATGTAAATCGAAACTACCCCATAGGAAAAATGAACTTTTTACGTAACTCGAAGCAAACCCACAGAAAAAATGATTTTTTTAACATAACTCTAAACAAACCCATAGGAAATTGTGTTATATAAATCGGGACATTTATGTAAAGCGGGACATGGTTTTAGTGCAAAAATCATTATGTAAGTCGAATTTTATGTAACTCGAGGCATATGTAAGTCGGGGTTTTAACTGTACATCAATTTTGATTAAGTATAGAGACAGCCATTTCAATGATGTATGCAAATTAATTGAAGTTCAGTAAAAAATAGTTGCATTCTGCCTCAAAAGGCTGAATAATTTTTTTTAAAAAAAATCAACTATACTATATACATGATTTGTTTATGTTTTACATTTTGAATGACTAATTATATTCTCAATAGTGGGTCAAGTGATATTTATTTATCTTAGCTATTTACTTGCTTCGTCAGAAGGAAAGCTTCACCAATTTCCAGAAGCCATACAGAAAGTCGATTCTAACCTAACAGTAAAATTTCCTAATTTTTTCCGATAAGCCAATAAATTCTAATGGGTTGTATTGTACATACAGTACGAGTAAACTTCTCTGACCTGCCTGCAATACCCAATTCCGCCAACAGAGGTTGCCAATCTGATCCTGAGCCGCTCGCTCGCATTTTTGTATGGGAAGTTAAGGATATCGCGAGAGTTTGATACTACGGGAAGCCAAAGGACCAGAAAATAAAACCGCAATTACTTAGGCCGAGCTTGGGTGGTTGGCGAAGCGGATAAACTTGTGAAGCTCCTGTGGCTTGCTGTGCTGCCTGAATGTCTTACCGGCTCCGCGGGTGACCGGAGAAGGCTCAAAAGGAGGGCGTTGTTTTGCCAGCAGCAAAGATGGCGCTGGTTTACCTTGACGTCGCTCGACCTTTGAACCACTGGCAGTGAGGCTGCCCATAATGAGCATGGCTGCCGCCACCGAGACCTGTGATGGCGAGGCGCCCCTTTCCTCGGCGATGTGGTTTGGAGACCCAGTAAGTGGCCCACCGGGGAGTGGAGGGTTATCGCCATCATCCTTCCTGCACATGTCCTGCCAGGCACTTAAATTGCGCTCCGGTGTCTAGCCAAGCCTGCCACATGACCACGGAAACGTCTGCAGCAGCAGACAGCGCTGGCTCTTCGGCTTTGAAACAGATGAGCACTGCACCCTAGAGTCGGATACGACTGGCTTTCGAGCAAGGGAAACCTTTACCTTAAAGAAGGGCCGGGCTCCTCTGCTGCGCTTGGGCGAAAGAGGGGTCCGCTTTTACAACAGATTTTGCACCACCACGGGTTGCCCCTCCTGCTAGAAATCTCTCTTTAGGGCTCCATCTTTCAGGATGAAGGGACTGCAGTGGCTCAAGTAGTTAAGACGCTGGCTGGGAGGCGAGAGGTCAGCAGTTCGATTCCCGAGGACTGCAGGATGAAATGAGCTCCCGTCTTCGTCCCAGCTCCTGCCAACCTAACAGTTCAAAAGCAAGAAATTGCAAGTAGATAAATAGGGACCACTTTGGTGGGAAGGTAACAGCGTTCCGTGCGCTCGGGTGTCTAGTCATGCGTGCCACATGACCACAGAAACGTCTGCAGAAGCAGACAGCACTCGTTCTTTGGCTTTGAAACAGATGAGCACTGAACCCTAGAGTCGGATACGACTGGTTTTCGAGCAAGGAAAACCTTTACCTTTACTTTCAGGATGACGGGCAGCGTCACTGATAAATGGGCTATTTGTTCCCACCCACCCAAGTAACACACACACACACACACACACACACGCACGCACGCACGCACGCACGCACACACGTGTCTACGTGTTGTCCTTTGCACCCAGGCGTGCTCGTCCAGAGCTTCCCAGGCTTGGGTTTACAGATGTTATTAGGATTTAACTCCAAGGATCCCTGAGCATTGAGCATACTGGCTGGGCTTTCTGAGACTCACTTGAAGCCCACCCCATCCCCTTGTATCTGGTGATTCAAATTTGGAAGTCATGTTGGTGCTTTGGTCCTGGCTTGAGATACAGGTGAAACTCGGAAAATTAGAATATCGTGCAAATATTCATTCATTTCACTTAAAAGGTGAAACAAATATATGACTCACTACATGCAAAGCAAAATATGTCATGCCTTAGTGCATTATAATTATGATGATCATGGCGTACAGCGAGATTATGTGATGATTATGGGGTACATGAGATTGGGGGTTGGGGTTTTCATAAGATGTTAGTCATAAGCATCAATATTATAACAAAGTAAGGCTTGAATTATCTCGCTTTGCATGTAATGAGTCTGTCTCATATATTTGTTTCAACTTTTAAGTTGCATTACTGGACTGAATGAACATTTGCACGATATTCTAATTTTCCGAATTTCACCTGTAAATCTGCATGAGAAGGAGACACAGCAATAGCATATCAGAGAATAAACAAAACAAAGACATTGTAGCACTTTGATTTTAAACTTATATTTTAAAGTTAGCTTTCGTGGATCAAGGCCACTTTGTCAGACAAGCAGTAGCAATTATACTTATATGACTGCAGTGGCTCAAGTGATTAAGACGCTGACTGGAAGGCGACAGGTAAGCAGTTCGATTCCCGAGTACTGCAGGACGGAATGAGCTCCCGTCTTTGTCCCAGCTCCTGCCAACCTAGCAGTTTGAAAGCAAGAAATTGCAACTAAATAAATAGGGACCACTTTAGTGGGAAGGTAAACAGCGTTCTGTTTGCTCCAGTGTCTAGTCATGCCTGCCACATGACCATGGAAACGTCTGCAGAAGCAGACAGCGCTGGCTCTTCAGCTTTGAAACAGATGAGTACTGAACCCTAGAGTTAGATACGACTTTCGAGCAAGGGAAACCTTTACCGCCCCATAACGCTTAGTGCACTATCTGGATGATTCACAAGTTAATTAGCATTTTGCTCCCAACCTGCTGGGTACTCATTGTATAGACCTCAGAAGGATGGAAGGCTGAGTTAACCTTGTACCTGTCAGGATTGAACTCAACATTTTGACAGCAGTTTAACCACTGCGCCACCAAGGCTTATGATGATTCTTTCTCCAAGGCCTGCATGATCTGGAAAGAGGAGAGCCATAGTTCCTTGTGATTTGATTTTCTACAAGATCTTTTGAGCTGATTCCTTAAATTTAATGGGTGACGGCTTGCCTGCTGTGATATGGTGAAGAGAGAAACAGATGACAGAACATCTCTTGAGTTCACATTCTGAATCAAACTTGTCTGATATTCCAGAAAGTTGCTACTGTGTTTCCTACTGACCACATTACATTATTTTCTGTAGTGTGAAAAAGTGACATGTCCCTATGATGCTAATCATCAAATGCCTAAATCTTCGTTGGAGAAGCATATGGTGTCCTGTAAGCTGAGGAAACTAGAGTACTCTAAAGAAGAAGAGGTAACATTTCTGTTCAGTTTTCTGTTTTTATTTGGTTTTTCACATCTAGAGATGAGCTAAGCATCCCCCTTTCCTCAGTTTCTTTTAAAAGCAAAGTGACTTCTTAATTTTGAAAACCTTAAAGTTTCTGGGCTGTATTTTTCTAAATAGAATGGAAGGCATGGAAACATTTAAGATTCAAATGAATAAATATTTGTTTGTTTTTTAATCTAAACCATCTATATTCTCTGTGATTCTGCAAAATAAAATTTAAAATTAAATCTTGTCTATTTTAGAGAGCATCCATTAATATTCTTTTGGAAGGGAGTCATGCATCAAAAACAAATAAAAACTCAGTAGGCAGAATATTTAGTTTCTCTGGTTAAATGTTGTGAGATAATTAAAGCATATGTTAAACAAATGTTTTAGTGTAGCCTTTAACAGAACTAAGAACTAGCAAATGGACAGGATTACCTCTGTGATTCGACCATGGTTTTGTTTGCATACATGTTACAGAGAATTCATAGTGTCTAAGCTTGTGTTTTTGAAATCCTGGAGAATTCGAGGAGTTCTAGTCCAGAAGCACATATTAGCACTCCTATAGTGAAAATCTAATTAAGAAGAACGTGCAATATTCTAACCATTAATGACAATGATAATTGAGGTTTTCCAAGTTATTGCTCCTGGGGGACTTCAACATTCATGTGTAGGGTGTCTATATGAGGCCATGTAAGAGGCCTTAGAAGTTCTGGAGACCATGGCATCCTTGGGCTGATCCCAATATATGTGTGCCCACTCCACCACACCACACCACACCACACCACACCACACCACACCACACACACACACACACACACACACACACACACACACACACACACACACACACACACACACACACACACACACACACACACACACACACACACACACACACACACACACACACACACACACGGCTGGATGTACAATGGTCAGAGAGAACATGACTGAGGGTGACAGATGTGATGACTGTTGCCTAGTCATGGTTTGATGTGACATCCTGCCTCTGCAGGGAGGATGGATGTATTTGAAAGGTCTGCCCTTGAGGGCTACTAGATAAATAGACATTTTATGTCTGAGAAATTGTCCCAGTGTTGTAAATGGGGGAAGGTAGCTCAAGAGATGTCTTATAAGAGATGGACATTAGTCATAGTAACATAAGTGACCAGCTACAAAGCAAAAGGTTCTGAAGGAATAAATGTTTGAATATATAATCCAAAACATTGTGTCTAAGGCAATTTGGCAGTGGAAGAAAAAGGAATAATATCTAAACAAGAGATCATCTGATAAGTGTGTGTGTGTGTGTGTGTGTGTGTTGTACGAAACAATTGCTATACGATACATGCATCGTATAGTGATCTTCCCTATGGGATGCATCGTACAACAATTTCTTTTATTTTATTTTTTGCAAAGTGGGTTTTCCCATTGAAAAATTGTTGTACGATTTTTTTCCATATGGAAAATTGTTATGCAGGACACCATTCCCCCCAAAACAACAACAACAACAACAACACCTAATTGTTATGTGATTTTGTTGCTATACAGGACAATTGTTGTATGAGGTTCCACTGTATTTAACTCTGGTGTTCAGTGAAACATGTGATACAGCATGGTTATATTTGCTCTGTATGTTCCAGTTAATTTTTGTTCTACATGTTTTGGAAATATATTTTGCTACAAAGCTTTTTAAAGTGACTTGAGATTAAAACATTTTGTAACTAAGAAGTTTAAGTACCTTGGAAGAACCTGTAGGTTTCTGAGGTATTGTTTTCAGGTTATTTTGAAGGTTATGTTTTAGAAATTATAGCATGTAGTGTTTGTACTTTATTAGGACTGAAGACCTATTCTGTTTTATTCATACTCACCTATAATAAGCACATGAAATTTTGTAGTAGAGCCTTAGATCTTTGAACTATATTTGCATTCATATTCATTTAATTTAACAAAAGGATGTGCTTGCTCTGCTTTCCTCCTCCGAAAAGGAGGAATTTCTTCTGGACATTTAGTTTGTAATGAAAACATAATATAGTACTTAGAATGGGAAACATTCAATCATAAAAAGAAACTTCCTCAGCTTTGAAAAAAGTGCTTTATATCTTTTTGGGATACATTGCAACTAAAATATTGTCAGCTGTGGAACATAGGTTTTCAAGTCACTTCGGTTGGTCTAAAACATTTAGGTCTCCTATGAGTAATGTGTAGAGCATCTCTCAAAGAGTTCTGACAGAGGAGTGGAGACTTTGCATTGCAGTGGCTCTGGTCCTCCCTTGTCAGTGATTCCCAGATGGTTCAGCATTGGGATGCTAGTTTAAACTCTTGGGTTAAGGGGTCCCACAAGGTTGATATTCTCCACAATGCTTTTTAATATGTACATAAAGCTATTGGAAAAGGCCATCCAGTAATTTGAGATTCACTTTCATCAATATGCTTTTTTAAAAATCATGTCAGAAGCACACAAAGGTACTTTCTGTATTGAAAGGATTTTTGCTGGAGGAACTCTGCTCAGAGGATGCCCAAATGAGGCTCCTTTCATGTCGCCAAGATCTTTCCCCCCGCAAAGTGGTCCCTATTTGTCTACTTGCAATTTCTTGCTCTCGAACTGCTAGGTTGGCAGGAGCTGGGACAGAGACGGGTGCTCATTCCGTCATGCAGTACTCAAGTCTTGAACTTGTCGACCTTCCAGCTAATGACGAGCTTCTTAACCACTGAGCCACCGCCGTCATCAGCTTGCTGATCACACACAACTCTGACTGTCCTGTACTCCACCTGCAGTGGATGCAGTCTGGTGCCTTGAACACTGACTGGCCTCCGTACAGTATTAGAATGGACAAAGGCCAACAAGTTGAAACTAAACATGGACAACGTGTTGTTGAGGGCTCTTCACCATTTAGGAGGAATTTTTCCTAAAGTAGATGGATTTACTGTCTCCCTTAGAGATCAAGAAGGCAACTTGGGAGTTCTTTTGATACCTGCACTTACTATAGAACAGTTTCATTATTATTATTTTCCAGTTTCAGTGCATTGCCCAGTGTGCCCTTCTATAGACAGGAGATTCCTAACAACATGGGTTCATACTTTGATAATATCAAAAATTGCCTACAGCAATGTTCTCCACATGGTGCTTCCTTTGAAACTAATATGGAAGCTTTAGTGGGTCCAGAATGATTAACACAATTAATAAATTTGACTATATCCCCCTCCCCCAGTCTTGACTTGTGTACTGGATCCCCAGGCATTGATATTAACATACAAAGCTCTGAGGAACCCTGGTGGCACAGTGGTTAAACTGCTGTACTGTACTGCAACTAAAAGGTTGTGAGTTTGATCCTGGCTAGGGCTCAAGGTTGACTCAGCCTTCCATCCTTCTGAGTTCGGTAAAGTGAGTACCCATCATGTTGGGGGCAAAATGCTAATTTATTTGTGAACCACCAAAAGAATGCACTAATCGCTGTGGGGCGGTATCTAAGTGTGATTGCTTTTGCTTTTTTGCTTTGGATGGTTTGGGACCCTCTTAGCAGTCAGAGTGTCTCCTCCAAAGATCTGCTCGCCGTCCCACTCAGTCCTCATTGGCTTTGTGTCTTCAGGTACCCACACCAAAAGAGGCTAGGAGGCCAACAACTTGGAATTGCGTCTTCTCCATAGTGTTCCCATCCTTATGGAATGCCCTTCCACAGGAAGTATGCCAGGCTCCCTCTCTCTGGAGTTTTAAGCACATCTTAAAAACTCAACAATTTAAAGAAGTTTTTGAAAATGTACTTCCTAAGCAGAGCCTATGAGAAACTTGGGGAACATAGTTAAAAGTAGAGACATCTCACTACAAACAAAGGTCCGCATAGTCAAAGCAATGGTATTTCCGGTGGTAATGTATGGTTGTGAGAGCTGGACCTTTAGGAAGGCTGAGCGCAGAAGAATAGATGCCTTTGAAATGTGGTATTGGAGGAGAGTTTGGAGAGTCCCATAGACAGCAAGGAGAACAAATAAGTCAATCTTAGAAGAAATCAACCCTGACTGCTCCTTAGAAGGTCAGATAGTAAAGATGAAGTTAAAGTACTTTGGACATCAAATGAGAAGAGAGGATGCACTTGAGAAAGCCTTGATGCTGGAAAAGGTGGAGGGCAAAAGAAGAAGGGGGCGGTCAAAGATGAGATGGCTAGATGGTATTGTAGACGCAATGGGCACAGAGCTGGCCGAGTTGAGGAGGATGGTGGAGGTCACAGGGGTGCCTGGAGGACAATGGTCCGTGGGGTTGCAAAGGGTCGGAATCAACTGTGCGACTGAACAACAACAACCACCAGAGCCTTAACCCATTACTGACAATTTTTGTGGTTAAAATCTATCATTAGATTCAAAGGCGAAGATTGGCATAAAATTAATAGCTCGAGACCTAACCAAGGACCTAAGAACTGTTAAGGTAACATCTAAGTACATAGGCAGTTCCTAGTAAAGTTTTTTTTTTTTTTACAAAATTAGAATATTCAAGTCCAATAAATCTAACATTTCCAAATATCTAGGGAGTCCTTTAGGTATTGCTCCAAGCGCTCCGATTACCATAAGTGCAACAGCAAGTTTCTTTTTCCATAAACATTCAACCTCAATTTGTGAATCACCTTATTTTATTAGCCTTATATCATCTTCATCATCTGATTAGTTTAATTTATTATTATGATTTGTTTGTAGCTTTCTGGATTTGGATTATAGGGTTTCAACTTTTGTTTGTAAACCACCCAGAATAGTGGATCTCACTAGATGGACAGTATAGAAATTCAATACATAAATACTGACTAGTGTGTATTTTTGGTACATTTTGTCTTGCAGGCTGAAATGTACGATTCTACTTTTTTCTATGAGAAAGCAAGGATTCCTAAGGTTCAAATGGGTGAGTGTTAATGTGCTGGTAAACATATTAAAAGTTACTAGGCATCAGTTGTTATTATTCTCTGTTTTCCAGAGTGAGAACATTATAAGCAATTTGGAAGGAAATGTCTGTGATGTAGATTTTTGTTCTCGTTTTCTAAGCTTCTTTGTGAAGCTTAGTTCATTAGGCACTGGCTTAATTTTTATTGAGCTTGGCAACTGATCTCAACTTGAACGCTTTGGTAATGTCATAATTCATTCGAAGTTAATACTTAGCTTTGAAATCAAAGACAAACAGCAGGATACATGATCAACAATCAAGCCAGGGTAAAGAATAAACACATTTTGCTTTGTATTGGTGCTATATTGTATTTCTGTACGTTATGCATTGTGAACCGCTTTGGGTTGTCTGCTGGACGAGGAAAGCAGTATATAAGAATAAAATTCAATTCAATTCAATTCAATGAAAGAGAATATGTCCACCTAAGTATACACATCACGATACAGTAAAACCATACCTGTCAACTGCGGCTCAGGCAAATCCGGGACCTGCGCAGACCTGGTCTGCGCAGGTCGCATTGTAAGCATGTGCGTGGAGGGCTACGCCACTTGAGTAGCCTTCTACGCAGGCGGCGTAGCCTGCGCATGCATGGAAGGGAGCTACGGAAGTGTAGAGCCCTTCCACACATGCGTGCAATGCGACCTGCGCAGATGGGCTGCGCAGTGCCTCCTTTCCCCCGCTGCAAAATTACGGGGTTTTGGCAGCGTGGGTCGGGAAATGGCGCAAATCGGCCCTGAATTACAGGGTAATCCCGGCCAAATCAGGATGGTTGACAGGTATGAGTAAAACCCTGACTTAAATATGCCTTGAGTGATATAAAATTCGACTTACATAATGATTTTGTGCTGAAACCATGTCCCGGTTTACACGATTTCCTATGGGTTTGCTTCGAGTTACATAAAGAATCTTCTTCCTATGGGTTTGCTTTGATTTACATGAAAATTTTATTTTTCCTATGGTTCTGCTTCGAGTTATGTAAAAAAATAATTTTTCCTATGGGTTTGCTTCTAGTTACATAAAAAAAGATTTAAGCAAAAGCCTATGGAACGGACTTTTTCGTAAGTAGGGGTTTTACTGTATTCTCTTTCATATTTACTGTTTACTTGATTGTTGAAGATCATGTCTCCAGATGTTTGTCTTTGTTTTCAGAGTTTAGTATCAAGTTTGAATGAATTATGACAATTTCCTGAGTTCTGACAATAAGAATGAAGAAAGGCAGAGGATCCTCAGCTAGTTTGTTTATAAAATGTGATTATTGCTTTTCTACCAAAGAGGTACCTAAGATATAATATAGATAGCATAGTCAACATGGCGGGTCAGGATTCTTAAAATGCAGTGGTTGCATAAGCGATATTATGTCCACCAGTAAACTAGTTTCTTTGAAATCTGGCTGCGGTGTTATCTTGCTTAATGCTAATTTAGCGATGATTCAGTCCAAGCAGCCTTGACATTTTTAAAAATGCCTCTGAGGAAAGAAAACCATGTATAGCCAGAAAATCCGAATCCTCGAAATCATCTGATGTCTCTTTAATTTTTCCCCAGGATAGGAACAGCTCTGTTAGCCTATTGGAGCAAGAACAATAAAAAGTCTTGTCATACCTTTAAAGTGGTAAAATGAGACACTAAATAAAATGTGCTCGTTTTCATGGCATGACAAGCCTCTGTTGTTTTCTGTGAAAATTGTTCCGCATGTAAAAACCTCATTTAAAACATCTGGTCTCTGAATGTGAACAGCTGTTTAAAAATGTAACAGCCAGGATAATTTCATTTTTACCCAGAGTTTGTGCATTTCAGGCATTGTGAATTAAATAACCTGTCTTTGAAGTGCACATAATCATTACATACCGCTCATGCTTGTATCATTTATTTTTATTTTTTGCTGCAGACAAGAACTTACAGTTTGACATTATTAAACAAGCTGTTGCTAAAGAGTGTGGAAGTTTCTCTGCGGGTAAGAAAGGGCAAGTTGCCATAAGTGTCCTTTGAGATTCTAGAACAGATCAAAAGCAAGAAATTGCAAGTAGATAAATAGGCACCACTTTGGTGGGAAGGTAACAGTATTCCATGCACTCTGATGTAGGGCTGTCCTATGTCCCGGAAAACCCAGGATTGTCCCAGATTCAAGGTAGGGAAATTTGTCCCTGCCAGTTCAATAAAAAAAACATGTTAAAGTCCCAGATTTGTGGTGAGGTGGCACCGCAACACACCACACACTCATAGAGGGAGAGAGGGTGGGAAGTGCCTTCCCCTTAGTCCCTCCCTGTCTTGAGCTCTCCCAAGTCTCCTCGCTACAAGTGGCGCTGGTTGCAAGAAGGTCTTGACACTCTTTCTTCAGGGCGCCCTGTGACGCACCATGAGTGCCAGGGAGAAGCAGGTGGTGGCTGAGGCGCAGGGGTGGCGCGGCTCCTCCTGCCTCCAGTTGGATTAATTGTGTCTGCGGCGGGCTCTGGAGCACCCCCCCCCCCCGGTGAGTTTTTTTTGGTGCTGCGGCGGGGAACCCAACAAGCCATCCTCCAGTTCCTTTAACTAAAAAGGCTTGGCAAGGGGGGGATGGAAACATGCCGCAGGTGGTGGGACTGGCTTTGGGGAGTCTCTTCCAGGGATGACTGGGATCAAACCCATGTGGTTTTTTTTTATTTTTTATATATATATTTTTGAGGGAGGGGATGGGAGGAGGAAGAAGGTGCCAGATTCAAGACCGTGTGTCCCAGGTGGGCAAGTTGCAGTTTTTGGATTGCCGGATGGGAATCCCGGTTTTATGGGAGAGAATTATGGCAGCTGTACTCTGGTGTCTAGTCATGTCCATGGAAACATCTGCAGATGCAGACAGCACTGGCTCTTTGGCTATAAACAGAGATGACCACCAAACCCTAGAGTCGGATACAACTTGCTTTCGAGCAAGGGCAACCTTTACCTTAAAAATGCTTGCTTTTCTGAAGTTCAGCCCTTCCTTATTTAATTCTTCTTTCTTGTTCTGTGTATATTCTAATCCATGGCAGTGAAGCCAGAGTTACATTTTTTTCCCTAGCATTTTTTTAAAAAAAACTAAATATAGCACTTTTTAATATGCACTACTTCTGTGTTAATCTGCATGTAAATATGAAGTAGGTCATGACATCACCCATTTTATTGATGGAGCCCGGGTTGTGACTGACTGATAGCTAGCCTATGGTGCCATGGCTTAGTGGGATTCAAATGGAGCCACTGCTCAGTTAATCTACATTATTGTGGCTAAATGGATAGTGCATTATCGGCTCAGATACAGAAAAGAAGGCTTGGATCTTGGAGAGAGAAACAAATTAAGAGCTGATGTCTGATATGAACGCAGGAAAGTCCGGATCACGTTCCATCCTGACCTTCCTGCCACACAAGTTCTAAATACTGAATCCATTAAAGAGTAATATGTATAAAAAGTGAACAAAATTATGTAGTATTACATTGTATGAGTTGCTGTCATAAGGAGCAAGGCTAGGGAGTGCATGTAAGCTGTTGCCCTAAGTTATTTATCCATTGCTAGCTTTCTAGAGCCCTGTGGCCCAGTGGTTAAACTGCTGTACTGCAGCCAAAACCTTGTGAGTTCGATCCTGTTGGGGATCAAGGTTGACTCAGACTTCCATCCTTCCGAGGTCAGTAAAATGAGTAATTAACTTGTAAACTGCCCGGAGAGTGCACTAAGGGCTTTTGTTGTTCAGTCGCACAGTCGATTCCGACCCTTTGCGACCCTATGGACCTTTGTCCTCCAGGCACCTCTGTCCTCCACCATCCTCCTCGACCCGCTATGAGGCAGTATATAAGTGTAATTGCTATTGCTTTCTGCCACTCCCTAGTGGGCATGCTTTACAGATCCGCCATACTCTCTCTCCTTCACCAACATACTAATTTTAGGCAATAGTAGAGCATGTTTTCATCCTAAGCATGGGGGTACCACAGACTCGAAGCAGAAAACGTCAACCAAACCATCCAAAGTGTCTTGGCCTCAGTCTGCATTGAGTGGTATACGAGGAACAGTGAACTCTATTGCTACAAAAATTTGTTTGGCTTACAAGACAAATGTATTGCATCCTCCTCCTTGCACTTTTCTTAACAGAATGGGCAACTTTGTCTGGACAGTTGTATCCGCCAAGACCTGCCAAAGGCTGCCATCCCACCACAACCAAAATTCAGAAACACAGTAATAAGGAAAAAAAGGGGCCTATTTAAGCCAAGTATTTAGTTTGCTTCTAATCATGGTTTCCCTGTTTATAAGCCAGTATGTTACAGAAGTGGGGCCATTCAACAATTACGTGATCCGTTTTGGGGGGGAACATTGACACCCCCCATGTAATCCGACTAATTTTCGCTTCGGACACACACACACCCTTTAAAATTACGTAATCCAGAGCTTTTGTATCGAGACTCTAATTAGCTTTTCACTATTGGTGAAATAGAAATAGGTTGCACAAGCAATTCAATAATCTCAAATTGGATCAAAATTCCCAGGGATCATTTTTAAACCTTTAAAAGCGCTGTGTTTCGAAACCACAACAGCTCCAAATGGATTACGTTATCTTTGACCTGACCCCCCCTCCCGCCTCCAAGTAATTTTCCGTAATTCAGATGGCAAGCCCCCCCCCCCCCCCCCCCCGAGGATCACGTAGTTGTTGAATGGCCCCAGTGTACAATAGTTATTATACTACAAGGTTGGCTCAGCCTTCCATCCTTCAGAGGTCAGTAAAATGAGTACCCAGCGTGTCAGGAGCAAAATGCTAATTAACTTGTGAACCACCTAGAAAGTGCACTAAGCGCTGTGAGGCAGTATAGAAGTGTGATTGCTTTTGCTTTGAATGGTTTTGAAGCCCTATTAGCAGTCAGAGTGTCTCCTCCAAAGATCTGCTCCCCATCCCACCCAGTCCTCATTGCTAATTAACTTGTGAAATGCTCATTAACTTGTGAACCACCCAGAGAGTGCGCTAAGCACTATGGAGCGGTATAGAAGTGGAATTCAAGGTGCTGGTTTTGACCTTTAAAGCCCTATATGGTAGTGGGCCAGGTTACCTTAGAGACCGCATCGCCCTGAGGACGTCTGTCCGTCCAACCAGAGCGGACTGGAGGGGCTCTCTAATTGTTCCATCAGCCAGAGGGGCTCGCCTCTCTGGCACAAGGAGGAGAGCCTTCTCCGTGTCTGCACCGGCCCTCTGGAACCTCCTGCCAACAGAATTACGTCTTCGGACGGAGTTGCTGCCTTTCAGAAGGGATCTTAAAACCTGGCTGGCGGGTCAAGTGTGGGGTGCGGGTGGAAGGGTAACCACCATGGGGTGGTTGGTGTAGAGGAACTCTTCCCCATGGTGCCTTTCGATCCTGCAGCCCCTGCTTTTTAGGGGGTGGGTAGTCTTAATTTGTTTTTACTGTTTTAACTGTTTTTAGGATTGTGATTATATATTTGAAATGTTGTATTTATTATTGTATTTGTGAATATTGTATTTACATTTGTAAACTCCTTGGGTTGCCCTGGGGTTACGTTTATGTTGTTAGCCGCCCGGAGCCGGCCTTGTGTTGAGTGGGCGGGATATAAATTGAATAAATAAATAAATAAATAAATAAAAATAAATAAATAAAATTACTATTGTTACTACAAACCATACAAAATACCACTATACTAGTTCCTCCCCACCCATTTACACCAAAATCTGACATGCCATTTGCTGCCAATTTCCCCCCTTTTTGTAACCTTAATTTAGCAGTATAATTTATTGTTGTTTTCAGAGCCCATTGTGGTGGCAAAACAGCTTCAGGATGCCCGTTGTCCACCTCTTGTACACAAGGAGGCTTTGATTTTTTGCTTATCAACTAAGAGACAAGAATTTTCAGCAGCTCCTTATGTTTCCAGTGTCCCTCTGGCTCAGGGCATTTGTTTGTTTTGATGATCATAATGTAGTCAACTGTTTGCACATTTTAGGTGCTTATTCCTCTCAGTCTGTCGAAGTTCCACACAACCACAAGCGTTACATCTGCGATCTGACCCAAGCCGACCGCCTTGCGATTTATGACTACGTCCTTGCGGAGACAAAGAACCAGAGGTCAAGATCCCAGCTGACGGAAAATGACAGTGATCTGTTTGTGGACTTGGCAGCTAAAATCAACCAAGGTCTGAGGGGGGGGAAATGCTGTTGCGGTGCTGTATATGATAGCTGTAAAACTGCTAAACATACGAAGTGGGATTTTGTACTTTTGCCGAGGCATCTTTTCCCTCTCAAATAGCATGCCAGATCTGATCTGCCTTCTACATAACAGCATGACTGTAAGTGAGCTCCTGTCCTCTGTCCCAGCTCCTGCCAACCTAGCAGTTCGAAAGCAAGAAATTGCAAGTAGATAAATAGGGACCGCTTTGGTGGGAAGGTAACAGCGTTCCGTGCGCTCCGGTGTCTAGTCATGCCTGCCACATATCCACGGAAACATCTGCAAATGCAGACAGTGTTGGCTCTTTGGCTGTAAACGGGAGATGAGCACTGAACTCTAGAGTCAGATACGACTGGATTTCAAGCAAGGGCAACCTTTTTACCTTAAAGCAAGCAAAAAGGCAGAAGCTGAAATTAGTACAGTTTTCAGTCCCAATACAATTGTTAAGACTTTAGCATGTGCCTTGTGGGCTGGATTGCAGCCAGTGATTGTTGCATTTAGGCACCCGTCTCGTCACCTACAGCAGGGGGTGGGGTGAGCGCCAATGCAGAACCCGCAACACTGTGCAGTTGTGCCTTCTCGAAGATTGTGGTATTTTTTTAGCCACAGTCGAGCATACCCTGTTAATGGTCACCTTCAGTGATGCACTCCCAATTTTTTTTACTACCACCTCTGTGGGTGGGGCCAAATCTATGGGCAGGACCAACAATGGGGTATGGAGGTGGGCGTGACCTGGGGGAATTTCTGCTACCGCTTCTCCGGAACAGGACAGAACCTGCTTCAGTGCATCACTGGCCACCTTGTATTGCCAGCTAATCTTTCTCACACTCAGTCAGGCAAAGGGAACTGCAGAATGAACGTACCAAAAGGTGCCTTCATTTTGGCAGTTTCACGTCTGTCCTAGACACGGAAGGAGGAGGAGAAGTGATCTATTTTGTTGAGACCCAACTGTACAATGCCCTTGAGTACCTATCCATATGTGCTTTTACACTAGGAGTGGAAGTAAACCAGCAACCAGAGTCAATGTATTTTTGTTTGTTTGTTTGTTATTTAGAGGATGGTCAGAAAGGTCCAAAGTCCCATCTTGAAATCCTTGCAGAGATGCGGGACTACAAAAGACGGCGGCAGTCCTACAGAGCTAAGAATGTACACATCACCAAAAAATCCTACACAGAGGTGAGTTGAGTATCTGAGGAAATGCTCATTCTTGCATATACCAATTCATGAACATGAAACTCCCATGGATTAAACCCCAGATTGGCAGAAATATTTGAACTGTTCCCAATTAAATATGCTCTTTAAAATGCTGACGTACGCTGCTACCTGCAGCTTCCCCCAGGGCAAGTACATGAAAGACCACCCCTCTCTTTGAACTGAGCTAATAGCTGTGCATGGAATATTGTAATATGGCACAGGCCGCATACTAAGGTGTGTTCTGTCTTCTAACTTTAAAAGAGCCAGTAGCCCGTTACTACCAAATGACAGTCAGCGCTGTTCAAATCCAAATATTGGTGAGTCTAGGCTTTGCTTTTAAATGAAATGTCTGATTTTTTTCATCTGGCTTTCTGCCTATGATGCTCTCCATCCAACAATGTCCACTTTTTGTCCAGGTTCACTCTTTGCTGTCTCTCTCCAGGTAATAAGAGATGTCATTGGAGTGCACATGGAGGAACTTACTAGTCATTGGCAGGAGGAGAACAGAAATGTGGACGTTTGTGAAGGGGAAGTGTCATCTTTTTCAGCAAAGTCTTCAGGAAGGCAAGAACTGCCCCAGCAAAAAGCTCTCTTTTTTCTGGAATATCATTACCTTTTATTTGTTTATTTAATTATTTTTTCATACTTCTATTGCCACCCAACTCGACGACGACTCTGGGCAGCTTACAGAAATAGACAATGTTAAAACCCACTAAAATCACATAAAACCCCATTAAAAAAACCCACACACACACATAAAAAGAAAGAGTCTCACTGTTTAAACAAGCCAGCAGGCGGGTGTCACCCCTCCATCGGCACCCCACACCTTCCCCGCCAGCCAGGTTTTCAGATCTTTCCTAAAGGGCAGCAATTCTGTCTGCAGCCGCAGTTCCACTGGCAGGAGGTTCGATAGAGCCGGTGCGGACACGGAGAAGGCCCTCCTTCTTGTGCTAGAGAGATGAGCCCCTCTAGCCGATGGTACAAGTAGAGAGCCCCTCCGGTCCGCTCTGGTTGGACAGACAGATGTTCTTGGGGCAACGCAGTCTCTTAGGTACCCTGGCCCACTACCATGTAGGGCTTTAAAGGTAATAACCAGCACCTTGAATTGCACCCGGAGGCAAATTGGTAACCAGTGCAGCTCCCATAGCAGTGGTGAGGCACAAACATAATGCCCACACCCCATCACCACCCAGGCAGCCACGTTCTGGACCAAATGCAGCCTCCGAATGGTCGTCAAGGGCAGCCCCATGTAGAGCACATTACAGTAATCTAGTCTAGAGGTGACCAGAGCATGCGTGACCATGAGCAAGTGCAGTAAAACTTTCACAACACTCTCATTAAGATAAAAGCTGCGAAGAATGCCACATGTAGAATGGGTGTGAGCAGTCTCAGTGGAGCTGAGGAAGTTCTTCCAGATTGCCAACAGCAATAGGTTTGTGTCCACAAGATGGTGGACTAAGGGTGAGATTTTTCAGGGCTTTTTGGTCTGCACTTCCCATCATTCTCCATTCTGGACATTCTACCTTACACAGGTACCCAGAAGAGGCTCACTTGGGAGAAAGGCCCCTACTTGAAAGGCTTCAAGGCTTACTAGACCGAGCTCTGCCTAAGCTCCCTGTTGAAATGCTACGTATCTAGGAGCACAGAAAGCTATGCAAAGTTAGGCCTAGCTAAACTGGAGTCTTCCAGTTGAGGCTTTTCTCCCAAGTGAAATACATATAGGTGTCGATAAGGTATTTGTCTATCAGGGAGAACTCACAAAATGGAGGATTTTTACATTTGTAGGCTAAATAATCTTAAAATCCCATTCCCAGGTGAGACCAGAGTCTAATTTACATATATATGTTTTTATTCAGTGCAGTGATTTTGTACTATAAAGGTTGATACGGGGTGTTTGTGTGTTATTATCTGAAAAGGATTTAATTGAGAATTTTATTAAACTCGTGGGGGGGACTTGCTCCCTCTATTGGCCCTGTGTGTGTTATACTGCATAGATAAGAAATGGACAACACTTGTCTCACTGGCCATTTTTGTGGCTCCAAAGAGGTCTCATCATTTTCAACACTGTCAGTTAATAAAGGCCCTATTTTTACCTTTTATTAAATGACAAAAACAGCCATACCACCAGATTCTAGTGGCATGGCAAGTACAGTGCAAGCCTAATGGTTAGGGAAGGTGCAGTACCTCCTCTGGGAGATTCTCCACAGTCCCCAGTGACAAGCAGCATACTCCTCACTACATAATACCGTATTTGCCAGCGTAAAAGACGCATCGGAGTATAAGACACACCCTTTTATTACCAAAATAGGCCACTATATGCCAATATATACATTACAAGACGCACTACATTTTTCCAGTGTATTTTAAGGGGGGAAGTGGGTCTTATACACCAGCAAACACAGTACCTTTCTCTCGCTAGGGGCTTATTGGTTATAATCCCATTACTGTATGTAGTTAAGCTTGCATAAAGCAAGTGGTGTTATTTACAGTGGCTTCTTGCTGGTAATCAATGAAACATCACTTGGGTTTTCCAGAACCCAATCAGATGGCAGGTCAAGAATCCATACTGTGAAGAGGCCAAACGGTAAAATGATACACAGCGGGAGACAACCGTTTGAGGCAGAAGGCATGAAAGCCAACGTTTCATTAAATATTCGACAGTAGAACAAGAATAAAGTATCTTAATCAATATAATGCTCTTTAATCTTTCAATCTATGTGTTGTATCTTTTATCAAAACTAGAACATAAATCAGATATCTTCTCTTAATCCATAAACTGTCTCTCTTTTCAGAACTCAAAGTTTCTCAATGTTGTACAATGTATTCAAGTCCAAATCAACATAAATGTATAGCGGCTGTAGTGTTTACAAGCTTACAATATCCACAAGAATGAAGACCGAAATGGTCTTGAAGTGGTGCGGTGATCCACCTAAATTATAATTACAATAACTTCTCATGCAGTACTCTATTCACGTAATTCAGTAAGAAAATAGTAATACTCGGCAAATTTGGCATGGATACCGCCCACTATATTCCTTTGTTTCAAATGCAATTAGCTCTGTCTCGAAGCCCACCCGGTTTGGAGGCTTTTCACATTTAGTTTCTTCAGGAGAATAAATATAAAGTTTTATCTTATAAATGCGTCCCCTGAGCCTCCTCAAGTAATTCTTTTTCCTCATGGACATTCTTGTCGATATTGTAAGCTTGTAAACACTGCAGCCGCTATACATTTATGTTGATTTGGACTGGAATACATTGTACAACATTGAGTACTTTGCGTTCTGACAACAGAGATAGTTTATGGATTAAGAGAAGATATCTGATTTAAGGTTCTAGTTTTGATAAAAGATACAACACATAGATTGAAAGATTAAAGAGAAATATTGATTAAGAGACTTTATTCTTGTTCTACTGTCGAATATTTAATGAAACGTTGGCTTTCACGCCTTTTGCCTCAAAAGGTCAAGAATCCAAGCAAGGACTCATTAAACACCAACTTTTTCAAAAGGAAGGGGGGAAGTAGGTTGTATGTTCCTTTTCTATTCAGCAGCCATCCATTATTTCATAAATAGCACGAAGAGGGGGATACAAACATCTCTGCCTCCCTCTAGCTCCCATATGTACGCTATGACATTCCCTGCTAATAATATTGGATTGGTAGTAGTATGCATGGTATTTTGTAAAAATGATCAAGCAGCAGATCAGTCAGTCATGTTTATTGCTGACCATGCAAAACAGACAGAGTTTATTCCCCCTAAATTGAGCAGTCTGTATTCTGAAGCCATCACTTCTTTCCCTTAGAAAGGAAGAACGGAGGTCTGCATCTGCCGATTCAAGACAGTCTTGTGGAAGCTCAAGGGACGCAGATCATTCTAGGCACAAGAGAAATTCCAGCAGAAGTCCGGGCAAACGGAAAAGGAGTCGAGAAAGGGAGAGAGATTCCAGGAGGAAAAGAGAAAGGCAAGTAAATTTCTTGGTCTCGGAGTCTTGTTGGATGATTTCCGGCTGTAGTGTGACCGTGATCATAACAACTGAGGTCAGAATCATTTCATGAAGGTTCTGATGAGCATGCCAGAAGGTAGTTGGCTTGGAAATAACACAGTATGCCTTCTCTATTTTTACCCATAAGCACATTACAACTCTACCACATGTGTTCATACGTCCCCAGTGTATTCTTGCATCTCCAACACAATTTAGTTTTTGTATTATCCATCTGGTGTAACTGAACTGGGGTCAGGTACCACCTCCACAACAATTTATAGTTATGTTCTTTAAGTCTAACAGACAAGGTTCTCATAATCTTCCTCCTCCATTTATTTTTCCAATTTATTTCAGTAATTTTAATATTCAAGTCTTGTTCCCATATTGTTCTTAATATATCCTGTGATCTACCTTCTTGATTTAACATCTTATATATCTTACTAACCAAGCCCTTAACTCCCGTCTGACCCTTCCTTATTCTGTATACCATCTCCTCGAATTCTGTCCTTTCCCTTTCTAAGACATCTTTTTCAAAGAGGTATGACCATAATCAAAATAAAAATGGTTTCAGATTTTATAAAATAACTCTACATCTGATTTCAACAAGATTTGGCAATATTATTCCCTTCAGAAACGGGGCTTAAGTGGAATTGTAAGCAGTGTTCAGAAACAAGTTCTTTATGCACTTTATAAAGTATATACATTATTGCCTTTATTATAAAACAGTATACAAAAAAAAAGAAGTCCGTTCCGTAGGCTTTTGCTTAAATCGGTTTTTTATGTAACTCGAAGCAAACCCATAGGAAAAATGAAATTTTTATGTAAATCGAAGCAAACCCATAGGAAAAAGAATATTTATGTAACTCAAAGCAAACCCATAGGAAATCATGTAAATCAGGACATGGTTTTAGCACAAAATCATTATGTAAGTCGAATTTTATGTAACTCGAGGCTTTTGTAAGTTGGGGTTTTACTGTAGTGTCAAAAATATGTCAAAATTGGACTGTCCTGCTTTTGAGGGGTGGGCAAGATTCTTGAACATTATTGTAGAAAGAACAGAGTGGGGAGTCAGAACTAAAGAGCTCATGTTTGGGGAAGTTTTCTGAAATGCAGAATACTTTATAGAAATTGGACAAAGTATATGTTAATCAAGAGTCATGATTAAATTGTCTTCCTGTGTGTACGCACACATATGCTGAAATGCAGTAACAGAAGGAGCCCATTCCACAATTATTCCATAGTGTAATCTGCTCTTTGCCTCTAGGGACCAAACTTTATTTTGCCACCTGTAAAGTGGGGGGGCAGGAGCAAGCAGGTAGCAATGGCTGCAAAATTTCCAAGTTCCCCATGTTGTGGCACACAAAAACAGCTTTCTATAGTCACACTTCAGTTCATATTGACATCAGTTTTATTTATAGTGTTGACTGTAAAACTGGCAAAAAAAGTCATGCTTCTGCTTCAAAGATCTGACCGTCTCAACTTTAGCAAGTGGAGGCGTAGAGATTAATGAATGACAAGGGATGAATATAAGTACGGGTAGCAAAAGGATTCTGAACTTTGTTTCATTGGGACGAAGGCTAAAACGTTTAATGGAAGAGGTAGATTTTGAAAAGGGATTTGGTTTTATTTTTTCTAGCCGAGTGAAATCTTAAATAATCTAATGGTGTTTGATTTTTATTTTTTTTAAGAGATGAAGACAGGCATCACAGCCACAAAAGAAGGAAATAAAATAACACACTCCTTATATGTACCTGGTCAATACTCGGACTGGAAGTTGAACTGTATCCGTTTCATCACTTTAGCATCAAATTGCAGCTGTAACAGCTACCTATTAAATAAATGTTTTATGAATTCTGTTTCAATGACATTTTGTTTTGCTGAATAAAAGTGTGAGTGAGAGGCATTTAATTCACTGTGATTCCTATCAGTAGCACACAGGTAAAATAAAGACATGAATAAAATATGGTACAAAACTTAACAAGTAAAGGTAAAGGTCAACCTTACTCAAAAGCCAGTCGTATCTGACTCTAGGGTTCAATGCTCATCTCGGTTTATAGCCAAACAGCCAGTGCTGCCTGCTTCTGCAGACATTTCTGTGGACATGTGGCAGGCATGCCTCAATATAGAACACTGTTTATCTTCCCACCGAAGTGGTCTCTGTTTATCCACTTGCAGTTTCTTGCTTTCAAACTGCTAGGTTGGCAGGAGCTGGGACAGAGACGGGCAATCAAACTGTCATGCAGTGCCCGGGAACTGAACTCCAAACTTCCAGTCAGTGAGTTCAGTATCTTAACCACTTGAGCCACCACAGTACCAACTTTTAGAGATCTGTAAAAGTGGCACATTTGGTTTAATTCGAGGTTCTGCAGTGTCACCTAAGGCAGTGTCATCATAAATTAATATCACTTCAGACTTAATATTAACATTTGGGGAGACAGAGACTCTGGCCTATTTTGTTTCTGCTGTTATTTTGAATTAAGATAAAAAGCATAGTAAGAAGGTACTTCTGTAGAAAAGCTGCTATTGATAAACATATTCTCTGTATTTCTCTTCTTAAACCAAGATTGTTTAAGATGACACTCCATGTCACTTGACCTCTACTTCTATAAGATTACAGGACAATGTTTACCTGTTTCAGATGTATATTACAAAAAACTTACTATACAGAATGAGCATTTGCACGATATTCTAATTTTCTGAGTTTCACCTGTAGCTGTGTACAAATATAATAAACAGAATAAACAGAGGCTCTACAACTTAAAGCAGGAGAGTAATTATGGACACACCACTCCTGTTCTGGCAGGCCCCTCAACACATGCCTGTTCTCACAGTGGTTGTGAAATCAGTTACATAACCAGACACACACATTGGAGTCTACCAGAGTGGAAGAGGGATATTGACTTAATTGTCCCTGTGCCCCATGTTTCTGCACCACGATACAGGCAAAAAGTGTCCATAAAATACATTTCATTTATTAACAGCTACTTGCTTTGGGCAACATTTTATACCTGTGATTCGAAGCAGAAGCATCAGAGGGAAGATAACAGTGGCAGCCACCGTTGTAACTTTATTTTTCATGTGTATATGTCATGCAAAAAAAAAAAGTCCAGGCTATGATAATACAAAAAATTGTTCTTTTGTTTCATCATTAGAAGTGGAACAACTACTGTAAAATCAAGGGTGAGTAAAATGCTGGAGGGGGAGAGAAGGGGAGGCACTAGAGTAGCTTTTTAAAATAGTTTGGAAGAGAGGGATCTAAAGAAATGATCGTAAAGTAATACCTCATACAAAGTCCGCTTTGTGCAACATTGAAATTCATACAACATCGCCTAATTCCTTGAAAAATGTTGCCTCATACAAAGTCACTGCTCCTTTGTATGAGGCATTGGAGGTTTTCCCAGGTTGCATTGTGCCTGGGCAGTATAAAAGGTAGGACACATGCGCGCATTGCTCTTGTGGGTTTTGCACGAGGCGAAGAGTGTTTAGGAGTGGTTTTGAGTGCGATTTTGGATTTTTTCGTCAGACTTTTTGGAAGCATTCCTGGGATTTTTGCAGCTTTCTTCAGGTTCTTGGACCATTCTTTGGCACAGTGGAAAGGCAGGTAAATGAGGTTTTGTTTCCAATTGGCTTGGGGTGGGGAGGTGGATGGGGGAGGACAATTTTTTTTGGTGGGGTAAGCAATTGTTTGGTGTTTGCTGCTGTGATTTTTAAAAAACATTGCATGTTCCATAATTTTTCCTATGTTGGTCTTTTTTGTGGGGGGGGAGCACTGTTCGGTGGGGTGGGCAATTGTTTGGTGTTTGCTGCTGTTTGGATGATTAACACTGCTGCATAATGGGACATGTTGGCATCCATTTTGTCCTTGCTTCCATCCAGTAATTGTTTACAGTAGCTTGTACAAAATGGATGATCGGCCGCATGGCTGCAGATTAACACTGTGCTGCATGATGGGACATGTTAACTTTTAAACCTGCATTTCATAAAGTTTTCAAAAGTTAAAAACTTGTTGTATGGTTTCCCCACTAAAATCAGGGTTGTTTGACATGTTTTTGTAATGTATTTAGCCTTTAGACAATGATTTCTTAAAGTTCTGTTAGTTTCCTGTCTGTTTCCTTGACTTTGCCCTGAAGTCTGTGCTGTTACAGTACAATGTATCTCTATGGAAACGACATTGTACGAGGCATCGCGGCAAGGATTTGGACGTTGTATGAAGCATCGCGGCTAGGATTTTGCATGCCTCATACAAAGTCCAAATCCGTATAAAGTCCAAACTTGTGGAACCAAGTTTGGACATTGTATGGGGTATCACTGTATTTCAAAACTAGGAGATAATCATGGTTACTGCCACATACAAATAAATAAATAAAATAAAATGATTTCAGCTTCCTCAAAGAGTTTTGGCTGTACATAATGCCTAAAAGAAGATATTTTTCCACCTTTCTATCAACTGAACTTCCCAGGTTTTTTTAACCCACTTTTTCTTAATTCATTCCCCTTGTTCCTTACGGTCTTTCACGCTATACATGCACAGGCAGTCAAATAGCAACTCTGGTTTCAGTTTGCATGGAAACGTTTTCAATAATTTACTTTGTAACTGTTCTGTAGGATGTTCTAAGACTGGGTGCCCAAACTATGGCCCGGGAGCCGGAGCCGGCCTCCGACGTCAGTTCATCTGGCCCATGAAGCCCTCATCGCTCCTGGAAGCAGAAGTAAAATGCGCCATATGGCTGCATTTTACTTCTGCTTCCAGGAGCAGCAAGGGCTTCACAGGCCGGATGAACTGGTGTCAGGGGTTGTGGATCCAGCCCTCGGGCCATAGTGACTGGCTCCCTGAACCATGTGACTGGCCTGCGGCTCGAAAAGTTTGGGCACCCCTGTTCCAAGAAATGCAACCAGGTAGATGAGGTAATACCGAACAAATTGCACCTACAAACACAGCTGCTTTTTAAAAAGTTAAACATTGTACATCTCCTATTCTTGCTTTTATTTATAATGTTGTGCAAGAGTCTTAGGCCACCACCAGCTGGTTTGGGGAAAATTCAACAAGTGGTTTGGCAGCAGTAGAACGAAGGGATGACCTGCCATCCTCTCTTACTAATTTTTTTTAATTTGCTCTTTCCCTGACAGAACAAACTAATTGTAAGAATTCAATACTTTGGCATCTAAATAAGAAAATAGGATGTTTTGAGCTTACACTATACAAATAAATCTAGAGTTGTGTGTACACAACTGTATGCATCAAGAGGTTAGTACAACCAGTTTTGACAGCATTGATTTATGGTATGAAGCTTCATTCAACCATCCACAGATGGATGCTATCAATCCTGTTGGCAATGTTGTATTGTGCATGTGCTCTCAATCCAGTATTAGTGGACAATATAGCCCAGAATGCTACAAATAGCATGCAGTCACAGAATCTGATTGTACGCTGTATCTCAATTTAACAATTTATTAGTTATGTGATAGGTCACAGTGTAAAAATATGTGTCAAAACCAAATGGTTGTACATATGCAGTTACATCTAGAAGTACTGAACGGCTGGACTTGGATGGTGGCATTCAGATAGGGAAATAACTCCAACAAATAAAAGTTTAATTATTATTCATTTGATCCGTTTTACTCTGGATGCTTCTCTTTGAAAGTTAACATTCAATGTCCTACAGAGCATCATCGTCCGATTGTAAGCAACCCAATGGCAAGGTGTTAATTCATTATTATCACTTAATGAACACAAAAGCAGACTGCACATGGTATGCTAATAACAAAAGTTGTATTTTATTATGTATAATATATTATTTCACTATTTTGCAGTATGTCAGTTTTATCATTCTTGTCTTTGGCTTAAACTTTCTTCAGCGAAGTAAAATCTGCAATTCCAACCATATTCTCCTTTTTTGCCCTAAATTATAGTTTAAAATTAACAAATTATTATTCATGTTTAAAGAAACTTACATTCGATTTATTCTACATTGATTCTAGTAATATTTTAAACTTACCCTCATTCCACATGGATTCAATTGAAGCATAAAAAAATTATGTAAGGGAAAACTAGCACAGCTCTTTCAGAGGGCATTTTTGTCATTGTTCAGTCGCACAGTCGAGTCCGACCCTTTGCAACCCCACAGACCACCACACGCCAGGCTCCTCTGTCCTCTGCCATCCTCCACAGCCCGGCCAGATCAACACCCATCGCATTAACGATTCCATCCATCCACCTCATCCTCTGACACCCCCTTCTCCTTTTGATCTTTCCCAGTATCAAGGCCTTCTCAAGTAAGTCCTCTCTTCTCATTTGGTGGCCAAAGTACTTCAGCTTCAGTATTTGTCCTTCCAATGAGCAGTCAGGGTTGATTTCCTTCAGGACATTGCAGGTTTGCATTTCAATCATGCATTTCAATCAGGTCCTGAATGCCACTGCACTTCGGCTAAGCAGCGATAGAACTAAACTTAGCATTACCAAGATACAGAGGAAAACATAAGCTTTCTTGACTTCTGCATCAATCCCAATTTCTTTGTTTTGCAGCTTCACTCACAGAATAGTGGCAGGTCTGCACTAACCTTAACCATGGTTAGCTTTAAAGCAGAAACTACAGTTTGAAGCTAGTGTGCAAAATCTCCATAAAACTAACCATGATTAGCATCAAAAATGGAGATGCAAAACCTACCTAATGCTAATGTTACAAAAAGGAGTACAGGGTATGCATGAGAAAAATAAAGAGGGGAATGTTACGTAACATAGCCCAGAGACTAGAAAATTTTAAATGTGAAACCAAAGGCTAAAATTTGATACGGTCATGTTTGAGACCTGAAATTTGTTTTCCAAGGCCTCTTCATAGCCAAGCGCCTTTATTTTCAAAGGAAAAGAACAGATGTCTTCTAGTTCTGTTCTCTCCTTTAGCCATTGAGCTGCATAATGTAAACACCATTAATGATGCTTTGTGCTTTCTTTTGACCAATCTAATTCTGAAGCTAATGGTATAAAGCAGGGGTTCCCAACCTAAAGCCTGCGGTGCCTTTTCATGTGCCCCCCCCCCTCTCCACATGTGTGATTCCTTTTAGGGTGGCCCGTAAGTCTCTACCCACACAGCACATAGATACAATGGATACATAAGATGTATGCATGGTTAGGGACTTCCAGGCCACCCTGTAAACAGCATTTCAAACCTTTTCACATGGCAGAGATAGCAGCTGTGCCGTCACAGGGGGGCACATGAAATGGCACCGGGGGGGGGGGGGAGAACCTTTGGGCTTCTGGCCTTGTCTCACCCACCCCACACCGGATCTCAGCACCACAAGGAAGGACTAGCAAGCCTTACTCACCCTTTCCCCGAGCAGGCAATTCATTTCAGTCAGGGAGGGCGGTCCGAAGCCACCTTTGAGGGTTGGCGTCTCCCTCCTTCCAGGGAGAAACTTAGCTACCCCTTTGAAGCTGTTGGGACAAAATGGCCACCCCCATCATGCAAGCTGGACAAAATGGCTGTCTGGCCTCTCAAGCTGTGTGAAAGAGCATGGCCTGGCCCCTGGCTTGAAAAGGTTGGGAACCCCTGGTATAAAGCAAAGCAACGTAACTGTAGATAAACTGTTCCCAATGATTCTTAAAGTCATCTACAAATCAGACTGCAAAGTTTGTGGAAAAGCCAAAACTTCACAACAAAGCTTGTTCTACTAAAATGCAAATCTTATGAAGCATGATCTCATGCCAAAAATGGATTGTAGTATATGTCCAACATAGCCAGTTGATACTTACACTTTTTCTTTAAGAGCTTGGAGGTAAGTCTCTACTGATTCCCCTGCTATTTCCTCATCTAAACTGCTCAGATAGGAATAGATATACGCAAAGGTATCATATGGGATGCGGGCCGCTCCCCCTTCAGGATCCTCTGTTAGAATTTCACAGGCATGCTTCATGGAACTGAGCAAAGACTGGGAAGATCCAAAACAATGAGAGACAATGAACTACTCATGCCTTTTTGCATGAGAATGGAAGGTAACTTCAGATACTAAAGATAAAGTTTTCCCTTGCTCGAAATCCAGTCGTATCCGACTCTAGGGTTCAGTTGCTCATCTCTGTTTCAAAGCCGAAGAGCCAGCGCTGTCTGCTTCTGCAGACATTTCCGTGGTCATGTGGCAGGCATGACTAGACACCGGAGCGCATGGAATGCTGTTTACCTTCCCACCGAAGTGGTCCCTATTTATCGACTTGCAATTTCTTGCTTTCAAACTGCTAGGTTGGCAGGAGCTGGGACAAAGACGGGAGCTCATTCCCTCTTGCAGTACTCGGGAATCGAATTGCTAACCTTCCACCTCCCAGTCAGCGTCTTAGCCACTTACAGGTGAATACTAAAAACACGTGAGCATAAAGCCCCCAGGACAGCAAAAGCAGGAAGGAATTGCATATCCTGAATCATAAGAAGGAATTGCATAACCTGCACAGAAAGGACCCTACTTTGACTCCAAGTTCTATTTTAGCTACCTCCAGAGGTGGTTTATCTGGAAATGATCTGTTAATACCCTCTACAAAAGTCACCTCAAACTATAAGCACTTGCTACCAAAAATAAAATTAAAATAAGCAAATGTTACATAAGCAGTCAATTTTGCTAACTATAGGTCTGTCTAGTTTACCAAATAGGTACTTCTGCTCCATTTGGCTAAAATTAAAAATGAGCAGGGTATTAACAATATAGCTGTTTAAAAAGCTGTTCAGTTTCAACATGGAATTTAATTCTGGATTTTAGAAAAAAGACTTTGTCAAACCTACGTACCCCACCAAGTGCACTACAAGCAAGTGCAAAAAATTTCATCCATTCTACTCCATCTACAAAGTTGTCCAGTCGCAGGAGGTTGTGCACCTGTATCATTGGCAAGCACAAGTTCTTCCATTTTCTCTGGAGTTCTGGAATCTCTACAGTTCCCTTTTCAGAGAGCTTGAAAAAGAAATATGATCATACATGAACCACAAGGCATCTTCTTGAGAAATTACATCATGCTTAATGGAACATTTATTATTATTATTATTATTATTATTATTATTATTATTATTATTATTATTATTATTATTATTATTAAATAAATTTATATCCCGCATTACTTAGCACAAGTGCGACTCAAGGCGGCTTACAGCAAAAATATAGAATACAATTACAAATTACAAAATATCAATCTCCAAAAGAAAAATTAACAAGAGAAATGTATACGTCATACACTTACAATTACAAAATTACAGTCTACAAAATATGCTATTCAATACACAAACAAACTCGACACATTACAGGCGATACACCAGGGAAAACGCCAGAGCATAGCAAAAAGAAAAACTCGGACCCAAACCCTTCCCTCCAGGTTGCACTGCCGAGGGAAAGTCCGGCAAGTCCTCATCTCCCTCAAGGCCAAGGGGTGGCTGAGGGAGGAAAGTCCAGTGATGGCTCCAGCAGTGCTTCCACCGCCGGCCGGCTGGCCGCGCCACCCAGCTGTCTCCCATCTCCCTCAAGACCGAGGCTGGTCGAGACCTCTGCGCCTCCCAGATCCTCCGTCCGGAGGGCTAGGAGGGTGACGATGCTGGCGGCAGTTCCCATAGCACAATCCACAGAGTGCAGCTGCTCCCACTTCCCCGCAGTCAGGCCAGACCAGGGGAAGGAGCTCGAGTGGCAGTGGTGGTGGTTTTGAAGCCGTGGCGCCACAGAGCCCAGCTGCTCCCACTCCGCCGCGGTCAGGCATCGGCGGCGAAGAAGAAGGTCCTTTTGAGCCGCCCGCCTTGCCCCGCCCCAGGTGTTCTAGCTTTCCCCCAGCCCGACTGACCGGGGGTGGGCGTCAGAGGCATCAGCGGCGAAGAAGAAGAAGGTCCTTTTGAGCATGAGCCATGCAAAATCTGCACAGTATTCTTCCCAGGTTTCAGTTGTTTCTGAAAATTCTATAGACAAGTGTTAAAACAACTTTTTTTTACCTGTTTATGCAAAATTCTAAGGAGTCCTGGTGTCAGTCCGGTGTCGTTTTTCTGTGTGGCCACTGGTATTTCAACACGTTCCTTCACAGGAAGTGGCTCTCCTTTTGACAAAGCATAGAAATACCTAATGGCAATGCAAATACAAAATTAAGGTGAAGGTGAAAAATAGGAAAAACAAAAATATGAATTGTCAAGCTCTTCAAAATCAGTACATAAGACCCATGATACACAGTAAAGGCTAACTGTCCTTCAGAATTGGAAACAGATTTATTTTTATTTTATTTTTTGGGGGGGTGATTGCAAGTTGGCAGAATTAACCCTCTTTGAGATAACAGTTAATATACACTTTGGAGCCATTCAACAATTATGTGATCCATTTTGGGGGGAAATTGACCCCCTCCCCCCTATGTAATCCAACCGTAATTTTAGTTTTGACCCCCCTCCCCCCTTTAAAATTACATAATCCAGAGTTTTTGTATCGAAACTCTATTTTTTAGAGCTTTTCACTATTGGTGCCTAAAGCATAACAGCTCCAAATGGATTACGTAATCTTTGACCTGACCCCACCCCATGTAATTTTTTCATAATTCAGATGGCAGACCCCCTCACCCCCTTTCAAGGATCATGTAATTGTTGAATGGCCCCTTTGCACCTCCTCCTTCACAGCCGTTCTACAAATTACAAGATTTTTTAGCATTCAATTATCTTTTTTGATCATTATATCTAATTGCCAGAGACTGAGGCAAATGAGCATGTACACATTGGTATTCAATAGGACAGTGGTGGCGAACCTTTTAGAGACAGAGTGCCCAAACTCAACAGGTTGCCATCCACACTGCAGAGGGCGGGGAGAACTCTGTGGTGAGGGGAGGGAGGAAACACGCCTATTGGGCTGCTAGGCAAAGGGGCGGGATGAACTCAGTGATGGGGGGGGAGAGGAAGGAGGTGCTTCCATTGGGCTGCTGGGCAGAGGGGCAGGGTAAACTCTGTGCTGGAGTGACATAGGTTCACCACCTTTGCAATCAGATATCCTTCCCCTGCTGTATCATTATGCTCATATGGGTTCTAGTGAACAGGTTAGGTATATCTTTTGATGCAAATACAATCATTCATCCATTACTCCATCCAACAAAGGTGACCAGTATAGAAATATAGATCTCATATATATGAATCACTCTTCTGGAGTGGTACTGAGAACATTAAAGATTGTTAGGACATCACATCCAGCTATCAGTGCACTCTTTTTTATTTATATATTTGGCTTTTTACTCACCCGTAAGACCACTGGAGTACATCCCGTGGTTGGGTCCTGATAGCAGCCTTGGTAAACTGCTTCATGATATCTGGCAGTTCAGGGGGGACATGAATCTGCTGTGCACAGAACATAACATCTGGAACAGGCATGGTTATCCTAGATCCAAAGCCAGAATCTTAAGGGAACTGAAAAGAACATTATCATTCAGCAAATGCATTTTATGATAATCTCTACATATACAGTACCTGTAAATGATTTGTGGTTAGAAAAATAATCAAGTTTATAAGACTCTCCCGCTCTCCAAGAAGTATAGGACAGCATGCATACATATACAGTAGTTAACTCATTTTGTCTTCACAATAACCTTCAAGCTAAAGGTAAAGGTCACCCTTGCTCGAAAGCAGGTTGAATCTGACTCTAGGGTTCAGTGCTCATGTTTATTAATAGCCAGAGAGCCAGCGCTGTCTGCTTCTGCAGACGTTTCCATGGTCATGTGGCAGGCAAGCCTAGACACCGGAGAGCACGGAACACTGTTTTCCTTTCCCACCAAAGTGGTCCCTATTTATCTACTTGCAGTTTCTTGCTTTCGAACTGCTAGGTAGAACTCCAAAGTAGACTAGGACAAAAGGAAACAACTTCCCCCAAAGGAACCCAGGCAAGATTCGCAGAAAAATGAAGTTCGGTTTCTGCTCTCCCCTTTTAAACAAGATTTTACCCATTATGCCACAGTCAGTAATGCACTACCAACAAAGGAGGGGAACTTGTTCAGTACCTGCATTTGAAATTACATAGCAAACACAAGGATCATGGTTTACATATTTCAATAATACATAGCCACACTTTTCCATTAAAAGAAATTGAAAGAACCAGCAGAGGTTTCCCACTTCTACATAATTGCTTGATAGAAAGCTTCATACATTGTACTGCTATAGTAAAGTTAAATGTTGTCGTAGCTCAAAAGCTACGTGTGGTGCTCATCTCCATTTATAGCCAAAGAGCATTTGCAGACGTTTCTGTGGTCATGTGGCAAGCATGACTACAGGTGAAACTCGGAAAATTAGAATATTGTGCAAAAGTCCATTCATTTCACTTCAAAGTTGAAACAAATATATCAGATAGACTCACTACATGCAAAGCGAGAGATGTCATGCCTTAATGCGTTATAATTGTGATGATCATGGTGTACAGCGTACATGAGATTATGTGATGATTATGGGGCACATGAGATTGGGGGGTTGGGGTTTTCATAAGATGTAAGCCATAAGCATCAATATTATAACAAAGTAAGGCTCGAACTATCTCGCTTTGCATGCAATGAGTCTATCTCATATATTTGTTTCACCTTTTAAGTTGCATTACTGAACTGAATGAACATTTGCACGATATTCTAATTTTCTGAGTTTCACCTGTAGTCAGCAGAGTTCACAGAACGCTGTTACCTTTACGTATTTATCTACCTGCAATTTCTTGCTTTCGAACTGCTAGGTTGGCAGGAGCTGGGGCATGAATATGGACAGTGCTGGCTCTTTGGCTATAAAGGCGGCTGCGGTGACTCAGTGGTTAAGAAGCTCGCCTTGTTAGCTGGAAGCCTGGCAAGTCAGCAGTTTGAGACCCGGGTAGTGCATGACAGATTGAGCGCCCATCTCTGTCCCAGCTTCTGCCAAGCTAGCAGATCAAAAGCAAGAAATTGCAAGTCCCTGTAGATCTAAACTCGACGACTGGAAGGTCGGAGTTCGATTCCCGATGACTGCATGACAGAATGAGCCCCTGTCTTTGTCCCAGCTCCTGCCAACCTAGCAGTTCGAAAGCAAGACATTGCAAGTCGATAAATAGGGACCACTTCGGTGGGAAAGGTAAACAGCGTTCCGTGCGCTCCGGTGCCTAGGCATGCCTGCCGCATGACCACGGAAACGTCTGCAGAAGCAGACAGCGCTGGGTCTTTGGCTTTGAAACAGAGACGAGCACTGCACCCTAGAGTCGGATACGGCTGGCTTTCGCGCAAGGGAAACCCTTACCTTTAATGGGGATGAGCACCGCCCCCTAGAGTCGAACACCATTGGCTTTTTCGAACACCTTGACCTATCTGAGAGTCGGCTTTCCCAAGGGGTAAGGTAAAAGTTTCCCTTGGCTCGAAAGCCAGTCGTATCCGACTCTAGGGTTCAGTGCTCATCTGAAAGACCAGAAGAACACCCCCCAACGAAGTGCTCCTCCTCCCACCTACCTTCACAGGGTTGTGGCTCAGATCAATCAGGCGGGAGGGCAGTGAGCGTGCGTGTGTGCGTGCGTGCGTGCGCGTGTGCCCGGCCTCTTCCTTCCTCCTCAGCTGTCCAACCACCTGCAAAACAACGGCCTCCCAAGCCAAAGAGTGGTTGGTGGTGGTAGTGGTGGAAGGGGAAGGCAGGGGGTCGGCCACCTTGCCTGCAGGGGTGAACGCGCCGTTTGCCGCTTCCGTTCCTTAGCAACCAGTGCAGGGGTGAACGCGCCGTTTGCCCCTTCCGTTCCTTAGCAACCAGTAGAAACTTAGCGCGGGCGCCGGCTGAGCCCAGTCTCCCTCGTAGCCAGGCCGAACGGATGCCAGACGAGGTTTTTATAACCCCTGTGGCTGGCTCAAGTAGTATCTATCTGCCAAAGTGGGGCTTTGCTGTTGAGGAACTAGCGTAGTAGCGGTTCCCTCCTGGACTTTTATGTCTCCAGTCACACAGTAACCGCAGCTTCAGGAATGTGGGTTTATGTCACCATGATGGCGAACCTTGGCACTCCATATGTTCTTCGACTTCAATTCCCAGAAGCCCAAGCCCCCGTGAATCCACACGAATGGGTTTGCTGCGATTCATCCAGCCCGCGCCGCCCTCGTCGCTCCCGGAAGCGGAAGTAAAATGCGCCCGGATGAATTGAAGCCCAAGAACATCTGGAGTGCCAAGGTGCGCCATCACGGGTTTATGATGCCCAAGTAATACTGCCGTGATGCACACACCCTGGCTGATGGGGCTACTGTTGAAATGCATCGCTCTTTCTTCATTCACGTTTTTGAAGTGCTGCTTGCACCAAAAGGGTGGGGTATCAATGTGAATAAACCAACCAACGAATAAAGTGGTTAAGTCTGTGTTTCAAGTATGTCGGACGATAAAACAAAAAAAGACAAAAAACGCTGTGGCACTTCAAAGAGTGACTGCTGTATTTTAATGTTAAGCTTTCCTGGCTCAAGTCCACTTCTTTGATGCCATGAAGTCTCTTATGACTGACGAAATGGACTTGAGCCACGAAAGCTAACATTAAAAATACAGTAATACCTCATACAAAGTCTGCTTCATACAACATCGGATTCATACATTGCCTAATTCCTTGAAAAAAGTTGCCTCATACAAAGTCGTACGACTAAGAGGCATTGGGGTTTTGCATTGTGCCTGGGCAGTATAAAAGGCAGGACACATGCGTGCATTGCTCTTGTGGGTTTTGTATGAGGCAGAGTGTTTAGGAGTGGTTTTGAGCGTGATTTTGGATTTTTTTGAATTTTTCATCCAAATTTTTAGAAGCATTCCTGGGATTTTTGCAGCATTCTTCAGGTTCTTGGACAATCAGGGTTGTTTGACATGTTTTTGTAATGTATTTAGCCTTTAGACAATGTTTTCTTAAAGTTCTGTCAGTTTCCTGTCTGCTTCCTTGACTTTGCCCTGAAGTCTGTGCTGTTACAGTACAATGTATCTCTATGGAAACGACATTGTACGAGGCATCGCGGCAAGGATTTGGACGTTGTATGAGGCATCGCGGCTAGGATTTTGCATGCCTCATACAAAGGCCAAATCCGTATAAAGTCCAAACTTGTGGAACCAAGTTTGGACGTTGTATGAGGTATCACTGTACAGGAATTAGTCTTCAAGGTGCCACGTTTTTTGTCTTTTTGTTTTGTTTACTCTTGGATACCTTAGTTTCTGCAGTGCTGTGAGAGCTGGATGGGGTCTCCTCAGTTAGGATGTTTGCAACTCCATGCTCTAAATTGCTGCCCCTGAGCTTAAGATTATCGTTAACATGACTTGTACCTTCACACAGATCTCTCAAAGTGGTTTTTAAAAATATTTTTATACTATTAATTTTTGAAAAATGGGATAATGCCCATCAAACCTTGTTGCAAACTAAAGACTTCAGCTTCAGTTATGAAACATCATCATACTGATAAAGTAGGAACTAAGGGACTACGGTACACTACTTCCATATCTTAAAAGATTTATTTAAAAAGACAATGTTTCAACAGGCCTTTTGCCTTGAGGCATAGACAGCTACTGTTTAAAATCAGTAAAGCCTCCCTCTCCCCTCTGAAGCTCTGTATGATATTAAATATTCTACAATGGGGCGCAAGGGGGGGGGGGGCGGGACACCTGCCTTAGTAATAGCAGATCCATGGCTTTTCTGAGAGAACTTGTTCTGACAATATAGCTTAGAAAAAACAATCCAAAGTTTTTAAAAATTGTACATTGTTTTATTGACATTGAACATCTTATTTTGATGTGAAAATTATTAAAGTGATTATATACAACATATTTTTTTTTTACAAGATGAGCCATGGCACAGGCATGAGGATGTTGAAACTGTTCAGTGTCAAAGAAATGTAAAACCACATCAGCATATGGAAATTCAGTATTAAGGTGGGGTCGATGAGGTAAATGACGGGCCACAAAATTTGATGAGGAGGAAGAGGGGACAGAATCCCCCCTCACATATATGCTGATTCGTCTCTCATCTGCCATCTGCAAGCACTGAAGTCTCTAAAGTACTTACAGAACTCACCTGTACATAAAGAATATTTCCTCAAGGCAAGGTTAAAAAGTATTTACAGAAAGGGATACACACATTTATTTAATGGACAGTGAAGTCTATTTATGTGGGAGAAAAATACTACTGCATTTACATGTTACCCCTTAAAATGTGTACAACCCTGAGGATTAGAAACCTGCTTATACACAAAGGAGTCTCTAGCAACTGTAAAGACAGTGCACCAAATACTGAATTATGCATGCATGGAGCCACGGAAAGGTATTACTTTATTGGTACAACTCTATATATTTAAAGTAATTAAAAGGTTTATGGATAAAGCAAAAAAAAATTTTAATAGCACAACTATTTAGCTGCTCTACAATATTTGGTCATATTCTGATTTACTAGTGAATTGCCAATCCTATGGCAATTATCTTATCAGAAATTACAAATGCTTCCTACATTCCCTTCCTAGTCTTGTATGTATTTCTGTGATTTCCTTGCAAAGTACAGAATTCAATAGCTGGAATGAAATTCAGCTTCCTGAAATCTCAAGAATTTTTTTCCCCTCTGGAATAAAATAAGTTTCTAGTCTTGAAAACAACAAACACTGGTAGTAGTTGGCGGAGCAGAAATTGCCTTGGCAAATGCTGACAGTTCCCCCACCCACCCCTTAAAACCAAATACCCAGGCCTGCTCTTGTGTCACTAATTCACAGAGAGAGGCCATTGAACACACCCAATTGTGTTCACTTTAAAATAGAAATAATGAGAAACCAAGTGCCAAGGCTTTTTTCTTAACAAACTTTAATAATCTTTGAGGAGCAGGTTGTCTGGGATAAAAACGCAAAAATACAAGATACTGCAAAATGCTACAGGAAAGCAGCACAGCATTGCTGGCATATCCCAGTGGTAAGACTGCTTGGATTTTGTTTTTTAAACAAAGACTGTCAAAGACAAACTTTTGTGCAACTGACTAAACATGTCTTTTACCGAAATGCAATATTAAGGGATAAAATACACTTCTGTATAGAAAGGTAAACTATCCCACTGTAATTATATCAAAATGTGTAGTACTTGCATGTCCAAAAGAATCAGGCACAAAAGACTCAATTAAGATCAGCATACAGTGAATTTTAAGAAGCAAATGTTTTTGGCCTTCTCGTTTTTACCAAGAACAATGTCAAAAATAATTCTCAAGAGTATCAACATACTTACAGCCTCAATGCCAAAAAAATGAGGTAATGCTGCAAAATATCAATAGTGGACTTCTTGTTGGACAGCCCACTTCCCTTCCTACTATGTACTAGCAAGGGGCATGAGTGAAGATTGTCTGAAATCTAGACTCTTAATTTCCTGCACAAAACAAGGAATCTAAATGGTTCTTTAAAAAATTCTTTTTTTTCCTTCCAAGCACAGACTCATCCCAAAGCAGGCAAACCTCTTGATATTCTATTCAAATACACATAATTAGCTACACATGATATTCAGTCCTGAGTGGCCATTAAACTGCATAGCTTTAGTGTTTCTTGATATAATGGCCCAAATCCCCTCACTTAAGTTACACTGGCACAGTACAAAATGGGTAACTTTGGGAAGCAAATTGCCTGATGTTAAAGAATCACCACAGACATTAGCAGTTGCTTACTAAGTAGACTCAGCGTGCAACTGGTAATGCCTATGATTTCTTAACTTACACCATTTGTGTAGCTTCACAAGAGTATTTTGGCAATAAACCTAAAACAATTATTCACTTTTTAATATCTGATATTGCATGTATAACCACACACATGTACTATACGTAAAGCTTTAGAATTGTTCCATTTGTGTCTCAGAACTACTAAAAATTTAAAAAATGTATTATTACCTGCAGGAAACATGTATAAAAGTATCAGATACTGGTGAACCTGATTGGGATCCTTGTTTAAAGATTAAGATTTTTGTTTTATTTTTTGACTCCTTTTCTTCCTGCAGATAATACTGTATAGGCCTTTCCCCATAATCTACCAATCCATAACAATTATCTTTACTGCCATGCAGCATTCATGCTGACAATTTCTAGATTTATAGGTGTTCTTTTTAACTGTGTGATGGCATGAAATCCAGGGTATATTTTGCTGCTTTGGTTGACAGAAAGCTTTATGCCATTCAGAAAGTGAGTCTTTCAAAGCATGTTCCATTATGTTTCTCTTTGCTACTGAATAAACATGTCAGATAACTGTCACACTTCTCTTCAGTAAATAAATCCGTGTAAGTACTTAAACTGTATAGTTTCAAAGTCGTTTAAAAATTGGCTTATGTACTGCAAACACACTCCTCCACAAACCTCTCAGCTGATTTAAGTATTCCTGACATTTAGCGCTAATGAACTTTAAGTGCTTAGAAATTCATTAAAATTTTGTCTTTCAAAGCCAATGAATTAATGCGCCACAGCCAAATAAGCAATATATGAAAGTTGTCTGAAGGAGAAAAAAATTGTCGTGATCTACCAATTACTGTACAAAATTACAAACTCAGAGACATGGAAAAATAATAATCAGATAACAGAAAATGTACAACAGTTTTGATGTTATACAAAATGATAAAAAAATCAAATGCAGCTCATGTGTTTTGTCACAGTCACTTTACTGCTGACTGAAACAATAATTTCATTTTTCATATCGTTGATGAGCTCCTAGTTTTTGCCAACATTACATTTTGGAAATGGCCCCAGCCATCATACAAATGCAGTTGATTCTTTTAGCAGTCCAAAATAAAGTGACAACTAGATTTAATAAATTAATAATCCTTTAAAGATGTACAATGAACATTCATTTTTAACCCAAGGTTTTAGGGTATTGGGATGTTGCTATTTACACATTTACAGATCTCAGCAGTGATAACTTCAGAAAATGCGGGTAAAAGGCATGCAGCCTTGACTGTTCTCTGAATGCCATGAGAAAAGAAGCCAAAATTAAAAGATAAAACACAGCTGAGAGGACTGTTGGGAAAGACACCCAAAGAAGGAGGACCAGTCTACAAGAAAGGACACAAAGGCAAGGGAAGATCAAGTAATTCCATGTGACCATTTCTATTCTTGTGAAGACTGAGGTGGTGGTGGCGACGTCCCTTGTTTCCCAGATTTTCGTTCATAATTCACAAGTCGTTGCCCCACAAGGTACCTAGGATTTAAATGTTTTTTTTAAATATATATATATATACACCACATCACGTCTATAGTTGTAATGCATCTATATGTTTTTAGACAGGAGGTTGAATCGTGAGATTTCTTCATCAGACTGCCTTTAAAATATTTCATGGTTTCTAAAATAATTTACAACCGTTAAAATCCAAGTAGTGACCATTTAAAGAAAATGTAAAGGTTCCTTCAATAAAATGAATCAACAGTCTGTGTTTAAAGGTAAAGGTCTCCCTTGCTCGAAAGCCAGTCGTATCCAACTCTAGGGTTCAGTGCTCATCTCTGTTTCAAAGCCGAAGAGCCAGCGCTGTCTGCTTCTGCAGATGTTTCTGTGGTCATGTGGCAGGCATTACTAGACACCGGAGCGCACGGAGCGCTATTTACCTTCCCATCGAAGTGGTCCCTATTTATCTACTTGCAATTTCTTGCTTTAGAATTGCTAGGTTGGCAGGAGCTGGGACAAAGACAGGGGCTCATTCCGTCATGCAGTATTCAGGTATCGAACTGCTGACCTGTGTTTAGTCCACAGCAATTTTTTATTACATCTGCCTAAATTCCAAATATAGAGGACCCAAATAAGAACAAGAAATACCTCTTAATAAAAAAAATTACAACTAAAGTTGTAAAGAAAAACTTCCAACTTTTCAATAGCAGTAGGAAAAGAAACATAAATTTTGGCTAATTCTGGAATGACCAACTTTTGAGTGACTGTGGGGGCGTCTACACCAGTGGTTCCCAACATGGGAGCCATGCCCCACAGGGGGATTTCAACTCCCAGAAGCCTAAGTCAGTACACTAACTGATCAGTGCTTTGGGGAATTGACTTAGGCTTCTGGGAATTGAAGTCCAAAAGCCAAAGGTTGGGAAACACTGCTCTTGACTCTCCTTTTCCAAATTCTAAAATCTTTTCATAATGGCAAAACACTCACCAAGATTCCCCAGGTGGCTGCCATTAGTCATTCAAATATAATTTTCCACTCCAACCTGTTTCATGCCTGTCTTATCTAGTTTTTTTTCCCAAAATGTCCAAAATTAATTCACATTAATCTAGTCAGACAATAATAAATCTAAGCCAGTAAACTATCACCCGGATACCCGTGATAATGTAGTAAATGAAGTGATGGACTAAGACTCAGCAGACCTGGCTTTGAATCTGTTTGGTTGTGGTAACTTGTTGTGGTGGAGAAGTGTAGGCAGAATGGTAAAGCCACTCCTTATATATCTCATTTGCGTTAAAAGCTTTGTTAGGGTCATTATAAGTTGGTTGCTTCCAAGCAAAACACAACAACCCATTACTCCTAAGCACTTTCACAATGTTTTTAGCTTTGTCCATCATGTCCCAGGATCTAAATTATCTAAAGTTTTAGAAAGCCATTATTACTACTGCATACTCACTTGTCATTTTTAATGTGCTCATAAAGGCGCTTGAACTGACGGATCTGAAAGGATAGGATTCCCATCAAAACCACTATCATGAGTAGAAAAGGATAAATCCGACGCTGTACTAGGTTCTGCATTTCAGGAGTGACAGCTGCAATGAATAAATTAAATACATCAAAAAAAACTTCTGGTTCATGGATATGGAATACTGTGCTTCTGTATCCATGATTCAAAACACTAGGCAATGGCCCAATATAACAAAGGACTGCCTGAATGTTGACAATACCAGTGGTAGCAGTTAAGATGATCTAATTAACTAAGAAATGAAAGACATCTTGAAACTTTGAACATGGCGCACAATACAATAGGCTAAAAAAGCAGCCTACAGTGGTACCTCGAGTTACAAATTTAATGCATTCCAATGCATTTTTCATGTTATGAAAAATTTATAACCAAATTCCCCATAGGAATGCATTGAAAACTAAAATTCATAACTTGAAACATGGTTTCTCATAGGAATGCATTGAAAACCAATTACAGTAGAACCTTGGATAAAGTCCGTTCCACAAGTTTGGACTTTATCCGAAGCAAATGGGTGATACATCGGATAACGTCCCAAAATTGACTTTGTCCGAGGTTCCTATACCAAATACCTCTGATAACATCCATTTTTAAGCGGTTTTGGACTTTATGCGATGCATCACGTGTGCATGAAAACCGCGACTTTATCCGAATCGGACTTTATCGGAGGTACCACTGTAATTTGTTCTGTAAAAATCCATAACTCGAGCCATTATTTTCAATTTATTTTCATTCGTATTGTGAAAATTTTGTAACTCGAACCATTTGTAACTCGAGGTACCACTGTATTTATTTATTTATTCAATTTGTATAACCGCCCCAATCGACGTGCAACTCTGGGCGGCATACATAAAACCCCCAATGTTTAAACTATAGAAACCCTTAGAATTCCTAATAAATACTGAAAAACTACCTCCCACCCGCACCAATTAAAAATCTAGTTTAAAGCAATTAAAATCATGAGTGATCCTCCTCTAAATGAGCCAGGGGGGTATGCTCCCTCTCCACCTCCCCACACCTGCCCTACCAGCCAGGTTTTCAGCTCTTTTCTGAAGGGCAGCAGCTCTGTCTGGAGATGCAGTTCAACTAGCAGGAGGTTCCATAGGGCCGGAACAGATAACAAAAAGGCTCTTCTTCTAGTGCTACAGAGCAGAGCCTCTCTAGCAGTTGGTATTTTTAAAGAGCCCCTCCGGTCCGCTCTAGTGGGATGGGCAGATGTCCTTGGGGTGATGCGGTCTCTTAAGTATCCTGGGCCACTACCATGTAGGGCTTTAAAGGTAATTACCAGCACCTTGAATTGCACCCGGAGGCACACTGGCAACCAATGTAGCTCCTGTAGCCCACACCCCATCACTACATGGGCAGCTACATTCTGAACCAGCTGCAGAGCACTCCTTTAAACTGTGCAAACTGAACATCTGATACGGGAAAATAAGAATGATGCTTGGGTACTTCCATTGATTTATGATTGATGAAATCTGCATGCCTTTCTACACTGTACTTACCTAGTAAAGGTACAACACCAGAAGCTATAATGTAAGGTACACAAAGGGATAGTAACAAAACTGAGATAACAGGAGCTGCAAGCTTCCGTATTATAAAGTGTAAGTCAATATTTCGAATCCCATTTGCGTAAACCTAGAAGACAAAAGATCCATGAAAAGATTATTCTGCAGATTATTCTGCAGTTTATATAGCTCAACTGTAACTTCATCACGGGAAAGGACTGTTAATACAGTCCTTAATAAATAATAACAATAAATATAGCAGTTACTGTTTCACAGAATAAAATATAATTTCTGAATAGGTGCTTCAGTATATAAGCCAGCCAATCTAAGTCTGACATAATAAGGAGCCAAGAAAATAAGCTAATGTAAAAGAATACTGATTTGCTCCATCTACAGACAGAATACTTAGTGCGCAAGATATGGATTAAGTTAATTTACATACTGATCCGACTTTAAAGGAAGATTTAATATTGTAGGGCTATATCAATTTGCACTCTTTTGACATGATTTTTTTCAATTTGTTCTTGCAGTACTGTATTGCTTTCAGAATTTACTTCATTTATGTTTGGGTTTAACTGTGTTAGCAACCAATGTAAGAACAATGGTTTTAAGAAAGGGGCCAACAGTATGTGGACAACTATGTCTGTTTTCCCACACCCAAAAAGTTAACTATTTCTAACCTGTTCAATAACAGTTTTCAGCCACCACTGAGGGCCCATCAAAGTTATGGCAGCAATTATTTTGGCATGCAGAACACCAAGAGCCCAGTCCTAGTTCAAAACAGAAATAACTATTATTACTTTTACATCACCATCAATATGAATAGTACTTTACACATTGTAAGAAGGCTTATCAACTGATACAACAGAGGAAAAGATGGAAGATGGAGAGGATAGAGTAAAGAAGAAAAATGTGTCTTGTTTCAGTTCCAAATATTTATATTTAGCTACAGTAACACAAACAGGTTCACCAAATGTGTGGATTTGCTGAAATAACAAAAATGCTATTCAGTAAATATTTGCACAGTACCAGTAGTTCAATGGTGACATTACAAAAACATTTATTTCAAGGTACAGCAGTCAAAGAAAAAGTGCCTAAAGTATGCAGATTTTATTTAAACAGGCCATTTTTAGAAATGCAGTTTTCTTACATGTTCTGCTGCTTTTTTAAAAAAGTGTGTGTCCTTTAAAGTACCATACTGTTAGTTTTCCTTGCTATGTTTCTCTTACTTTGTGCTGTACAAAAATCATGATAGTTGGTTTTTAACCTGTCCCCGCTGTAGCTGGTTCTCTCTAATACTTCGTACCCTGGTTGCCCTCCAGGCAAATCTGGCAACAGCGGCCGTCAGGTCAGTGGTTCTATCTGAGAGCATGGTTCTAAACATATGATTGTTCAACTCAATCTGAGGGAAGGCAGCAATGAGATCACGACTAAGGTTATCATAAAACTGCCATGCTAGGAGTATGTGTTCAGATGTCTCCACCTTCCCAGCCTGACAGATACATAAGCGCTCCTGAACAGGAACTTTCTTAAATAACCCCTCTCTAAATACTGATGGTAACATGTTAAAACGCAAAAGAGTGTATGATCTCCTATGCTCTGGGTTACTTCAACTGGATAAGTAAGATAAGGGCCTCATATTATTAGGTGGGGCATTTCAAAGAGTGGACTATTTACTTTATTTAAATCATGTTGCCGATGGATATCCAATATCCTTTGTTTTATTGTCTCTTTTGCTCAAGCAGTAAAGCAAAACCAATTAGATTAATACATTGCAAAATATAGGTAAGTACTTGATGGTTTAGGACAGTGGTTCCCAAAGTGAGCCCTACGCCCCACATGGGGACTTCAATTCCCAGAAGCCTAAGTCAGTATATTGGCTAATCAGTGCTTTGAGGAATTGACAGGCTTCTGGGAAATGGAGTCCAAGAACCAAAGTTTGGGAAACACTGGTTTAGGAGATCCAGCACAAAAATAAAACATGAACAACAAAGGCTACACAGCTGACCTGCCAAGGGTAGAATAATGGTGTCTGATCCAAGGGGACTCTCAAAGGAGCGACAATAACCAACTCAAACAGAAGGCCAAGCAAAAGTGGAACGACACCAGCCAGCAATACAGCAACTATTAACGTCTTCATTATCTAAAGAAAAAGGAGAAAGCTTTATTTACCAATAATGCCATAGGTAAAGGTAAAGGTTGCCCTTGCTTGAAAGCCATTCATGTCCGACTCTAGGGTTCAGTGCTCATCTGTTTGTAGCCAAAGAGCCAATGCTGTCTATGTCTGCTGACGTTTCCATGGACATGTGGCAGGCATGACTAGACATCAGGGTGCACGGAGCGCTGTTTACCTTTCCACCAAAGTGGTCCCTATTTATCTACTTGCAATTTCTTGCTTTCAAACAGCTAGGTTGGCAGGAGCTAGGATAGAAATGGGAGCTTACTCCGTCATGCACCACTCGTGTCTCGACCTGCCGACCTTCCGGTCGTGAAATTCAGCGTCTTAACCATTAAGCCACCACAGTCTCACAGGATGGTATAGGATACTGTTTTAAAATGTTTGCTTCTGTACTTCTTATGATTAAAATTAAAGAGATTGCAAAGACAAAGAGGAATCAAAGCAATGATACATGCAACCAGACTCAGAAGAAGTACAACAGATTACCTAAATCAATAATTTCCACACAAGGCTCTTTTGCAAGACCACAGCAGCCAGCTCAAAAAAAGCAATAGAGACCAAAACACTGAAACAAGTAGTGGCACATGCTCCTTACTGCCACATTCTAATTCGGGCTAAATTTAAGAATTCAAATACAGTAATATGTTTATTTGTTCAGAAAATTTGAGTTTCACATAATTCTTGAAAGCACAAAAACAATATATTTCTTAACATATGCTGTATGACGTTAAAGACTAAGAAAACTCCAGCAAACTCCACAACCTTGGATAACTATAGCTGGGAAAGTAGGATTTCCAAGGCAGATATAAAACAAACTCTCTCCTGGAAGTTAAATTCTCCTTCAGAGATTTTTTTCCTTTTCTTGCTGAGATGTGATGACTATTTTAAAAACCCTTAGACAAGGGATTCTCAACCTGCAGCCTGCTAGCTGGATGCACCATTTCATGCGGCCCTCCACCACACCAGGAAGTGCCATGTGGTGTAGGAAGGGCAAAATGGCTGTCCAGCCCCCAAAGCTGTCTGAGAGAGCATGACCCGGCCCCCGGCTTAAAAAGGTTGGGAACGCCTGCTTTAGACTAATTACTGCTTGAGGAGGACTATATTAGCCACAGTCATTGCATAAAGTACTAGACAAGCACTGTTTTCACACACAACTGTTAACTGCCAGCCCAAACTTAAGGACTATATCCTGTTCAATATTTATGCATGTATGTAGTTCCAACCACATGGTAATCTGATGCATACAACCAGACTCGTGAATGGCAACTTCTCAAACTGTTGAGTCAGCTTCTGCAACATGTGTTCCACATATGTAAATGTTAAACGGGAATGGCTAAGATAATCTATTAATGAAAAAAAATTCCCCCAACTTACCATAAGGGACCATTCCTTAACTTTCTGAAAAATCACTTGCCGACCTTGTGGCATCCACGCAACAAGCACCGTGACAGCTCGAATGGTAAGCCAGCAAACATATAATCCACACGCAGCTGTGTATAGTTCATGAATTTTGGCAGTCCCTGTCCAAAAGGACATCAGCCAACGACCAGCAAATACTATAAGCAAAAAGAGAGCATACTGTCATTGAACAAAATCATAAATTGATGTAGACCATGGATCTAAAGAACTCTGAAACTAATTCTGTAATCAGAGTGAATTTATACTCTCTTTCCCATCAATCTCCAACACCATCCCCTCATACTACAAGATAGCAAATAGCTTTCAAAAAACTGTAATTAAAAAAATAGGATGTATTCTGGCTTGTAGACTGGCTGTTCAAAGAAAGGTGGGCAAAGATTGTTGTTATTTGCCACCAAGTAGTAACCAACTTAAGGCAACCTTAATTCTCTATAGGTTTTCAAGGTAAGTGCAATAAGGAGTGGGTTTACCAGTTCCACAACTCTAATGAGTTTCCGCAGCTAGGCGTGGATTTCAACCTTGGATTCTGAGTCTTAGTTTGTCACTCTGCCTTCTACACCACACTAGATATCATGCCAAGATGACAGTATTACAAATAATTTCTGTGAACCTAAGTAGATTCCAGATAAGAGTTTAACAAATTTGATTTTATTTTCATCCCATTAATATTATATCTGCCTTGCAAAATTAAAACAAAGTCAACTACTATTTGTAAAACATTCACTTTCTTCTAGCTTCTCTGAAGTCAATCGAAGTATCATCTAGGTCAGGGGTGGGGAGCGTGTGGCCTTGACAGGAGCCTGGGCTTCTGGGAATTGAGGTTCTAGAATACCTGGAGGGCTAGCCTGTTTCCTCTAGGCCACAGTTTCTCAACCTTGAGCCTCCAGGTATACTTGGACTTCAATTCCCAGAAGCCCAGGCTCTCCTCAAGACTGCAGGTTCCCGCCCCTGATCTAGGTCAACTGCACCCCAGTTATGTTCCAAACACACAGAATCATAGAATAATGAGGTTGGAAGGGGCTCCTAAGGCCATCAACTCCAACTGTTATGTTTTTATGGGTTTTTAAAATTGTTTTACCTGTATATTGGTCTTAGTGTATACTGCCCAGAGTCCTTTGGATAGGGCGGTATATAAATCTATTAAATTAAATTAAATTAATTGGAGCAGCTTATTCAGAGAGTCAAAAATTTGTTGTGGTCCTCAAGCCAAATAAAACCAGCTTGATAAAGAGCATACAGAATAATTTGCCTTATCAAACTGCTATATATTTCATAATATAAATGCATTAACATGTATCTATCTAAATATTAGTACCCAATAAAATTATTCAAATTGCATCAAAATTGGGTAACAATGGTTTTTTGGGGTTGTTGTTTGCACTACACAAGAACACTGCCACTGTTCTAGTGATGCTGAAATGTCTGTTTTCATGAAAATAATTTGTCAGCCTTTACGGTGATCTATATAATAGTAAGCGTTTAACACTGAAATGGAATACTGTGTATTTTAATGTCTCTTGCAAAACACATACCTGGTAATGTAAGGCAGATAAGACTCGCAAGCAGCAGTGTTATACACATGAAAACAATTAACAGAAATATCTGAAAAACAAAATTAATAAACACAATGTAAAGAATGAATAGTGAGACAAAGCAGTATATTTTACAAAGAACAAGGTATTATGAAGTGACATCTAGGAATAAGTCTACCGTATTTATTCGAGTATAACGCGCACTCGTGTATAACGCGCACCCCTAATTTTCCATGAAATCTCGGTATTAAATTTTTTTTCACACCACGCATCTCAGCAGTGCCTACTGTACCCGGCGCCGGCTTCTTGAGTCGCGCGGCCCGGGTAGGCGCGGAGCACGCCGCGGCCCTCCTCCCCCGGAGGGTTCCCTTCTCGACCCGGCGGGTGCGTGCAGGTGAGCGGCGGCGGCAGCGGGATCTGGGGTCCCCGTTGATACAGGCGCCGAGGTCCCGCTGCCGCCGCCGCTCACCTGCACGCACCCGCCGGGTCGAGAAGGGAACCCTCCGGGGGAGGAGGGCCGCGGCGTGCTCCGCGCCTACCCGGGCCGCGCGACTCAAGAAGCCGGCGCCGGGTAGGCGCGGAGCACGCCGCAGCCCTCCTCCCCCGGAGGGTTCCCTTCTCGACCCGGCGGGTGCGTGCAGGTGAGCGGCGGCGGCAGCGGGACCTGGGCAGGCGCCCAGGTCCCGCTGCCGCCGCCGCTCACCTGCACGCACCCGCCGGGTTGAGAAGGGAACCCTCCGGGGGAGGGCCGCGGCGTGCTCCGCGCCTACCCGGCGCCGGCTTCTTGAGTCGCGCGGCCCAGTCCTCGTGTATAACGCGCACCCAAACTTTGAGCCTTTTTTTGGGTATAAAATTTTGCGCGTTATACTCGAATAAATACGGTATTTCACCTTGTAGATATCATCTCAACAAAAACCTAGTGAATTCAACAGGACTTATTAACTGTGCATAGGCTTGCAGCTTTGAATGAAAACCTGCAGGAGATGTATCTGGAGGTCATTGAATTATTTTACAGTGGTACCCCGTATAACGAACGCTTCGTATAACGAAAAATTTGTACAACAAAGTATTCGTGCACTATTTGTGATGCACCGTAAAATGTTCGTTTTACGGATCGCTATTGGCGATACCCCGTACAATGGGAAAAAATTCGTTGTACAGGGTATCGACAATAGAGATCTGTAAAACGAATGTTTTTCTCTCGTTATACGGTGCATTGCCCATAGCAATCAGTATAACAAAAAAACAACAACCATATAGTGAAGAGCTCCGTGGAACTGAGTTTTTTTCGTTATACAGGGTGTTACTGTACTAGAAAACAATAAAGCTCTATGTCTGAACACATGTAACTTATATTTCTAGTTATCTGAATCTTGAGATCTTGAATACAGTACTTGTTTTTGGAAAGGAAACTTGGTAATTGTGCTTTGAATGCTCAATTTCTACAAATTGTCTGCTATAGATTTCAAAGAATCAAGCAATCATTCTAACTAGAGAACCCAATTTCCAGGACAGGAATGGCGAATGAATGGGGTGGCAGCAGATAAGAACCAGGAATTATTTCCTGCACGTACCAGAAACAAGCACAGAATAGAAGAGGGGGAAAGCTAATAAATTAAACGATGGGTTGAAGGGACATTCAATACTGCCTACCCTGAGTGGAAATTTTAAAGGCCTACGGTAAGGCTGAAAACCCACAGGTCCTCCTTGTTGTAATATGGCTTGATGGGCTGCATGAAGACCTTCCCCCACAACTGGAATGGCATTGTTATTGCGAGCAGGTTGGTTATTTGGCTGTTGGTTTGCATTGTTTTCATTCTCCTCCTGATCTCCAAGGAGGTAAGAATGCAGATCCCTAAAACAAGATTTAAGAAAATTTAACAAAGTAGTACCTTTTAACAGTCTATACAATACTGATATTCTGTCATATTTTATCTATACCATATCCTTCTTTGTAAGAATTCTCAACAGCTATCAGCCTATACAACTAACAGCAGGTAACAATCAATGTGCATGATGGCAATAAAAACTGGAATAATCGATGAGAATTTTGCTTCCGCTGTCATTTTGAACAAGATGAAACAACTGCAGGACCAAAGAACTCATATTCACTGACAAAAACATATAAATAAGAAAAAAGCCTTAGCTATACAATTATTACTGCTGGAGCAAAAAAAAGTTGACATGCTGTAAGGAATATGAGTCAACCAAGCAACCTAAGCAAAAGCTTCTAGGGAAGGCAGAATTATTACCAATGCAATTGCTACATCATCAAAATATTTATCTGCTCAAACTATATTCCCCAAATGATTAAAAATAGAAGAAAATTTATGTTTAAAAAAATGGCATGCGGAGCAAAAATCCATCCAAAAACATAAGAAAATGCCTAAACTGTTTCCTAAGAAGTAAAATTAAAAAAGTAAGAAGTATTATACAAGCAAGTTAAAATAGTTACTAGTCATTAAATTATCCAAAAAAAGTTGTAGTGCTGTACCAACAGTTAAAATTTGATGCTGTATCTCCAAGATGTGGTTGTGCTTTAGAGCAAAATGTGAGCTCTTCGTACCCTGTTCTTTGAAATGAAATAATCTAAAATAAAAAGATAGAGGGTGTGGTGGTTGTTGTGCTATCAAAGTCTGTTGGTAAGTAGTTGGGAAAGGGGGAGGATACAAAATCAAGGTGCACATGTGTCCTATGTTTTGTAATTCTAGTGTAGATTGTTAGGACAATAAAAAAAGTTTATAGAGGAAGACTAGTTACTGGAGAAGTAAAAATGTTTATACTTACAGTAAGTAACCAGCAGTAACAGTCCATGCCCGTACAAGACCCTTCAACCACTGCCTTGTGTGTCCCTGTTCAAGCAAAGCTGGCAGAACCACCTGAAGCAAAAGTAGTTCTAGAGAAAGTTCACTCACAGGAGCATCACTGTGGTAACAAAAATAAACCAACATTATATTGTAAATGCTGTACTCTAATTGCTTTGCAACACTGACCTAAAACAGTTGCTGTATATAGGCTATTATTCAGCATGCATAAGTAAATTTTCCTTACACGTTCCTATTTTGGGTTTATTGCTAAGTCATTTTGCAATTGCCACCATCCTTCTCAACCTGCCCAGCTCTGTACCCATTGCATCTACAATACCATCTAGCCATCTCATTTTTGGCCGCCCTTCTTTTGCCCTCCACCGTTCCCAGCATCAAGGCTTTCTCAAGTGAATCCTCTCTTCTCATTTGATGTCCAAAGTACTTCATCTTCATCTTTACTATTTGACCTTCTAAGGAGCAGTCAGGGTTGATTTCTTCTAAGATTGACCTATTTGTTCTCCTCACTGTCCAGAGGACTCTCAAAACTCTCCTCCAACACCACATCTCAAAGGCATCTATTCTTCTGCGCTCAGCTTTCCTAATGGTCCAGCTCTCACAACCATACATTATGACCTGGAATACCATTGCTTTGACTATGCGAATTTTGGTTTGCAAGGTGATGTCTCTACTTTTAACTTTGTTAAAAATCATGTCTTGTTCTCAGAATGGTCATAGGTAAAGTGTGCACAGCCAGGGAGTTCTACAGTGTCACTAGGGATGTGATTTATGGGAGAAACAAACTCCTTGTTTCACAATTTGGTCGGAAGCACCAGGACTTGGAAATATCAGGTGACAACAGTCCTTGCCTCCATGCCATCTCCACACTGCTTCTTCTTGCCCTTTGAAAGGATGCTGAGCCTTTGTGAATTGAAAGGACAAGATCCAATGGCTCATCCCCAGATGGAGGCTGCTCTATTGGAACCTGTTCTCCTCATTCTCCTTACCAAGTTGCAGGAAATTTTCATGACTCACAAAGATGCAGCTAAGGGCTTTTCAGAGTAAATGGAGGCAGCCTTAAGGTTTCCCTTGCTCGAAAGCCAGTCATATCCGACTCTAGGGTTCAGTGCTCATCTGTTTCAAATTTAATTTAATTTTTGAACTTCTATGCCACCCACTCAGGCAAGCCCGACTCAGGGTGGCTCACATAGCCGAAGAGCCAGCACTGTCTGCTTCTGCAGACATTTTCGTGGTCATGTGGCGGGCATGACTAGACACCTGAGCACACGGAACACTGTTTACCTTCCCACCAAAGTGGTCCCTATTTATCTACTTGCAATTTCTTGCTTTTGAACTGCTAGGTTGGCAGGAGCTGGGACAAAGACGGGAGCTCATTCCGTCCTGCAGTCCTCGAGAATTGAACTGCTGACCTCCCGCCTTCCAGTCAGCATCTTAGTCACTTGAGCCGCTGCAGTCCTCCATACTATACCTGGGTAAAAGAGCAGGTTAGGGAAGGGAAGGTAAAGGTCGCCCTTGCTTGAAAGTCAGTCGTATCTGATTCTAGGGTTCAGTGCTCATCTCTGTGTATAGCCAAAGAGCCAGACGTTTCTGTGCACACGCGGCAGGCATGCCTCAACATCAGAGAGCATGGAACGCTGTTTACCTTCCCACTGAAGTGGTCCCTAGTTATCTACTTGCAATGCCTTGCTTTCAAACTGCTAGGTTGGCAGGAGTGGTTAGGGAAGACAGTTGCTATAATGGCTCATCTTACCTGTAGAGCATGACATTGTAAGGGAGAAAATGAGGCAGCAGATACTTGATAATTCGTATAGGAAGCCAAAGCATGAGCAAGACAATTGACCCGAAGACAATCTACAATTAAAAAACAACAACAAAGATATAGTAGCATATAGCACACAATTATCATTCATACTTATAAGATTATGGAATTTTGTACAATTCTTTGTTATTGTATAAAGTTTCTATCTATGTACAGTAAAACCCCAGTTTAAATTTGCTCCAGTTCACAATGGCAAATCCTATGGAAATACCGTCCCTTTTACAAATTTTTAATGTATTTGTTTCAGTTTACAACGATCAATTCTGGACCATTTTTTTATTTTTCAATGCATCCCTATGGATATTTCGGGTTGCAATTTTTTCAGGTTGGAATGGACCTCCATTGTAATCTAGGGTTTTACTGTACTCTCCAATAAGAATCAAAACTCTACTTCAAAGCATGTCTTAACTTTATTTTGAAAAAATTAAGCACAAACTACTATTTACCAAAACATAGCTGACACTACAGGAAGTGTGCATCCCCCCCCCCCTCATTTTGAATATTATATTAATTGAGACACAGTTTGGGTTATTTTCTTTAATAGCTTGCTCAAGTGCTTTACTTAGAGAGGTGTTTTGTTTCGGTTTTTTAATCAATAAATAAGAGCTCACATGCAATAGCTTTACTTTGAGCTTCCTTGGCTACACTTGATTCAGCAAAACTCTTTGCTGGCTTACCAACTAGAGAGTAAAGCTACTAATATGGAATACACAAGTCAAAATAAGCAGCCAGACGTGATGGAAACATTTGAATAAGCACCTACAGACGAAGGTTCTCCAGGGAAAGATTTTGATCTAGTTATTGAGTATCTATAAAACAATCTGTATCAGTTACAACCTTGAAAGTTCAGAGAAATATATAGGATCAAAGTATTTTTTTTTAATCAGGAACACTGTGTATGCTACAAGAGAACAATGCAAGAAGCACCAAACACACTTGAAATATTTGTTCATGTCAATGAAAATAAAATTATTTTATATACCTACAAAAGGAACAGGAATTGTCCTTGGATTTCATAGTTTAGCAGCAACTGTCATGTTCTTGATAACATAACATGATACATTCTAATTCTTCACAAGCTACTCTGTGTTTCCCTCCCCAAACAGTTTTTCAGGAAAAGATATTGTATCTGAGTTAAGCTAGCTGTAATGGGAAATAAAATTTAAACATATATACTGAACCCAAATATCACAGCTACATCAGGTTATGAAACATTGTCTTGTTTTGAAGAGGATCATTACTTAGTCTAAATGTTTGAAGTGGTAGCTATGTTACTTTGTGTCACCGTCTGTTTGCTAATAGGCTGCAATACTTGCAAAGATAGGAAATTTTGGCTCAGGAAAAGCAAACAATATACTCCTAAGTAACCATTTAAAGGTTACATTTAAACATGTAAAGGTTGTTCACTTTCAATAGGACTTTTTCAAGACTCCAACAGTTCTCCATGAAACCGGAAAGTGAAAATAGAAAGTGAATGGTCTAGGCTGGCTTTTGCTAGCTTCCTAGCAATCGATATTTTACTGATAAAATCCTGGCTAAAAGCAGTATTTTCCTTTTATTTTTCAACATTAAAGGAGAAGTGTCACTGATGTCATCCAATTTGCACAACATAGCCAAAAAAACAAAAAAATAGCCTATAGTGCACCATTCTTTGTAAATCTCTGAATTTTAACCTAGATGTGGATTTCTTCTGTACAAAAAAACAGTATCTGTGCAAAAAAGGGCTCTTTGTAATGTATAATTCTGTCATTTGTGGTACATAAGAACAGCCTTGCTGGAACAGGCCACAGCCCATCAAGTCCAGCATTCTGTCACACACAGTGGCTCACCATTTGCTTCAGGGTATTATTCCCAAGGAGATGCCTTCACCTGCTTAGGATTCCCTGGAAATGGCATTGAGAGATATCCTGCCTATCTCTCCAACCCGGAGGTTGTCCTTAGGTAGCCATAATTATAGCCATTTATACCCTTGTCCTCCATGAACTTGTCTAATCCTTTCTTAAAGCTGTCAAGACTGACAGCTGTCACCACTTCTTCTGGCAGGGAGTTCCATAGACCAGAGATCCTCTGGGTGAAAAAGTACTTTCTCTTATTTGTTTGAGAACTAGTACCCAAAAGTTTCATGGAGTGCCCCTTCATTCTAGTGTTACGCGATAGGGAAAACAGTTTTTCCTTATCTACTTTGTCCACACCATGCATGATTTTATAAACTTAAATCTGGTCACCTCTTAGACGCCGTCGTTCAAGAGTGAAGAGGCCCAACCATTGCAGCCTCAGATGGTAAGGAAGGTGTTCCAGTCCCCTAATCATTCTGGTTGCCCTCCTCTGCACTTTTTCCAGCTCCATAATATCCTTCTGGAGGTATGGCGACCAGAACTGTACACAGTATTCCGGTCACAGTTACATTACATTATTTCATAAGGAGTTTGCAAGTAAATATAGTGAAACATACATTTTTATTATCAACAGAATAAATTCGTTTGCTATGATAATGTACTATCAATACTTTTTTTAAAAAAACACTGGAAATGTATCCTTACCACTGACAAAATAAACCTCCTGAGATGTCTGTAAATAGGCAAGTGAATCATCTCTTGAACTGGGTTAAAGTCTGGATCATTTAAATTCCTAAGAAACCAAAGGACACCAGGTCTCAGAACCTGAAAAAAAAATTAACACTTGAAAAGAAAGTATACACATGTTGCTATTTGGAGGATTAAAGGTTTCCCGACCTTTGGTTTTTGAATTTCAATTCCCAGATTTAGGCTTCTGGGAATTGAAGTCCAAAAACCAAAGGTTGGGAAACCCTGCTCTAGACGAAGCAAAGCGCTACCTTTCCTACTTCTACCCTGTCACCTTTTTTAAAGGAATTAACCCCTTTCTGTATATTGACTGAAATACCACTGTTAAAGAGAGGGAGAAAAAATGCCTCCCAATAAATCAACAAACCGAATGTAGTGACGCTGGGGACAGATAAAATAAAGACTAACTGATCCACATCTCTGAATGTATCATGGCTGGGGAGGGTGGAAAACAAAAGGAAATATTAAATGGAATTCAAGAACTTGCTGACTAGTGCCCAGCAGGACCGCTAGCCTGGCAGAAAGTCTGATAAAAGGAAACAAAGGCACTGTTTCTCTGGGGAAATACATTTGGTACAACAAAGTATACTATGGCACTGCAGCAAAAATAGCGGTTAAGGGCCTCAAAAGACTTAAGGCATCTCTGGTCAGCATTGCACAGTAACTACTGTGTGAAGATATGAGCAAGACACTCCCGTGAAGTGCCAAAATTTCTGGGAGCTTTCTTCAATTTAAACACGGACCCACTTTTACATTCCCTGCATACATGTCCCAAATTTGTAGGTTTGGGTTGTTCTTTGAATAAGTGTCAAAAAGAAATATTACCACTCTTTTAATTATTGCACCTTGATTTAGTGCACTGGAACTTTTCTATCCCCCCCAAACAACAACAACAATAACAACAACAACATGAAATTACAATCGTGTTTGATGGGGGTGGGGTTAAAATGTATTTTAGGAGCAAGAGCAAGACACAACAAGTCTTGGTTTGAGTTGGATTCTTAAACCTAGCAAAACTGTCCACTCCAATCTAAATTATGCATGGTATAATCAGAAGTCATCTTAACAGGTAGTGGTGTGCTTTTCCTGCAGTATATGTGGATTTGTGGGTCCTTATTTTATCTGTCATCAAGTTGGAACTGACTCATAGTGACTCTAATAGGGCTTTCCAGGTAAGTGGAGTATTTAAGTGGGTTTTACAAGCTCCACCTTCCCATCAAGATTTCACCGTCAAGCAGGGAATTGAACTCAGGCCTCCAAAGTCCTAGCCCATCACTCAATCCAGTATAACACACTGGATGCTCAGGTCTTTATTAACCAAGAGCAATAAGAACTCAATTTAAGGATACTAAATGTAAATACTGCTTTCAAGTGGTTTCAAAACATGCGAGTTTCTTGCTGTGAACACTCAAAAGATTAACTCAGAGGCTACAGTTTCCAATCTCAAAACATGGTTTAGAGCAGGAGTTCTCAGCCATTTTAAGCCGGGGGCCGGGCCACGCTCCCTCAGACAGCTTCGGGGGCCGGACAGCCATTTTGCCCTTCCTCCACCACATGATGCTTCCGGGTGTGGTGGAGGCGGTGGGGGGCACATGAAATGGTGATGTGAGCCACATCCGGCCCACAGGCTGCAGGTTGAGAATCCCTGGTTTAGAGACTAGACATTTACTTTTGGCTCTTATGTCCTTTCCATACCTTTAAATTTCATAGTTCGATGAAAATAATTGTGTCTCCTCAGCTGAGAATAGCTCTGCACATGCAGGAACACATTCAGGGTTCACATCTACCTCTTGGGAGCAATTTGTAAATGGAATGCCTCTCCATTAAATAAGTTAGTCTGGCAAACATTTTAGCTAAAGAACAGAGTAAAAATACTTCTAAAAATCTTGCTCTTCCCATTCTACTGCAATATAACCATACATTTAAAACAAGCATATATTGCAATGTAGTATCTTACCCCACTCCAACCATTACCTGTCAAAGTTATGCACCCGTTACCTAAATAGTAATTTTCAAATTAAACAACCCAACCTTTCCAAAGGTGAATTGATACAGATTTTGGCAAAAATACAAATAAGAAAAATTAAAACATTTGAAATCCTTTGTTATTCTGCATGTTTTCAAGAAATCACACTCAGATAACTTACCTCTCTCAACAAGAGAATAAAAGAGGCGAAGTAGAAGACATATACCATTCCCACCAGCCAGTGTAAGAACATTGTAGTGCCAGGGGCAGACTGAAAGCTCAATTCTCTGTCTTTCAAAGTAGCATCAAACATTTCCTAAGGAAAAATCAGACTTTTTTTCATCGTCTGCATCTAAAAGAATTATCCCAACTTTCAGAAAGCAATTAAGTTGGAAAAAATATAATTGCATGTCGCATTTCGCTATGACAACAAAAATGGATCCCAGTCATATATATTCTTGCATAATAAATAAAAACTTAACAGTCATTAGTATAACATCCAGTAAGAAACTTTGCAGAGCATTCATGTAAAATGCTTTTTTTTAGCACAGAACTAACAATATTTTTTAATGAACTGCTTTCATATAGGGACATAAATAAAGTATCCTCCATCTCTACCTGTTTTAAGATAATTAGGTTTCTAGCAGATCTACTTGACATTTACTTAACCTGTTTTATAAACCTTAATCTCATGAGTCACACAATTCGCATGCACAATTATTGATTTTTACCTATTTTACTTCCACAATTAATTTCCTGATTCCTTACAATGTAGGAATCAAAAAATGCTAATCTTACCCTAACCCTAACCCTTTCAAAAAATGCTAATCTTACCAGAGAACATATGTCCAGCCACCAGCCACAGATGAGAGGGAAAACCCCAATTTCTACTACCACTAACAATGATACCTATAGAGGGGGGAAAGAAAGACATTTTTCATATATAAGCTTAGTATAATATCAATATACTGTGTAAGTAAATATGTTTCTTTTCTAAGACTAACATACCTTGACTACTATATAGCACACTCCAAGTAAACGTCTTGATCTCTGAAATTTTACAAGTGCAGCCAAGCCCTATAAATACAGTCAAGGAAATAAAAATATTCCTAACTGAAATACCATTTGTTGTTTTTTTTAATGTTATTATTAAGTCATAGGAAATAGTGTTGGCTACCAACAAATTCAAAATAAAGCATTAGATCTGAAAAGACATGGTGAATGTCACACTCATTTGCTCTTCCCGTGTTCCTACCACAGCTGAAGGGAAAAGTTTGAAAAATGTTGCTTCCCTTTCAATCAGTTTTTTCATATCATCTTACACACCAAACAGTGGTTAGAAAGCAGCAATTTCCAACCCATTTTGGAAGCTGGTTTATTTTAAACTTACTACAATTAATATTAACTGTAATTTCCATTTTTTTAACAAAGAAAACTGTGATTAACTAAAAGCTGCAATGAAAACTTCCAAACCCTTCTGCTAGTAGCATGGAAACAGATTGTACAGTATATGAGTTCATGATTCACTACGATTCATTCATGTTCACGTTCATTCACCTTTATGTATAATGCTGTGCTGCTTTCCTGCTCAAGTTGCTAAGATGCTGACTGGGAAGCGGAAGGTCAGCAGTTCGATTCCTGAGTACTGCAGGACGGAAATAAGCTCCCGTCTTCATCCCAGCTCCTGCCAACCTAGCAGTTCGAAAGCAAGAAATTGCAAGTAGATAAATAGGGACCACTTCGGTGGGAAGGTAACAGCGTTCCGTGCGCTCCGGTGTCTAGTCATGCCTGCCACATGACCACAGAAACGTCTGCAGAAGCAGACAGCACTGGCTCTTCGGCTTAGAAACAGAGATGAGCACTGCACCCTAGAGTCGGATACGACTGGCTTTTGAGCAAGGGAAACCTTTACCTTTACTATCGCTCCTGGAAATAAATAAACTACATTTCTGTTTAGTATAAAGTTTTGTATCCCACTATATGGGTCTCAAACCAACTTGTGAATTCAGAGCTCTGAGCTGAAAGCTAAGCAAAGAAAAAGATCTAGGGAATAGGGAAGAAAAAGGGAAGTTTAAGTCACAGCACAATATATTCCAATACTGCCTAGAAACAGGTTTTTCTAAACAGTGGACTGGGGTATTAATTTAAGATTCACAGCCTAGACTTTTAAGTTGTTATAAAATCATACTTAAGTGGGAAGCTGAGAATAAGCTGTGTAAGACAACTTCAGTGCCAATTAGCTGCAGATACAGTAAGTGGATGGGGGGGAAAGATACACGGAGGGAACTGGATAGTGCAACCCTGTAGACCAATCCCATTATCTAAAAAAAATTAAGTGATTCCATCTGATATTCTTGCATCACTCCCACATAGATTTTCATCACCAAAGATCAAAACAATCCCTGCCAAATTTGAAAATGATGTAGACCAACCATCACCAGATCAAAATACTGAATATGTAAGCAAGTGGCTTATTTAAGAAAGGATACATGACAAACAATTAATGAGACTGCCAGCAACACATAGCCTACTATTGTTGTGATTAGGCCTTCAAAATGAGATGCTTGAACCTGGAAGACACAAAAGCACATATACTTTGTGGTGAGGATGGGGAACCTGTCATTTCTCTTTGCAACAATTTGTAAAGCACCTAATAGATAGTTATCACAATTTTCTATTAAATTTTACCTTCCTGCTAAATAAGTGATTTCTACTAAATGTGCCAATATGTACAAAATATTTTCATTAATAGTCACATGAAAATCCAAAAAGTTGTTCAGTTAATACCACCTAATAAATTCATCACAGATATTTAAATATGACTTTATGAGCAATTATCACAGTCTCTGTCTGGGCAGTAAAACTAATTTAAATTCAGGCAGAGGTGTCCCTTCAAAGAGAAGGTCTGCTGTCCAGGGGCATTAGTTTGTCTATCCCATGCCCAGGCTTTACCTGCAAGAAGATCTAATTCTGGAAAAATATAGCTGGCTGTTCTTCTGCCAGCAGAAGCAAATATAAGGTTATGAAAAAGGTTGTTTCAGGAAGTCAACAGCTTTGAAGTTGCTAGATCCCAAACTGTGCAGGTATCTTGATGGGCCCGTGTTTGTCCCTCAACTGCACCAGCCTGGAGCTAACATAGCAAAATTGTTGCCTGAAATGGAAGAATTATGTTAAATAAAAAATCTTGTTCAGAGGGAGAAAACTCCACACAACTTTCTACGTGTGTCCAGTGACACCAATCCATTCCTTCCCTCAAGTACTGCCAAAAATATTGGTAACAGGATTATTTTATTGACTTTCCATCACAGCTGTGCCTTACTTCGGCAAGTTTAAGAGGGAGACAGCATGTCACTCAAGGATAGCTGATTTCTCTCCCTACAGAATTTTAGTGAAAGATAAGTGTGTGTGTGTTGTTGTTGTTTTTTTGGGGAAGGGGACTATGATGTTGGGGGCTATTTTTTGTTTTTGCAAAATCCCTGCTAAGACAGAATTAGCAAGGAGAGAAACTCCTCCCTAATTCTGAATTTCTTCAAGAAGAGAAGAGCATTTTTATTTTAAACCTTAAAAATAAATATACTTACATATTCTTCAAAGCCAAGCCCAACGATAGAGAAGTGGCCAATATGATAAGGACAAAATGCTAGGGGGGAAAATCAAAACAAATTTGCTATTCATCGTTTTTCATTAGCTAGCAAGATAGATTCATTTCAGTTCAATTTACTAAACATTAGCAAACCATGCTAAACCATAGTTGAGTGTAAAATACAAGACCAGAAAAGGGACATACTGAATGTCAGACTCATTTGCTCCTCCGTTTACCTACCACAGGTGAAAGGAAACATTTGGAGGGAAAATCCTTTCCCTTAAATCAACTACAGTATCAAATGTTGATTAACATTAATTTTAACTCACAAAAGAAGCAGCTATTTCAAACTGCAATTTCAGAAGCTGAATTGTTTACACCAGGCATTCTCAGCCTATGGCCCATGGGCCAGACCCACCCCAATGCCATTCCTTCTGGCCCACAGTGGCGACCCTGGAAGTGGAAGCACCCGCACATGTGCAAACACTCCTGCTGCCATTGTGTCTGGCCCACAGCGCGGTCTGAGGGTGAGTACTTCGGCCCGTGGTGCGGAAACCTTGAGAAGCTCTGGTTTAGACTCACAATGATAAATGATTTTGATGACATAGAAAGCTGTGATTAATGAAATGTTGCAATGAAAACCTCCAAATCCTTCTGCTGGCAGCATGGAGAAGGGGATTCTGTGTGGTATCGTGGCTCACTGGAATTCATGCATAGTTATACTCATTCATGCCTGTGCAATGTGCTTTAAGAATAGGGCAATGAATATGCTGTCTTCCTTAAATTGTTGCAACAACCACTACTGCCAGACAGCAGTAATGAGGATGAGGAAAGATAGGAGTTGCAATCCAATAACATTTTTGGGGGGTGGGGAGAGAACATTTGCCATCCAGGTTCATCATGTAGTGCAAACAATGTCACTACAAACACCAACATTCAATCAACAGAGTGTCTGGAGCTCATTTCAGTTTCCATGGTGTTAACCTCCAAGATGATTAAAAGAGTGATCAAAATGTTTTTCTAAGAATCATAAGCTCTTGCATTAAAATCACAGCTAAGTTCAACAGGCAACATAAAAAACCAGGTAATAAAATAATCAGTTTTCTATTATGTTGGGGCTACAAACGTTTCAAAAGATGACCGCTGCCATTCCAAATCACATTATCTGTTGATGTCATTTTAAAGAGGGAAATGCTAGGTCACTACTGCATAGAAAGGGTAGTCTTATAGTGCAGAAGTACTCATTCACTTAGAGACATGCTTCTATCTGTAAAGTATAAGGTTCAAGCTTTTGAGTACAGTATTTTAAATTGCATAAAGTGCTATGAAACCTTAAAGCAGGGGTGCCCAAACTACACCTGTGGGCCAGATCCAGCCCCTGACGCCAATTCATCCAGCCTGCACCATCCTCGTTGCTCCCAGAAGTGGAAGTAAAATTCACCGGTTAACTGGCGTAAGGGGTCGGATCTGGTCCATGGGCCGTAGTTTGAGCACCCCTGGTTTAAACAGAGAAAATGGCAGCTTAAAATCTATCTCATCCTATTGCAAAACAGATTGTAAGGTGTGTTTTACTTCCGCTTCCAGTGGGAGAAACCACGTGACCAGCCCACGGAACCACATGACCGACTTGTTTTTAAAATCCCGTCATTCCTCATCAGTAGTTGTGTTGTCTGGCAGTAATGGTTGTTGCTCTTTTGCTGCAACAAATGAACACAGCTACCACCACTGGAAATCTGTAATTTTAAATTACTAAGATTCTTTCAACAGTGACTAAACTTCTGCTTTGATTACCCTATAGTTTGTGCAAACGAAACTATGCCAAACGCTCAAAAAGAGAATCAGAATTATCTTTTTTTTTTTAAAGTAAGAGAAATACAGAATTGATAGTTGAAACTCATTCAGGCCTACATTACAACAGTTACGGTGAAAGGACTCAAAATATAGTCACTTACCAAAGACAAGTATGAATAGTGTATTTAATGATACCACCCAGAATACATGCTCCTGAGGGGGAGAAAATGGAGATAAGTTAACATGATCAAAAATGCAACTAAAGGTTTTTTTTCCTGTATCAGCATCCCTCCAATTTCTTCCCTAACCTCTGTGTGACTGAGATGCTAGTTTCTTTCAAAAATTAAATTACCTAGTTATTCTAAAAGTGATCTGCATATCCATGTAAAGATTCCTCAGTACAGGACAAAGGCTCATATTGAAAGCTTAAGTTGTCACATCAACTGAACAAAAGGTAAAAGGTAAAGGTAAAGGTTTCCCTTGCTCGAAAGCCAGTCGTATCCGACTCTAGGGTGCAGTGCTCATCGCTGTTTCTAAGCCGAAGAGCCAGCGTTGTGTGCTTCTGCAAACATTTCCGTGGTCATGTGGCAGGCATGACTAGACACCGGAGCGCACGGAACGCTGTTACCTTCCCACCGAAGTGGTCCCTATTTATCTACTTGCAATTTTTTGCTTTCGAACTGCTAACAAAACAAAAGGAACAAAAGGAGGGGAAATTAAAAATGTTTATCATATCAATGAAAAGCAATTGTTATCAGCTACACCAGACCCATTCCTTGGACATTTGTAGGAAATAAGTCAAAACTGCACTCTTTAAAGAGGCCTTTAAAAGCCTTTCCCCTATAGCCAGTTAGCAATTGTTTACATTTTGTAGCAATTGTTTACATTTTGATTAGCTATCCTTGGATATAGTTATTTTTGTCTATTTTAGACAACTGTTGTTTTAGACAATTCTATATGTAATGGTTTTAATTATTGTAAGCCACCCAGTGTGAACATATCCCAGATGGGCAAGATATAAATCTAATAAATAAAACAAATTAGCAAAACATGTTGCAGTCTACTAGGTATAATTTATTTATTTATTCATTTATTCATTCAATTTATAGGCTGCCTTCCTTGCTTCAGGAATGCACTTAAATTCTATTTGTATATGCACACAGACAGACAAGAGTACAAGACACACCTGTAAAGAACTGTTTTAATACAATAAGGTGGCACTTACTAAAAATACTAGGGATCCATCAAGCCCAAGCATCTAAGAACAAGAAACAGTTTTACAGTCAGTAAAATCTCTATATTTATGCATGATTCTATAATCTTTAAAGAGGTTCTCAACCTACGGCCCATGTTCTCACTCCCGCCATCCTTTTCCCCTCCACCTGGCTTGGCGTGCCCCTAACGCCGCTCCATAGCAGGGCAGATGTTGTAAGAAGGTGGTGGCAAAAGCAACAGACGCCCTGGGTGCTGCTCTGGCCGAGCATGGGCAAGGACAGGCAGGACACCTCCTTCACCCATGGCAGGCCGGTAAGCAGGGAAGTAGTGGCGGCAGGGTGGGGGGAGTGTTGGAGGCCCGGACTGGTGTTCCCTCCCAGGCTGGCCCACCAACAGTCTGAGTGGATGTAATTTGGGGGGATGGTGGGAACTTAGAATGGTTCCGCTGCCCACTGCCTGGCGGCACAGAGGAGAAACACCATTCTGACCCCCCAACAGTCTGAGGGGGCATGATCCAGTCCCCCAGGCTTAAAAAGGTTAAGAACCCCAGCTTTAAAGCATCATGGGATTTCCATTCCCTACAACTTTTATAACATATTTGACAGGATTTGGAAAAGCAATAGCAATATCCATAGCCACCAGACACCTCTCTCTCTCTCTCATGCTGACAACATGATGGGAGAAGTGGGAGGCAAAGATTTCTCTTCTCCCCCCTCAGCATGCACAGGGTCTCTTTGACTGGCCACTTCTAGCCAAGCTCGTCTGGCTTGCCCGTCACTTAGTGTGCCCTTCGCTTAGCCAGTTAGACCTGTCCTGCGCACACACACACACATCGGCACTCTCCCCATCCTCCTTCCTTGATTATTAAAACTCACTAGTAGATGCTACATTTCCCACCCTAGGTTTATACTCGAATCAATCCATTTTCCTGGTTTTCTCAGGTAAAATTAGGTACCTCGGCTTATATTCAGATTGACTTATACTAGAGTGTATATGGCGGAAAAATTAGCTTGTTAAGAAAACATTGGCCAGAATTCTATTACCGGTGCTTATTTTCCCTTTAAAATATCCACTTTTTCACCCAATCACACAGAAAATAAAATTTCCCTGTTAAAAATAGAGCTGTATGGTTACATTAACATATGCTTCATACGTTAGTGTATATTTGCCCGATATACAGAAGCGGATGCAACGTGAATTGGAAAATGTTACTAAAAGATGGATAAAAGATAAAGGTCTATCTTGCTTCTTTTTCTTCAATGTCTAGGCCAGATGTGAAAGTGCCAAAATGAAGGCACCTTTGGGTGAGTTCATTCTGCAGGTCCTTTTGCCTGACCTAGTGTGAGAAAGATTAGCTGGCAACACAAGGTTGTTGTTACCAGGGTAAGCCCGGTTGTGATTCAAAAATACCACACTCTTCGAGGAGGCTCTTCCTCTTGCTCAAAAGCCAGTATTATCTGACTCTAGGGGGCGGTGCTCATCCCCGCTTACAGCCAAGGAGCCAGCACTGTCTGCATCTGCAGATGTTTCTATGGTCATGTGTCAGGCATGACTAGACACCAGAGCACACAGAGCACTGTTGCATTTCCTGCCAAAAACAGTACCTATTTATCTACTTGCAATTTCTTGCTTTTGAACTTCTAGGTTGGCAGGAGCTGGGACAGATGATGGGAGCTCACTCTGTCGTGTAGCATTCAGGTCTCAAACTACTGACCTGCCAACCTGCTAATCATCAAGTTTAGCATCTTAACCACTAAGCCACCACAGTCCCTAAAGTTTGGGTACCTAGTCTGGTCTACCTGACAAGTGATCTCTCAAATATACAAGCCTTACTCACTCTCTCCCATGTAAGCTCTTCTGCTGCTCGATCCCACTCCAAAGCATTCCAGTTCATATCATCTAAATAAATAAAATTTTAAAGATTGCTAGAAAAGTTCTACCAACACATCAAAACTGCATAATTAGACAGGTCTTTTATAGCTATTTTAAGTTGCATATTTTTTTATCAATAAGAATATAAAAATTGCTGTTTCTAATATTCAAACAGATGGCTATTATGTTTGCTGTTTGTACTAGAACAAAAGGTTACATTTAACTAAGCATCCTAAAAAATAGAAGGCTCTCTATGCCCACAAACTATCTATTATAATGCACTGCCACATAAAGCTTTTTGGTTTTGTTTCTTCTTCTTTTTGTTCCTCTCCCACTGAAGGGAACATATATTATCATTTTTAAGAAAATAGTTCAGAGCTACTTTCCTTTCCTGCACTTTTTTCTTATATTTTACTTTGAATGATCACCTTTAAGAATCTATTCTTTTTGTTTTTCATTACCTGTTCAAAATATTTAAACTTTCTTTATTCTACATGTTTTATAGTTCCTTCATTTTAATTCATCCTCTTTAGTTATTCTTTTTGGCCAGCTTTTTGATCCAAGAAATCTTAAAGATCCTGAAATGTATCTACATTCCAAATGCCTCTATCTTCTTAACAGCAGCTCATGTTAAAGTATTGAAGTATAGATTACCCCCTCCCCTTATCCACAGGTTGCAATTCTGCAGTTTCAGTTATCTGCAGGTCAAAAAAATTAAATAGAAAGATCCCTGAAATATATATATATACCACCATTTTAAAGTTTAAAATGGCTGCTGCTGCCATTTTATTTAAAATGACGCCCCCTCCACCCAAAGTCACAATGTAGTGCTTACCTCTGCGGAGGCGTTGGCGGCAGTGTTTCTGCCACTATTTCAGGACTGTCCACCAACCCTGCCGGCACCAGGAGAGTCTGGGGACCTTAGTTCCCTGGGCAGCGCTACAGCCGGGAATGCACATCTCCCCCAGGTGTGCGCCTGGGGGAGGTGCATGTTTTAGGCTGTGGCCCTTTCCAGGAAGCTCGAAGGTGGGAATCAAGTGGATAAGGTCCCCAGACTCTCCCAGTGCTGGTAGGGGCAGAAAATGGGCTCAATGTGCACCTCCCACAGGTTGGAACCAAGGAGATAAGGTCCCCAAATGACGTGTAAAAGGTAGGGAGATTGCTTCATTACTTTTGTGAGGGTGGGGGACGATCGCGTCTAACATTTTTGGGATGTTTTTGTGTTTTTTTGTAATTTGGGGGGGATTATTTTTTGTCTGGTCGGGGCTTTTTATTTTCAATGAATTCCTATGGGAAAATGTGCTTCAGTTTATGATTTTTTCACGTTACGACAGAGTCTGTTGGAACAGACCTCCCTTCATAACCCAAGGCTTTACTGTTACATTTGGCCACTAGAAGCCACTGTCTGCAATGTAATGTTTAATGCTTTTACAGAAGCCATTTTCTTAGCAAACATGTAGAGCAATGGAGACATTTGGACCCCTGCCCTTTTATGGCTAGCTATGTGTGCTTAAATATGGGGTTCACAGTTTCCCACAGTTTCAGGTATCTGCAGAAAATCTTGGAATATATCCTCCACACATACTGGGGGCAATTGTATGTTGTTTTGCTTAAGCATATCTGGTATTAAATATGCCTTGGAATACTGAATTGCTTCATTTATTAAAATACTAAACAGACCTGAAATCAAACAGATCAAAATGCATTCCCACTCTTTCTTGAATACAGCATATGATTGTTTAAAATAATTCACCAACCTTGTGCACCATTGTTTGCATCTGCTGCATCTTCTACTACAACATCCTCTTCATCTTCATTATCTTCCTCTTCTTCCTCTTGCTGTTCTTCCTGAATTTCTGGATTTTCACCTACAACTGCATTATCTGCAGGCTGGTTCACAGGCTGGTCTAGGGGAGCATTTTCAGCGCCACCATTTCCTATGCCTTGGACCTGTGCAGAAAAAGTCCATGATTTTTTCCCTGAAATCAAGGAATATCTGCTATATTTTGACAACAGCAACTATCAGGTGTGTATTTGTGGTACAAAACTTTAGAGCAAAAGTTATTTTAGTTACCTATCTTAAAGGCTCAAAAAATTGTAGAAGTTTGCCACACAGAGGTGTGTCTAGAGTTGAGAGCTTTCACTTATATGTAGCAAACTATTCCTTTAGGTTTCTAGATTATTATTTTTATTTGAATCTTTAAGAAAAACAACTAAAACACTTTTTCACATGCAATAAAATCATCAGATATTTTGCAAAAAAGAAGTACGGCTGTGAGCATATATTAGGACTGCATTACCACATAATATTGTTCATACTACCTTGCCATACTCCAACCTATCTAGCAACATGGAGGTCAAAACTTCAGAAGGAAATTTTAAAAAAGGGACTTGAAAAATTTTCGTTTTTTTTTTAAAAGCAAAACACTAGTAAATTCAGAAACAAAATTTAGTTGGCACAAGTTCCTCCTTAACTCCTTCTACAGCTTAGGCTTTCTGAAACACACAAGATCATACATCACCAAATTGACATACGTGCTTTACCCAATAAAAACCAATTATCAGAACATTTGTTTCTGATAGGGAGCTAGTGATGTCATTGAGAAATAATCTAAACTGAAAATTGAAGGGGAAAAACAAAATGAATCCAGTGGTTAGGATCCTAATGTTTTGAACTAAGTCTGCACAACTTGCTAGGGCTAATTGGAGTCAACTAATGATATGCAGGACCACATATTGGTTGTGCAACTAGGCATGTGACAGGCCTCATGCACACCTATCATTCCTGTTTTGCATGGCTGCAAGGTACAATTTGGTGGGGGTTGCATTCGTTTTAGGTTAACTGACATTTCTTATCCTATACTGTAAATGTAGGTTAATCTTAACTATGATTGTTCAAAGAATCTGTTCCATAAACTCTGAAGTAACCTCATTTGAATAAAGCACAGTAAGCATTAAGTGATATCTATCTGGATTTTATCATTTCACCTGGATATAGTTGATCTAAATTGGAAGCAAAAACCCTTAGTTTCCTAGTAGTGCAGTGTTCTCCAACCTTTGGATTTTAGACTTCAATTCCCAGAAGCCTAAGTCAGTACAATGGCTAATCAGTGCTTTGGGGAATTGACTTAGGTTTCTGGGAATTGAAGTTCAAAAACCAAAGGTTGGGAAACACTGTCCTAGTGCCATATAGCCTGCTCTAATTTCTTCTTGGTAATGTCCAAAACATACCTGTCAAGTTTCGGGAAATTTCTGTCAAATAAGCAAAATTTCCCGGCCAAAACAGGAAACTGGACAGCTATGCTTATCCTATGCTGGCCTCCAGTCTAACTCCAGTCTAATTGAAGTCTAACTAATATGGGATGACAGCGGGAAAGAGTGTAAAATACGGGGGGTTGACAGAAATTTCCCAAAACTGGACAGGTAAGTCCAAAACCAGGCATTCTAAGATACATTACAATGGTAAAACCCAAAACTATCATATTGAGAAGCAACTGCTACTCATAGCCATCTTCTGGGTCAATCCAAAGTCAACCTGTGCTAAACGAGCTAGTTTTACAGATAATTCCAAACTGACGGGCAGGAAGAAAGTGAAAGCTAATGTGCAACAAAGAATTCAACCTGCAAATTCAGCCAATAAACTAAACGACATGTTACCTCATTCTGTTGCCCAACACCATTGATGGCTTGTTGTTGATTCTGTTCTAGCCACTGCGGTGCTCCTCCATGGACAATTTGTTCACGTAACCATACAAGGCTGATAAACGCACAGAGTGTGCATGTCACCACAAAACAACCTTGCAAACAGTCTGCCAGTAAATTTTCTCTGTTAAAGGGATAATGAATATATTATGACAGTTTTCCAATTGTTATTTTTCTGTTGCATGATCACTCAGACTGCAATAAGCCATTTTTGCTTAGGTAAGACTTTTAAGGAGACCTGGTTTTAAAAGGAAAATACTAGATCTCCAACAGAATATCACTGAGAAACACTTAACCAGTTAAATATCCCTAAACTGTTACCAGTTCCTTGCATACTAAATAAAACTACAGTAGGCCCACCATATCCATGGAGTCAGAATCCACAATTTCAGTTATCTATGCTGGAAAATATTAAATGGAAAAAACCCAAAAATGTAAAGCACACATATTATCAAGATGCATTACTAGAAGTGGCCACTAGCAGGAACTAGAAACTATAGGGTTCACGACTATCTGCAGTTTCAGGAATTCACAGAAGGTCCTGGAACCTATCCTATGCAAATATGGCAGGCCTACTGTACATATTTTTTACGGGGGAGTTTCCTTCAGTACTGTATCCTCATTCATTCATCTGATTCTATTAACATACTGATGTAGCACATCAAGTAAGTCTATAAGGAGGTGTATAAGTAAGCAGTTCAAGTAAGTATATCCAAGATGATTTTTATTATGACCATCACCACCACTTCATGGAAATTTTTAATTTAACAGAAAAACATTTTATTTATACTTCTGCACCGTCTGATCACTACAGACTGAAACTCTTATTCCCTTAGAACTTTACCATCAAGAACAATATTCACACACCAAGTACTGTTTCACAACAGTCAGTGTAAGAGAAAAACAGTGAATGGGTTACAAGCAAAACACAGGGGGCAGGGGAGCCCTAATAGTTAGTCAATACTTACGTTGATAGCATGTCTAATGGTAGTGTCAGTAGTGAGCTCACAGAGCCTGTAAACAAGCACTTGTAGATGCGGCCTATAGAAGAATGACAATATAATCAACAATTTTTGCTAATTAAAACCTGGATTCTATAACCAGGATTAATTACAGTAAAATCCAACAAAAACTGGGAAACTGGGAGAACCTGGTAGTGAGGTGGGGTGAATGTGTTACTAATAGCACAAGGGTTCCCAACCTTTTCAAACCAGGGGCCAGGTCATGCTCTCTCAGTCAGCTTCAAGGGCTGGACGGCCATTTTGCCCTGCCTGTACAATGAGAGTGTCCATTTTGTCCCAAAAGCTTCAAAAGGGTGGCCATTTTGTTTCTCAAATGCCCTTGAAGGGGTGGTGGCCACATGAAATGGTGTAGTGGGCCAAATCCAGCCAGCAGGCCTTAGGTTGGGAACCCTTGCTATAGCACAATAGTTACTACCATGTTCAAGAGAGAATCTTTAGAAAGTTAAATTAAAATGGAGTAGAAGCTCCAACCTTCAGTAGAACTACTTGATAGCTCAATGGTTTAGGTATCCGGCTATGAAAACACAGGCTGGGAGTTTGATTCCCTACTGTGCCTCAGACAGGGGCTGGACTTGATGATCCATAGGGTCCCATCCAGCTCAGTTCTAGGATTATTACATCTCGTTTAATTCATTTTACTTCATGCATTTATATAACACTGCACTGGAGAACAAAAATTCCCCACTTTAGGCGATTTACAACAATAAAATACAACATATACGAGCCAATAAAAAGAAAACATAAAAATAATCCCTCCAGCAGCAACGACTAAAATGAATAAATAAAAGTTTTTGGATCCTGAACCAAAACAAATCAATTAACCAGGGAAGAGATATCCTTGAATGCCTCCCTAAATAAAGTTGTTTTCAAGGATTTTTAAAATATTTCTAAAGGAGCTTGCTGCAACTCCACTGGTAGGTTGTTCCAAAGAGTTAGTGCTGCCACCGAGACAGCTTTTGGGAAGACCAGGTGACGTGGGTAGATCTTTGAAAAAGACACTGTACAAGGTAACAAGGTCCCAAACCATTTAGGGCTTTACATGTTAGAGTTAATATCTTGTGCCTGATATGGTATACAACTGAATACTAATGTAGCTGGGTAAAGGTTGAGGTGAAATGGTTGAATTTTTCCACTACTGAAATACACCAAAGTGCAGCATTCTGGACCCCCTGCAGTCTCCGTATCAGGGACAAGGGCAGCCCCACATAGAAAGCACCCAAACTGCGAATGTGGCTCCTCAAAGAGAGGGCCACTCCAACTAAAGAAGGAGCGAGGTCTCTCAGTCAGGAAAAGAGCCCACCCAACAACAGGACCTCATTCTTGTTGGGATTCAGCTTCAAACTATTAACCTTCATCCATTCCATTATCAAGGCCAGGCTATCCTCAAGGCACCACATCCAATGCAGAAAATGTAAAGGGGAAATAGAGTTATATATCATCAGTATATTGCTGACAGCAGAGTCCAAATCTCCAGATGACCTCCTCCAACAGCTTTATATAGATCAGAGGTGCCCGAACTATGGCCTGGGGGCTGGATCCGCCCCCTGATGCCAATTCATCCGGCCTGCAAAGCCCTCATCGCTCCCGGAAGTGGAAGTAAAACGCACACCATATGGGCGTGTTTTACTTCCGCTTCCGGGAGCGACGAGGGCTTCACGGGCCGGATGAATTGGCATCAGGGGGCGGATCTGGGCCCTGGGCCATAGTGACCTGCCCCCTGAACCATGTGACCGGCTCGTGGTCCAAAAAGTTTTGGCACCCCTGATATGATAATTAACATTGGGGAGATGATCGATTCTTGATCAACCCTGAGGAATCCCACAACCAGTGGTGGGCATCAGCAGGTTCGCACCAGTTCACCACAACCGGTAGCAGAAATTCTGGCTGACCCCGCCCATCCAAGTTTTGAAATAAAGTAGTCCTAATTCGGGTGCAACGCAGGGCTTTTCCCCTGGCCATGCTCACCATACCATGGCCACAGCGTGGTAGTAAATTTTTTTGGAGCCCACCACTGCCCACAACGAAGTGTCCAAGGGAAGAAACAGCCTCCCTGACTTGAAATTTCTGAGAATAACCGTCAAGGAAGCAAAGCCATTATAACACAATGTCTCTGATTCCTAGCTCCTAAAAGGATACCATGGATGATGGTATCAAAAGCCAATGAGAGATCCAAGATCACCAAGAAGAACGAGGCCCCCTGGTCTGCTTCCTGAATAAGGTCATCATTTAGTGCAACCAGTGCAGTCTCAGTGCCATGTCTGGGCCTAAAACCCAACTGGAAGGATCGAGGCAATTGGTTTCATCCAAGAATGCTTGCAGTTGACCAGCCACTACACTCTCAATCACCTTACTGATGAATGGGAAATCTTGTTGTTAATTGGTAAACAAAAAATCTGTGAGAATGTGTATCTGTGGACAATTTTGAAGGAATAACACCTCATTCAATAAAATTACCTGAACATTTTTTTACTATTACCCAAGAAAAGGAAACAAATGTCACAAATTTCTTATGCAACACAGTTGTTCAGATGAATAGAAAATGTAGAAAAATGAAATACATCTACGTCTAGGGTCTCTCTTCTCATGGATCTTTCCTTGCAGGGCGAGCTGGAGTATTCTATACTCTATTTTAAGCAACAGGATTTCTATCTTATCATTCTAACTCAAAAATATGTTAGACTGCAGCCAAAAATATTTTAAAAGTGGCAGGGAAGATCTCATTATTTCCTGCTATTTCATGCACTGAATAGAGGGTTGGACTCGATGATTTTATGACCTTCTTCCAACTCCATTATTCTATTTGTTAAATCTGTATGGCCCATATTCTTATCAAACAAGGCTGCCACAGCTCACAGCAAGTAAAACTCCCATTTCTTTATTCCCATCTGAAATTTAAGCTTTAGCAGAATAAAAGACAACTAAATATGCTATGACACTGTCTCCTGGGAGTCTCAGGATCCAGCTTAACTGGTTTAGCTGTGTCACAATTCTCTATGCAAGCACTAGCGATGCCTGCAGTGCCCCAAATTCATATCTGAGAACAGTGTCAGTAGTTTAATGGATGCTTTCTCTGCAACAAGTATTTTTATCTTACTGATAAACATGGTCTCAATGCCCACTGACACAATGCTCCCCCCATTTCTTGTACCAACCATTCAAATGCACCATCAAATACTTACATGCTGTAAGAGGTACAACTCCCAACCATGCAAAGGCCACAAGCGTATAGTGAAACCAGTATCGTATTGCTGTACCAATACTAGTAACTAGTCCAGCAAAAATGTCTTGGATTGGAAGCCGGGAAGGCATATCTGGAGAATAAACTAAGAAAAGAAAGGATACAAATGAAATAAATAACTGGAACACTATCATCAATGTGCTAAACATTAAGAGAATGCTTATTTCCTGCTCATTATCAATTTGCAGTTAGTGTCAAAACATTAAAGCTGTCTTAGCTCTGCCTACGCTGGCTGGAAGTAAATTTTCAGAGAAATCTCACCCCTACCTACAAATGCAGAATTGAACCTGATTTCTTCCAGAAGCAAAGCAGGCAATCTACCACTTACAACGCATCTCAATTATTACAGATTCAAATTGGGCAAAGGGCAACAGCTAAGCATAGAGTGTAACTGCTTTGCTTAGATGACCTCAGGTTTAGAGAAGGAGCCAGGTTTGAGAAGACATCAGTATGAACTGTTGCCAAAGTCTCTCTTCATATCTAACCACAGAGAACAGCCGCCAAGAGAAAACTGTTGGCAGAATCAGCATCTGGATGTCAAAGATTCTACACTCAACAAATAGAAGACCTGTTCTCTTTTGAAGATACCCAAAGTTATACAACCCAATTAAAGCAATGAACCATATTAAGCCTAAAATATTAAAAATATGAACATGACAATGACCCCCGAACCACCTCTGGGAGTCTCGGGGGAGGTGATCCAAGCTGTTTCTGACCCCCACGGACCTTTTCCGACGCTGCTCCAAGCAGAAACCTGCAGCAGACGAAGGGGTTTACCCGGGGGTTTCTGCTTGGAGCAACGTCGGAAAAGGTCCATGGGGGTCGGAAACAGTTTGGATCGCCTCCCCCGAGCCTCCCAGAGGTGGCGGAGACCTGGAAATGGGTGGAAAAAATCCCGTCGTCACGGGATATTTTTTTTTTGCCCATTTTCAGGTCCCTGCCACCCCTGGGAGGCTCGGGGGAGGCGATCCAAGCTGTTTCCGACCCCCACGGACCTTTTCCGACGCTGCTACAAGCAAAAACCTGCAGCAGACGAAAGGGTTTACCCTGGGGTTTCTGCTTGGAGCAGTGTCGGAAAAGGTCCGGTGGGGTCGGAAACAGCTTGGATTGCCTCCCCCGAGCCTCCCAGAGGTGACAGGGAACCGAAAATGGGCGAAAAAAATTCCACCCACACAACATCAAAATCCAGGTAACGACACGACTTGGGGAACCAAGCTTTGTTGTTAATCGAAGGTCTACTGTAATGCAATGCCTAGGAAGTTTCAAGTTTCTGGAGAAAAATATGATCTAAATAAACTTACAAATCAAGCTAAAGACTCTGAAAACTAAAATAACAACCTAATAATTCATGTAAACAAAATAGAGATCTACGCAATATACTTACTTGGTGTGAAAGCAAATCTGTGTTTACATAATTCACAGTATTCTTTTCTGCTGTGTTTGAGCCACTGAACTAAGCTACAATAAAATATATGATAACAAATTTACAGCTTGAAATGCACAAGGTATTTTTAACAATCAGAAATTAAACAAAGTGAGCAGGAAGACATATTTTTAAATATGAAAATATTAGGCATTTATATAATAAGGAAACAATACAGATCATTATTTTCTTTAATACTTTCACAATTTAAATACTACTAACAGCATATTTCAAGGGTTTAAGATTAAGAGAACTGGTCTACAAAAACCACACTATTAAGCCACAGTTCTAGAACATATTCGTAAATGCAAATGAATATAGGAAGGGCATACATAAGATTTTAAATAAAGAAAATATAAATGCAAAGTCTAGGATCCATATACCACGCATTAGTGGTTTTTAAAATATGCATCCCTTTTCTTGCAGCAACCCTCTGCTTCTTAACTCCCCAAAAACCTATCCTTGAAAGTTAAAGGGGCTTCTATAGAGGCATTCTAACATAAGGGGGAGGATTCTCATTCACAAGCCTCTTTGGATCCTAGCCAAAGCACACCTAAGCACTCATAAAAACAATGCCAATAAAGTACTGTATTCCGCAAGCATTTTTTAACGAACCAACATCAATATGCAATAAACACCCTGGTAAGAAAAACCATTATACCCATTAATATATAGTCATTATACAAGCTTAAGTTTTTTTTAAAGACTCTTGTGTAATCCCATTAACTATGCTGCAATTAGAATAGAATAAGCAATTTTTACTTCCTTACATATGTAGTGAAACATTATTAAAATATTAAAAGACTCCATCAGTTTTTCTTCCTTTTACCTACTAAAAATGGAACAAAATTCAATTCAATATAAGCAGCCAATATGCAAAAGTCATGTAAAAGATAATGAAGCATTGTTTCTCTCCACAGTTGTTAAAATATCCATATGAAAATGAAGATACATGTTCCACTTTCAGGGATATTTTTTGAAGGAAGAAGCTTACCATTCTTGATGGATAAATTTAATACTGCCAGTGCATACACATGGATGGTAGAGAGGTTTCTCTGGAGTTCCTTCTGACCGACATACTCTGCATATGTCTGTTGGGACACAAATAAGCAGAATTAATATGTGATAAAATCATAATGTAAACATTTGTCATTGTGACGTTTTTTCTGAGCCCTTGATGTGTTAATTTTTGCTAAACAGTGGAAACAAGTGTCAAAACAAGATCAACCATCATTTGAAGCTTGCTTTACTTTAAAATAACTAAGACTGATCAAAAAATGAGAATTAAGCCCAGGAGCACTATTAAGGCAAATAACTCTGAACAGGTCAACAGCTAGCATATTCCATACGTAATAAGATGTTATGTTTTGGCAATGGTTTGGACAGGTAATCACTGGTGTTTTTTTCCGGTTTTGTACTTTTATGAGCCAATGACTTTACACCAATAGCAATTACACTTATATACCATTCTCTGGGTGGTTCACAGATAATTAGCATTTTGCCCCCAAATTGCTAGGTAATCTATTTTATTGACTTCAAAAGGATGGAAGGTTGAGTCAACCTTAATCTCCATCAGGACTGAACTCAAATCATGAGTAGAGTTTGGGCAGCACTACAGCTTAACCAAAGGACCACGAGGGCTCAATAAGTATATCTCACAATGAAAGAATTGCAAGTTCTATTCTTGGGTCGTCTCTTGATTATCTTGACATTAATTCCAAGGAGCATCATTCCACCTTTAAAAGCTTTAAACAATTTTCCCCGAGGTATTTTCTCAGCTCACAGTGCTTCAGTTTAAATAAGCACTAACACAAGGAAGGATACCACAATACAGTACTCCACAATTCAATAAATTCTTCAAGGTGAAGAAGCTCCTATCCTCTACTACTCATTGCAAAGGTTCTTTGTTGCCTAGAGCACAGATCATAACATTTATATATTACAAATATAAGTCATCTTCCTTTGTATCTAACGGATCATTTCATGTGCCCCCCCACCGCCTCCACCACACTAGGAAGTGCCATGTGGTGGAGGAAGGACAAAATGGCTGTCTAAGGGAGCATGACCCAACCCCCAGCTTTAAAAGGTTGAGAACTCTCAACTGTAGTCACTGATTACTAATTGACTGTAATTCATCATTGCAGTTTACATTTACACCAACATATTCTTTGTTCCTTTGTTTATGGAACTAGTGAGACAGTTCTTTCTTAGCTCAAGCTAATGAGTTAGAGAAGTTTCCTGTTTTTTTCTACACCTAGATACTATTCTTCACATACAGACAGTAGAACAATAACAGGGGACCCAAATCCTCAAAAGAAACTTTTAGTAGGAGTTTTCTAAATTTTGAGGCAGCAGCGAACTCATTTTCTGAGAATACATAGACTTAGAAATAACACTGAATAGGACAAACTACGTGTGGCTACATGTGAAATAAACAAAGTGAAACAGAACACTAACCTTATGAAAAACTGAACAGACAGTTATAGGAACTTACTGGCCAAAGAGACTGGCCAAAATCCTGCTGAAGTGAGGCAGAATACAGTATAACATTTCACCAAGTAGAATTGTGCAAGGAGGTATGGGATACTTCCCTGTGCAAACTCAGAAAATAGGGAACTATTCACACAGCAGATGTTTCTGTGAGCAGCTTGACCAAACCAAATTAACCCAAAAAAGCAGAAAATGCTATACTTCCAAAATAATGCAATTTTTGTGAAAGACTCAGCAACTTACAACAACCCCACAATGACAATGATGGAATCGAAAGACAAAAGCTATTCCTGAAAGCAGTCTTAATTTGTAAAGACATACTTTGGGCAAAGCCTCAGTATCATTTTTAGGACTGTGCTCACACAGATCTTACCCCTTATCTATAGGAGATAGGTTTTGATACCTTCTGTGGGTACCTGGAGCCACAGATAATAATGAACTCTATATTTAACACACACACACACACACATCACACACACACACAAATAGAAGAGGGGGAGGAATTTCAAATGTCTCCATCATTCTACACGAGAACTGTTGAAGTGTCTGCCTCCATTCCTTGTAAATATAACATTACAGGTACAGTAGTGGTGTCTAATGACCAACTATGGTAATGTGCTATAAAAACACTGTACGTAAAAAAAAAACGGAATATTTTTAGACTAGTGAATAACTGAAAGCGTGGATACTGAACCTGCGTGGATACTGAACCTGACCTGTATATAACAAAGTTTTAGCATCACAAGGATAGATCACAGTGTACAAAACAACTACAACCACCTTAGAACAGCTACAAGAACAATAATTGATAATTAATAAACTATATTGCACGGAGCAATAGTTTTTTACTGAATAAACCTTAAATCTCAAAACAAAACATATAGAATTCCTTGAATTCCAAAGGAAAAGCTAAGAAATAATGCTTCTTGGTACACAATAGCCATGTATAGCCCTGCCATGTATAGCCCAATCTTGTTGTTCTGTGCAGGACAATAACAATAAAGATTTATCTTATCTTATCTTATCTCTTATCTGAACAGATGAGACAAGACCATCAAATGCAACACCATGAATCTAACACTAGTTAAAATAGTACTTAGGATGGCCTAAACAGAAGTACAGTATTACTCCTTTCCTCCTGTTCGTTTCCTAGTCATTAGAACCCAGAGGCAAAGAGCATCTAAAACACTATGCATGGGACTTGAAGCCATCTAGATAGTTGAGGTCGACAACCAATTGCATCAGTACTGATCAAGCATCTTACAACTCACTGAGGAATCCTCTACTATTGACTACTGAAAGGTAAAATGACAGTGTAGTGCAAGGGTTCTCAATTTTTTGAAGCCAAGAGCCGGGTCACACTCCCTCAGCTTTGTGGGCTGGACGACCGTTTTGCCATACCTGCCACATGTGGCACTTCTGGGTGTGGAGGCGTGGGGGGCCACATGAAATGATGTCACGGGCCGCATCCAGCTCCCGGGCCATAGGTTGAGAACCCCTGGTGTAGTGTCTAGAGCAATGGGCTGTGGCTTGGGAGACTGAGGTTCCAGACCCTAATGAGTTCTGAAAATCAATGAGTGACCTTCAGAGAGTCACATTCTCTCACCCTGACTTATCTTACAAAGTTTTAGGAATAAAGGAGAGAGAGGAGGGGAGCCATAAACACACTCTAAGCTCAATAGAAGATGGGATATAAACTTAATTTACAGGTGAAGAATAATATGTTGTGCTTTGTAATGCACCTCCATGACAGAGAAAAAGCAACAAGAGAAATGAAATTACTTCCAAGAAAAACATGAAACTAGAGACCGGAGAAGGGGAAGGAAGAATAATTTTCTTGCCTTGGTTATCAAGAAATTAAGAAACTGAGTTTCCTATATCAGCCCCTCATTCCATTGCCAAATAAGAACTCAGAAAGTGATGTTCTGAATTATTGAAATGTTGCGCTGGCAAAAATGATGAGCTCTTTGCTGGCACCACACCAGGAAACAGCTCTCCAGGAAAAACAAGTAATCTCAATTCCACAGAAACATCTAATACACCCTGGTAGACAGTTACAACAGGTGGAAGAATGACTAGATGTATCTAAATATCTCCTTAACCAAGGCAATTAAAATTACAACATTCAAATTTTGAATCCTAATTTAAATGGATTTCCAAAAATAATTTCATATATTTCTTAAACAATAATGCATGCTGGGGTGTGTGTGTTAATATAACCAGTAAAGCAAACTACTGTATTTTTGGACCATAAGTCACACTTTTTCTCCTCCCAAAGTGGGGAGAAAATGAGGGTGCGTTTTATAGTCCAAATGCTGGTCTTCGGCCAGCTGTGGCTGTTGTAAAAGGATATTTTACAAGAGCGGCAGCTGGCCAGCCTCTCAGCTGTTCAGCTGTTGGGAGGGGGGGGGAAATATGAAAAAAAAGTGGCCACTAGAGGGCGAAAGTCACAATTTCCAATTTAAATGCATTGGAAATAAATTTCTTGTATTCAACAGTTTTCTGTTTGTATGTTCCCAATGCATTTAAGTGGGAATCCAAACCTGTGCTTAAAAAGAAAGGGTTTCACTTATCTTGATGCCTTTGTCATACCCGTCAACCGCGGCTCCGGAAAATACGGGACCTGCACAGAACGGTTCTGAGCAGATCAGCTTCTACGCATGCCACAGGAGAAATAACAGTCAAAATATTCAAATTAATCTCAAAGATTAAAAAAAAGAAGGAAATAAGTTTTAAAAACATTCAAAAATATCCACAATAATCAAAAATAATTCAAAAATAAATAAATAAGTTCTCACTAAAAAAAACATCTAAACACAGTAAAAAACATTGAATTTAAAAAAAACATACACTTACACATTTTTAAAAGTGTTATCCAAAGTACACCTATTAACAAAAATTCACATAGTAACACATTATTTTTTTAAATACAATAATTGAAAAATATATATCAATCTTTCCTTTTTAAAATCCAAAAAAATGATCACAGTTTAAAACAGTCCGTGCGTATAAATATTTTTAAAAAAAACAATTACATACTAACCTCATTTGCATAAACATAAAACAAAAACCTTCCAACACTATTTAAAACAGCCCAGCAACGCCGGGCAACCTCTGCTAGTTAAATATATATTTTTGTTTTCCTGCTCTGAAAACTGGGTACATCTTATGGTCCAAAAAATATGGTAACTTCCAGTTTAATGCAACATTTATACAATTTCTAAGTGTGTAGTCTGAATACTAATATAAAATAAAATGGAGTCAGGACAAGCTGTAGTCATGATGGTTTCAACAAATATTAAAATTTAGGAAGGAATAAATGAAGCCATACTTCTTTCTTTATGAAACTGATGCTTCCTCTTTTAGTATGCATCTCCGGTATATTATACAACTCCCTCACAAGCTTCAATGGGGTGCACAGAAAGTGTATCCTCTAAGATTGTGGTGTTTTTGAATCACAATCTAGCATACCCCAGGCAATGGCAACCTTGTTATGCCAGCTAATCTTTTTCATACTATGTTTTGGCAGTTTAACATCCAAACCTAGACATGGAAGGAAATAAAATAGGCTTCAATGCAATCTTAGAAAGACAAAGTAGTCAACAATTCAAAACTTCTGCCCACTGCACGTGTGTTGCTTGTTAGAGATAACTAAAGACCCAGACATTTCCTGGGAAAACTGTTGGTTGATGATTACTGAACAAAAAATTTCACTGTTAGTGTATAAAAAGCAAATTGTCTTAACTGAAGAATTAAAATCCAGAGCTAAACAATAAGCAGCAAGCAAGATGGTACAGTTGGCATAATATACACCAGATTATACATCCAGAGACTGAATTTCAATACCTATACTGTTTTGCCTATACTGCACCGGAATCAGCTGCAGACTTGTTTACAGCAGTCGTAAATGATGGGGAGACCACCAGTACTGTCTGAGGGAGTGTGGCCCGGCCCCCGACTTTAAAAGGTTGGCGACCCCTGGTCTATAGCATGTAACACCCACAATTTTAAAAAATCAACAGAAACCCTTTTTTTTTTTACACAGGACACAATTCTTATTAATTCCAAACACAATGACAAGAATCCCTTGACTCCCAAGTAGCATTAAGTCCAACAATATAAATTTTAGCAGCCAGTTGCTGTTGGTTAAGTTATTTCTTGTTCCATATGACTTGGTGTACAAGAATACAACTGCTAACTTCTTCTTGTTACTTGCCATTAAGTCATCTCTTTCTTATAGCTTATTTATCGTATTGCATAATAATAAATTTATTTATCTTATAACTAACAAGTGGCAATATGCCTCTGGAATTTATACTGTTGGAATTCTCAAGCTAGCATAAATAAAAGGATTCCAATTTATCTCTTACTAATGTATCTTCTCAGTGCTATCTGCAAACTGCCTTCAAAGCATTTCAAGTCCTGACAGGAGAAAAATCTGTATGTTCCTATGGAGTAGCTGGACAGTTTTCAAGCTTGTGCAAGGTGGTATCCAGCAATAGCTCCTTGCATAAGCTGAGAAACTGTCCAACAACTCATTCTCCAGTGTATTATGCAAGCAGAAAAAACACACAGGATTCTACTTAGGGTGTAAATAGCTATAATATTCTTACTGTCTGACCTCCTTATTAACTCTTCCTTATTTCATTTACATACATAAAACCTTCAACTCAAAGTTCATGCCTAACATAAACCACAGTTTGCCATTATTCACACAAGATGCATGTCTTTGTTTTCACTTCTTTGCTTCTGAAAGAATTAAAGGGAAAACATGATATACCTAGTTTAGTTTTCAACCAACCAATTTGTCGTGTCATGTCCAAGTCACAAGATGCAGTAAGTGTTATCTTTGCTTTACTGAAACAAACCATCCATGATCGGCTGTACATGCATGCAATTTACCAACTTCTTGACACCCTTTGCTAAGTCCATGAATCCCTCTGATATACTGTCCATTTCTCCCATGGTTACAGGAAATACATTGCTTTCCTGCTATCTGCAATGAGGAAACAGCAATGTGGAGTTGGATTACTGGATAGCAACAGAAACTTTAACTTCCTCCCTTCCCAGTGATCCTGATCAAGAACCTTAGGGAATGGGGAAGAAAGTGTGGATGAATAGTAGTGGGTGTGAAAATGAATACATGTACAATGGAACCATGTACAGTATAACGAACGCCCCCTATAGCAAAAAAAAAATCACACAAGGAATAGGTTTTGTTTTCGTACGATGAATAGTAAGTGGGGGAAACTGCTTAGCAAAAAAAATCATTGTAATAAAACGTACAATGAAAAAATTGCATAGCGAACAGACCCATAGAATGAATTAAAATCGTTATGCGGGTTTTACTGTATATACCGGTGAAACTCAGAAAATTAGAATATCATGCAGATGTTCATTCAGTTCAGTAATGAAACTTAAAAGTTGAAACAAATATGAGATAGACTCATTACATGCAAAGCGAGATAATTCAAGCCTTGCTTTGTTATAATATTGATGCTTATGACTTACAGTTTATAAAAACCCCAACCCCCCCCCAATCTCATGTACCCCATAATCATCACATAATCTCATGTACGCTGTATGCCATGATCATCACAATTATAACGAATTAAGGCATGACATATTTTGCTTTGCATGTAGTGAGTCTATCTCATATATTTGTTTCATCTTTTAAGAGAAAAGAATGAACATTTGCACGACATTCTAATTTTCCGAGTTTCACCTGTATTTCTTAGCCTAGTCACTGCTGTCTAACCCAGCACCCCCATGCAAGCATTTTGCAAGGATTAATGTCATACCTAACCCCCAAGTGGTATCCAATTTTGATTTATATCAACTAAATCACCCAGATTTAACCATAATCACATGAATAAGGGGTGCATGTGTAAGTTTTCAATCAGAAGAAAAATATGAGATGCATGATGAGCAGATCACTGTTAAAACATTTTCAAAAACCTTAAAGTTCTAAAAATGTACTATCACAATTCTGTTCTCTACATCAAGGGAAGACAAACCACATATTTGCAATTCAGATATGTCAGATTGCAACTCCCATCAACCCTAACCAGTTCTGACAATGGTGAGGAATGCAATGCTTTACAGCTCAACATCTGAACAGCTAGACTAGGCCCACGCCTGCAACCAATGTGACAACCAATATGAACTGGGGATTTCTTAAAAATTGATGCTAGGATTTATCAAGATATATTTGTGTACAAATACCCTCTTAAAATTCTCTACCCTGTTTTTTAATCTAGTAGGTAGGGGAATAATTTCAACAAATTTCTCATTAGGTAGGGGGGGAAATCCTTCAACGATTTCCCAAATGTGGAGGTCACTGTTAGTAATGCTTGTGTCGCCACTCTGCTTCCATGAGGGGGTTAAACGGAATCCTTCAGGCAGAGGGGTCGGGAAACCAGGTGCACCCAGATGGGACTTTTAGGCCTCAAAACCCAATTTCCCTCCTCTGGCTCCAGGGATATAGTTGCCTGCCACAGGTACTTCTCCGTATCAAGCTCTGCGGATTGTATATCCAGCCTGGGTCGGCTCCTGTTACCGTGTTTCCCCGAATATAAGACACTGTCTTATATTTTTAAAAACTCCAAAATTAGCACAAGGTCTTATTTTCAGGGGATGTCTTATTTTTCCATGAAGAATACCAGTCTCGATTGCGCTTCCCCACTCACAACCAAGGGAAGCGTCCCTTGGTTGCGGGTGGGGAAGCGCGATCATGACTGGCCTCAGCTGTGAGGCAGCCGGCGTGGCCCATTAGAAAGCCTGCCGCGTCGGAGTCTCGATCCCGCTCTCACCAGGGGAAATTTCCGTTGGTTGTGAGCGGGGAGGCAATCAAGACTCCGATGCGGCAGGCTTTCTTATGGGCCACGCCGGCCGCCTTACAGCAAGGAGGTAAGGAGGTCTTATTTTTGGATGGGGCCTTATATTTCAAAGGCAGGGGGAAAAAAGGGCGGGTGTCCTATTATGGAAGGTCCTATATTCGGGGAAACAAGGTATCTCCCCTCCTCCTGGGTGCTTCTTCAAGGACAGCTATGGGAGTTTCGTAGGGTAGTGTGATAAAATAGACGACAGCAGAATCAGGCATCTCCACAGACACAACACTTCCAATTGTCTTTTCAATAAAATACCTTGTTTGCCCCCCCCCCCCCGCGCTCCTTTTATTGCGATAAAAAGCAAAGCAATGTCTATAGATTTAATTTTAAATTTAATTTTTACATTTGTATGCTGCCCAATCAGGGGAACCCGACTCAGGGCGGCATAGATCCAAATGTTGTATCCAAAAGCAAAGCATAGCTATCACTAAAATGCTGATATCATTAAGCAAATCGAAAGAAAAAGATCCCATTATTCCTGGGTCCCTAACTTCTGAAGACACTATCCTTAGCTTTCTACTTCTAAGCACGCAAAGCTAAATACACTTAAACTACAAAATAAGAAATGCGTAAAATCTAAGAGTTTCCCTTAAACTATTCTAGGATTTTTCCAAAGTCCAAAAATGCTGAAAATTCAGCAAAGTGTCGCTTTGGTGGGGAAATGACTAAGTCTGAAGACTTAGCCTCCTCTTATCCCCAAAGGAACAGCCTGGCATTGGCCGCATTTTCCAGAGTCCCATCTCTGATCTTCTTCTGGTGATGGTCCAAACTCCAAACTTCCAAAAGCTCCCGCTGACTCTGGTAAAAGGACTCTCTAACAAAGCAAAGAGGATCCTTTTATCCTAAAAAAAGGTCCCTCTCTCCCACTTAAAGAATTTGTGGGTGTCCTTGAGGATAGATTAGAGAGATAAGATTTCCATTATCTTTTCAAGATCTTCCAAGGTCATCATTACCTGACAAGGTGCCCAAGGTCAGACTTCGCCCCTCCCCTCGTGTGGGTGAATGACCTTGCAAGTTTCAAAGTGTGTGAACGTGAAGCTCAAAGTGTATACAGGTGCATTAGTTGATGGAAAATTTTCCCCTTTTGGACCAAGAAGGCCTCTAGGGGAGTTAATCCCAGTGACGTAATGCTTCACGGGAAAAGCTTTGATGTTACATTGTTCCTTTAAGGCTTCGTTCCTCAGAAACGGAACCTGCTGTGATTAATTAAACTACGGTACTATCTTCTTGTGGGTTTTGTTGCTTAATTAAACCTTCACATTCATTAAAGCTTGTAGTGCGACTTCCTTCTTTCTTCCTAGGGGGTTTTCTTTTTGTGCTATTAGTGAAAGGGGCAAGAACAGCATCTGTACAGATTTTGTATATGATTGAGGGGAACCAAAATGTACAAAATCTGAGACAATTTGGACAAATTCTGCAAATCAATTTAGAGGTGGATTAAAAGGAGTGGATGCCTAAGAAAAAGAAACATTTCAGAATGCTGCTCCATCTTCTGAGAAATTTTAGTACAGTAGTTGTCATTTCTGAAGGATCTGTACCTTGCTTGCAAACATAACTTTCTGAAGCGTGATTGATACATATTTTCGCAAAACCATGCTTATAACATAGTTCTTTCTCTGAAAGTCCTGTGTCAGGAGACAGTGTTGTGTTCAAATCCAGGAAAAATGGAAGTGCTCATCTATGTGAAAATATGTCCTCCAATTTCCCAAAATTTATCTTGCCCTACAATTACAATTTGGTTGTAATTTTTTTTTCTTACTACATATCTCTCAATCGTTCTGCAGTATTCCTGGTTTCCTGGTTTTCAAGAAGCTCTGTGAGATGTGTTATCTCATGAGGCCTTCACCTGTGCTTTAATAAAAGCCCAAGAAGCACAGAAATATAGTACTGTAATTGTCAGAGATATGATTGTACAATGAAAGACATACACATAAACCTCAGGGCACTTAATAGGTAATCAAGTGTGCTAAATCCACTAACCATGAGCAACCATGACAACCATTCAAAGCGAACATCTCTTTTATCAAAATAAATATGGAAGGCTTTTTTTAATATGAAAAATGTGCAAATAACTTTTTTAAAAAGATGCTTAAGGGCCTTTCTGCATAATCTGCTATCAAAATACTATAGGAACTGAAGTTTGAATTCTCTTCTCAGCTACAAACACTTGCATCCATGTAATTACTGTACTGCAAGATCTCATTTTTTAATTTATAAATAAAAAAATTATAATAAAAAAATGAGATCTTGCAGTACAGTAATTACATGGATGCAAGTGTTTGTAGCTGAGAAGAGAATTCAAACTTTTGATAGCAGATTTTTTGAGGGGACTCTCAAAACTCTCCTCCAACACCACATCTCAAAGGCCTCTATTCTTCTATGCTCAGCTTTCCTAATGTTCCGGCTCTCACAACCATACACTACGACCGGAAATACCATTGCTTTGACTATTCTAATTTTTGTTTGCAATGTGATGTCTCTGCTTTTCACTATGTTCCCCAGGTTTCTCATGGCTTGTCTCCCAAGAATCAGTCGCCTTTTTATTTCTTGGCTGCAATCCCCATCAGCAGTGATCTTTGATCCTAAGAAAGTAAAATCTGTCACTGCTTGTACTTCTTCCCCGTCTATTTTCTAGGTACTGATAGGGCCTGTTGCCATTATCTTGGTTTTCTTGATGTTGAGTCTCAAGCCAGCTTTTGCACTCTCTTCTTTCAACCTAAGCAGGAGCTTTAGGTCTTCCTCACTTTCTGCCATTAGGGTGGTATCATCTGTGTATCTCAAGTTGTTGATGTTTCTCCCAGAAATTTTGATCCCATACTGTGATTCCTCCATCCCTGCGTTGTGCATTATGTGCTCTGTATTTAAGTTGAATAAGCAGGGTGATAAAATGCAGCCTTGTCTTACTCCTTTTTCTATTCCAAACCACTCCGACGTTCTGTATTCTGTTCTGTTGCTTCTTGACTAAAGTATTGTTCCTTACAACACCTTATTTCTTTTCCCACTGTCCTTTTTATGACAGAAATTAACAAAAATAGATACTGGGTCACCTTGGACTCTTAAAGTCCTGCGAGGTATTTTAGGTTATGAGGCATATACCAAAGATTACTTGACTGCACAATCTTATACATACATACTCTAAAGCAGTGTTTAACCTTTGGTTTTTGGACTTCAATTCCCAGAAGACTAAGTCAGTTCCCCAAAGCCCTGATCAGCCAACGTACTGACTTAGGTTTCTGGGAATTAAAGTCCCCCTGTGGGGCATGGGCCCCACGTTGGAAACCATTGCTCTAAAGTGAGTCCAAGGTTTATCTTTTCTTACTTGAAACGTCAACATCCAAATCTTTTATTTCTCTAGCCGTCCTTCCTTTGAAGCATTAAAAATAAAAATAAAAAGCAACATGTATTTGCACAAGTTGTAAATGAGCAGGTTATTTCTGCTTCACAAAGCAGTGCCTGAAGCCAATTAGTTTAGTTTCTCTATTTATTTTCTGTTTGTTCACCGCTCAGAGTGGGATGTTAACACCCAGATGGGCAGTATAGAAATTTGATAAATAAATAATGAAATATCAAAGGCAAAATGATTTTAGGGGCCTTTTAAGATACAACAGTATGGGCCATGTTATCTATCATTCTCTATGAGAGGTATGAAATGTAATACTGCAAAATTATATTATGCCATTTAGGACGTAAACAGTCCCTTGAACTGTTGTTCACCACTCCAACTACTGTATTTCCTGTGGCAGGGGGGAAAGACTTATACAGCCTGCCTTTCCAAATTATTTTATTCTTAAAGACCAAACCTTAACAGCCACAAAACATTAAAACATATTTTAATGTTAAACTTGTTATGTGTCTTATTGATTTCCTACAGCATTAGAATGACAAGATGCTATTTGCTAGAGTTTTAGGTTATTTTATCTAGCAGTATTGGAATGTCGTGAAAAAACTACCAGATATAATAAACTGAATTCCTTAAGTGCAAAAATAAGTTCATGTTGTTTTGCCTTGTATTTCACAGGTTTCTTAAGAAGTAGTGACATTTCTCTTCTGATAACCATTGACACAATCAAGGGTTTTTTTAAAAAAGCAAGTTGTATTTTAGTAATTTTATCTGAATGTAATATAGCAGAATTAAAATGATAAAATAATGGGAGGAAAGCTAGGCATGGTTTTGTACTTTATGCACATGTTCTAAGGTTGCCAAAGTAATGGCAAAAAAAGAAGAAAAGTTAAGTAGCACTCATCTCACCAGCAATGCCCACTGTAATTTTCCGAAACATGGGAGGTAAAGAACATGCATAGTACTGTGATTTTAAATTCTAACTCTTAATTGTGATGCCAAAGAAAAAAGTCAACCTATACACTATTGCTGTAGTAGAAAGCAGTTAATCCTACCTACACTGGTTCTCCTACACTCTGCTATCTAAAAAGACTGTCCAGAGATTATAAAAAAATCAAAGCAATGTCTAACACAGTGTGTCTGTGATTAACAATGAAAGTAAACACTGCAAAGGGGAAACTGGAAACAGAGATTGATCTCAACCAAGACAAATCCCATCAGAGATCTCCTCTCCCTTTACCTACCTCTACAGAAGCTACCAAAGGAAATAACACTAATTTGGTAACCTTCATTATGGCTGGACTCAACTTTAAGAAAGAGTCCCCTCCTATGTCAGCTACCAAATGCTATTACTAGAAACAAGCAGAGGGAAAGAAATGTCCCCCATGCTTAGATCCATCTTCACAACTGTACTCAGCATAGCTCATTGGTTTAGGCATCTGGTTGCAGAACCAGAGGTTGGGAGTTCAATTCCCTACTGAATCTCCTAGGAAGAGCCAGGCCATGTGGTCTTGGGCAAGCAGTACAGTCCCAGGCATGCATGCATGCACGCACGCACACTCACCAGAATAATGGAATGGTAAATCACTTCTATGCATTATCTACCTGGAAACCCCTGAAAAGAACTCCTATAAGTCAGAACTGATTTGACAACACAGTTACTATTATTGAACTAAGCATCTAAAAAGCCTAGTGCACAAGTTTGATCCTTCCCAATCCTTTCCCAAACTGTTTATTTTCTTTGTATACTGTGTCTGAAAACAGAAACCATCTTACTTTCTATAATCATTAGCTACTCTGGGTCACCACCAAGTCACAATACAGTCTTCAGTGTCAACGTTCAGTTCTGCCTTGGCTTGAAAAATGAATCGTGTTAAATCTACATAGCACAATGTAAACGGTTTTCATCAACATGATTAATAGAAATAACTGCTTCTATTATATTTGTAATGTACATTCAAATTTTGACCCATAATACTCAAAACAGGCAAGCCTCAGCTTTCAGTATCTCTGTGTGGCATTTGAAGCGCCAATATATATATTCCGACACACATTTGCTTGCTGGTGAAGTAGTCTTCTAACGGTAAAAAAATCATGCCAATATAAGAACAAGTGTGTTATTTTAGTAAAGCATTCAAACCTTTTCTATTTCAGAAACTTTCAAAGAAATAGCCATAGTACCCTGCTAAAACAAAGATAACAAAAATAATAAAAACAAGTTATGGAATCTTAAAAGCTAGCAGATTTATTTTAGCACAAGTCTTCATAGATTACAAGCCACTTTCTTAGGCAGAAGAACCTATTTTGGAAAACGGTCCAGAATTCTTTTAAAAAGCTAATTATTGAATATATACACTTCTTTCAGTAGAAAGGAACAAAATTCAGGAGACTATGTTACCTCCACTTGCAATTGCCTTTTCCTGTTATCTCACCAATCTGAAAGGTTATATAAGAAACATAGTAAGGAGGGGGGGGGCTGTTGGTTCATTCACACTGCCTGAACTGCTCATACCTAAACTTGTGTAATCTATCACGTTGGCCAACTTCCTTGCTTTCTCTCTCATAAACAGGCTTCAAAAGAACCCCACACATAGTTTATTTTGTCTTCAAATCTCAAACTAGTGACCAATTTCACCAGTCAGGAGCTGCAACACAGAACTTCTTCAAGTGTTGTATCCGATTCCGAATATTAGTTATCATCCTGGTGATCAGCCATGAAGATTGTCCTGGGGACAATGCAGTAGTCTTCCATTTACATTCTGCATCGCAGTGTGACACCTATTCCATTGATCCAGTTCCACGAGTCACTTTCTGGTCCTGAGCCCTTTTTGGCACACAAAGTCCTCATCCGCCCCCAGACCAGTATGGATGAAGCTGCTGCCCTCCATCCATCAAGATGGATTCAAGTGGGATTTAATTGATTTGTGGACCATCTCCCTTCCCTGTGGACTTCGCCACCCAAGGCATTAGTCCTCAGGGCGGTCAGGTTAGTTAACCGCGCACGGATACAAATACACATGCAAGCTCCTGTGCTACAGGAATCTGAACTGAGATAACCCTTAGGTTTTGACCCAGCAACCCCTCCAAACACCCCCAATAAAATCCCTCAGAAGGACATCAACTCTCTCACACAGCCCTATTTACTTCACTGGGGAAATCCTTAAAGGTTAAGCCACCGCCACAACACACCCACAAGCATGCTTCAGTAAAGGTAAAAGTAAAGCTTTCCCTTGCTCGAAAACCAGTCGTATCCAACTCTACGGTCCAGTGCTAATCTCTGTTTCAAAGCCGAAGACCCAGCGCTGTCTGCTTCTGCAGACGTTTCCATGGCCATGTGGCAGGCATGCCTAGACACCGGCACGCACGGAGCGCTGTTGACCTTTCCCACCGGAGTGGTCCCTATTGATCTACTTGCAACGTCTTGCTTTCGAACTGCTAGGTTGGCAGGAGCTGGGACAAAGACGGGGAGCTCTCATTCTGTCCTGCAGTACTCGGGGAATCGAACTGCTGACCTTCCCAGCCAGCATCTTAGCCACTTGAGCT